>OW799233.1:132799032-133201532 GCA_941918925.1 Phyto melanocephala | reverse complement strand
TGTTTTTTAATCAGGAAACATACTTACTCTACTTGAATGCGTTTAGACAAAATCCATTTTATTCGATGTTGGAGGACGTTGTTTTTTTGAACAACTCTTTCTTGACGACTCTCACTTATAATACCAATTTAGCCATTTTTCAATATAAAACAAACCTTGTGTATGAGAAATATTGTGGCTTAATTTGAGCCCCCTCACTTTTTCGGTTCAAGCCTATTGTGTTTTCAACAGAAGGAAAGACATATATTGCCATAAAATGTAGCCAGAACTTAGAAAATATATACTTCATGTGGACAAAAATAGATTTTTTTATGTGCTGCAAGCGGAATGACAAAATAAACTTAACAACACACACTTGTTCTTACTTGTATTTTATTTTTTTTTTATTTTTTATTTAAATTTTTAGTTACGTAAGTTAGTTTTCCAAAAATGTAATAACAAAACTTTTTTAAGCTCAATGAAATTTTAACTAAAAGAATTAAATGAATATAGACAAAACATATATCTTAAAGGTAACTAATAAAACTAAAATCTAATCAATCTAATTCTGTAACAATATGGAACTGAAAATATAGTTAATTTTTGCCCTACACTTTAGTTTTTTTCTAAACAAGAAAAGCTCTTAATTTTAAAAAATTGACAAAACATATGAATATGAATACACATATACATACGAACACATACTGATTGATGTCTGTGCGTGATGTATAGATTATAGTAAGTCTACATATGTATGTACATAAGCACTCACATTGTTGCATTTGTTTAAGATTCTATGTACGTAATAAAAAGATAAATTTTAATTTGCTTTAGGTGAAGTACACTAATAGTTTAAGTTAAATTATTTTTTTTTTATTTTATTTAAAAGAACTTTTATTTCACAAGTGTATATGCATATGTTGATGCCACTATATGAATGTGTAATTTTTACTATTGACACAAAATCTTTTTAAAAATGATCCACAAGCTACTTGTTTATTATTCTTTTAACTTTTGAACTTTTTCTTTGTGAATTTATTAAAAAAAAGAAATTATATCTGTACTTAAGCTACTGATGAAAAGTGTTCCCAGCAAACAATTTCAAAATCCGATAATAAAGTGTTAAATGCTCTGATATTTAGAGAAGATATTTATATGGGGCAGTTAAAAAATAACAATTTAAGTGAAAACAATATATGATAATGTATTTCAAACATTTTAACCAATAAATGGTGTTTTCTAACATCAAAGTGATATAAATAGAGAAAAGCGCCTTTAAAAAGCGCCTTTTTATATTATTTATTTCATCCTGCCATCTTATTATCTCTTAAGATATATACTACTACAAGTTGGTAATAATTTTTTTTTTAAAAATTTATATTAAATTTAAAAAAAAAATTCTTCATCACATAAGCAAAAAATTTGTATACATTAAAATTTTTATAAAACCATTATTGCTTGAAACTCGTTAATAATCAATAAGGGTTTGGTGCTGGCATGTAAGTTAATGTTTCTGTTTCTGTTGCCTAAAGAAAAAATTCCCATACTAAAACCAATTTTTTAAATTCTTCTCTCAAATACAACATCTTTTTATCAATCGAGTTGCTAAAGGCAAAGTAAAGTAAATTTTACGTAAAATCAATTTAAAATTAACTAAAATGAGCTTGAAACTTTTATTCGAAAAGTGACGTATTTGGATTAGGTGGCAACCCTGATATAAAACAGATGGAAATCCATGGGATCAGAATTAAATATTTGTGAAATTACAAAGCTATATATAACCTTGGTAGTACAGGAGAAGGGACAAGTTGACTGATTTAAGCGCTTTTTACTGTTTTAGATAACTAAAGCTTATGTTATAGCTAAACTGTACCTTCGCTAAAGTATACCTGTATTCGTTCATTACAGACTAAAAGTTAGCTATGAAGATAAGTTAACCTTAAAAATTCAAAAATGTTTAAACGTTTCCATATACTTTTGAAGACATTTTTCGATTCAAATTAGTATAAAAATAAATTTTTTTTGGTTAGAAGATTTTAAGGACAGATTAAAAACGGCACCGGATTTTGACAAGGATGACAGTAAATAAATATTGTGTTACAAAGTTGGGTGTAATAATTTTTGGTTTTTATTGTTACAAATATGATAAAGATTTATATACTTTTGTATTTAATTATTCGAGCCTAAGGTCATGCAACAGTTCTTTTTTTTTTTTTTTTTTTTTTATAAAAAAACAATATTAAACATCGTTTTATTTTCTTCAATATTTCGCTACTCCATTGTTTAATATTGTTTTTTATAAAAAAAAAAAAAAAAAAAAAAAAAACTGTTGCATGATCTTAGGCTCGAATAATTAAATACAAAAGAATTAAAAAAAGAGGTCAAATAAAGTGTAGAATTAAAGATTTACATATTTAAAGTCCAATTCAAAAAATACTTGAATTTTAAATGAAAAAAAAAAAAAACTGACCACGAATGATATACATAAATTTGTTTAAACTATGGAATATCAAACCAACTAAATATTGTCATCACTTAAATGTTTATGTTTTTGTTATATAAGCCCCATACGATGAAGTTTATACTTAATCTAAATGCAACAACATTTTTTTAATCAGAACAGTTTATCCTCTACCTTTCTTTTAACGGACAAACGTTGTTTATTTCAGAAAGTGAACATAAGGAAAATTTTAAAAGTTTTTCTGAGATCATTAATAATAATTTGAAATCATTTTTTTATTCAAAAAACATAAAAGAGTTTTTTAAGGGACTATTTATAATACATGATATTATTTAACAATTTATAAAAACTGAAATTTTTTAGAAGCAGCAAATAGTTGTTTTTATTGGAAATGATGATGTTTTTATACGAAATAAAAATTATATTAAATCTATTTTTATAATTTTCTTAAATACATAAATATTTAAAAATTATTTGTTAGGTTATTTTAATAACCATACATACTTATAAATGTACTTTAACTTTTATATTCATAAATTTATTGTTTTTACGAGATTTTGCTGTATCCAACCATGTTGCGTATGCAATCAACTTGTGTTATTATTTATTTCTTTGTTGCATTTTGTTTGAGCTACGGGTTCTTTTAATAATACTTTATTAAAAATTTTAATAAATTTTTCATTTACTTATGGTAAACTAATAAAAAGAATACACTTAAAATCGTTTTGTCTTATTGCATTTTTTTAATAAAAAACTAAATAAATAAAACACAGGACAAAAAGTTCTTAACACACATCTGTATAATGCATACGCAATTTACAATTATTTAAAATAAATACAAATATGAGATCTTTACAGTTGTGTCATTGAGTAGAATTGACATTTAATAGATTTTAAGATAAATATAAAGAAATTAATTTTTTATAATGTTTGTAACTCAAGAAATATTTATAATATTTCACCATTTTAAAATTGCATTTCAACTAAATACTTTAAGGTAAAGAAAAGAATATACATAGTTTCTGATGAAAATCAAATACACAACAAGCAAACTCGAGCTTGCGGAAAGTCAAATGGCAATACTGGTGGAGGCATTTTTGGACTAGGTTTTAAAAGTCTTTGCCTATGCTTAAATATTTTTCGATATTGTAAGCTAAAATATATGCGCTATGTGAACAAAATAAATACAAATCTATAAGTAGCTTAAAAAGGCTTTAATTCGACTCTAAAGTTGAAACGTTTTGAAGTCCTCAACCATCTTGGCATTCACATTAGGCTTACACTGCTTTGCATTCTGTAGCATGGGAGACATGCTTCATATGTACAGAGCGTATGTATTGTCTACTGGGTGGGCATGAATCTTATTGTAGTGTATATCCGGAATATATTCTTGGCGGACGGTGCCCTCTCTTAGATGTTGATTCTGCCTCTCTTTTGAGAATTGCTGTCAGGTAATGTTTGGCTAAAAGATTTTTATGTCTATCAAAAGCTAAATTCAAAAGAATATTTATCTTGATCAGGAAGGACCGGAGAATGTTGTCTAGTTTTCAAACTATACACAGTTGCTCAGGTTCCGTTTGAACAAAATCGGCAAGTCAGATGTTGTGACATGTAGGTTTTGCTACATAGAGGATAAGCCCGACAGGCATATCCATTGCAAGTGCCCGGTACTCTGAACTATAAAAGTATGTTTCTTAGAGTGTTGATTTAGTACGCCAGCGGGAATTTATAGAAAAACCCATAAGAAATTTCTGGCTGCACAAAATACGGTACATTTGGACTTTGAACCAAATATCTGCTACTATTACTGATCACTTGTATCATCTTGCTGATACAAAAAAAATACACTGATACACATATAGGGAGAATATCGAAGCAGACCACTACTATCACTGGCCCGTTTTCAACCCCCTTCGCTCCTCAGTGATTTCGTGTCCACCGATCAGTATAACTTCAATCACTGAGTCCCGCGCCACAACCGTCGTTTGCTCTGGACTAGGAAAACGATTGTCGAGAATCCTCATCGCACAGTCCTTTGTAATCGCCAGTATCTCCCTCAGACTAAGGTCCCCCATCGCACTCACACTTAATGTGTGCTTGCCTGTGATCCTCTTTAGGTGATATTTGAAATTCCCATGTCCTGCAATCAACGCATTGATCCAGCTCATCATACTCCGATTGAAACCGAGTATCTTCACTGCACCCCTGCCAATTGGCTCCCTGAGCCTGTCTACACGTGGTTCCCTCCATCCACCTTCGCAAGTTTATAGAGTTCACCCATTGAAATATCTTCGCCCGCACTAACCCATTGTCCAGAGCAGTTCTGGGTTCCGGTCCGCAGAATGCAGCCTCAGACCCCTTCTTCGCAAGTTTATCAGCAGCCTCATTCCCAGCTATGCCCACGTGTCCCTTAACCCACATCAGCGTTACCTCATTTGTAGGGGCGCACCTATTGAGCTTTAGAACGCACTCTAGCACCAAACAGGAGTTCACATCTATCCGCTGCATACATTTTATAACCGACTGGTTGTCAAGTGCAATAAGAATTCTCGTCCCATACATTCGACATTCCAACAGGTGGTCCAACGCGTGCAGCAAACCAAGCATTTCTGCCTTATAGACTGACACGTATTCCCCCAGATTCAGGGTGAAGGATAGGTTCAACTCAGATGAATACACACCTGCACCTGTCCTTTCGTCCATAAAGGACCCATCATTAGAGATACTGATGTCATTCTCCATGTCGCCTGAGAGGCCTTCGGCCACCAGACAACAAATGCGTAAGTGATCGTCGGTATCACCACCACTATGTAAATCCAGTGTGCAGCCTTAGGTGAGATCCCCCACTTTATGCTAAAAGTATACTGAATTTTATTTGAGTATATGTTTACAAAGTTGTATTGTGTAAGTATTTCACTTTAATACCTTGCTCTCATGGTAAGATTGACGCAAAGATGGAAGTAACGCTTTTTTGACATTAAAGGCATTAGTTAAAAAGAATAAAAAATGTTTTTCACTGATACTAAACTAGTAATAATATTATTTAAGTGATAACTTCACTATCATAAGTATAAGAGAATGTAAGCCTTAAACAAACAAACTTCTAAGACATCTAATGCAATAAAGCAAGAGCTACAAGAAACAATCTTTGAAAAACCTATGAATCCCAGTTTAAAATAAATCAATTTGACATTTTTCGAATTCACACCAGCATAATTTCTTCCTAATTCTTTTTTTTTCTATTTTGTTGTTTTAAATTAAAGTTCAGCAACAGTATTAAATATTTTTGTTTTCTTCGACTTTAGTACATATAACTCTGAATTATTTTATTATATGTATTGTATATGTATGACATTGTATGTGTATTTGTGCATTTCTATACTGAAATGCTTGTATGCGTTTGTGTAAATTGTAAATTAACTAAACAATGTGTTACTTACATACATCCTTTGCAGTTGCATGCCTATTTAGTTATTCAAAAAGCCTTAAGAAGTGGCTTGTTTAAGACGAACAGGAAGAGAACCAACCCAGTCATAGCAACAGCAGTAGAAAATTCATCAAAAGTACATATTAAACATGGAAGGATGATGACATCGGAGTAAACAAAATTTTAGTAAGAAATTGAAGAAACAATGTTTAAGGGGGAGGGCTTAATTTAACTAAATATAATAACATGGGACAACATGAATTATAACATGAAACTGATTACAACATGCAACAACGATTTTGATACTCGTATGATTACCGGAGTATAACCATACGAGTACGATATAGAAAGGTGTTGTTTACATTTCTACAAGCGTATATAAATGTATGCATATACAATGAAAACAGACAAGCTGGTAATGATTGTAAAGACGGCTAATAAGAAATGTTAAGTTTGTGAAAGATTTCTGCTAGAAAAGCAAATAAATAAATAAAAAGATTTTTTATTAAACAAATGGTATACAGTAAGCTGGTCTACAGAAAAGAATAAAAACGAATTGTATATGTGAACTTTAAAGGAGCACAAATTAACCCTTAAGTAGCAACTTATAAAACAAATAAAGAAATAATGAAGGCAATAGAAACAAAAAGATACAAATATTTGTGGAAGAACTGAATAGAAGCTAATTTTTTGTTGCATTAAAATAAAAGAATTTGCTTTGTATAGATACAAATAAAAGAGATAATAAACTAATCGAAATTATTCTTCAAATGGAATATATATGTTTGAACTTTTGATTTGTCTTACGGCATTTAAATTATGTTACTATAACTGGCAAAATAAGTTTTTCTCAATTTAAAAGATTGTCACGATTTTTTGCTTAACTCTCACATTTTCGTTGAGCCTTTCTTTATATAACAATTTAAAAGTGATTCAAAAATAACTAACCATACCCCAAGCTTACTGGTGGCTTTGGAATAATACAACATCAACTGGACTTGCTACTCACACATTATAATTTAAGGGACCAACAAGGCAATTTTAAAATAATTTTTTTCTCATTATAAAAACTTCTTACTCTAGCTTATTTCCGACCCGAAAATCGTTAACACAAGTTGTTGCTTTCACTAATAATTATGATTTTAACGATATTCGAAAATTGTTACAGTCAAGTGGCATCTTTGGCAAAATAAATTTACCAGTAACATCACTTCCAAAGGTAGACGAGTCATAGCTGAGACAAAAGCTAATGGTTTTTATGTCAGATATAAGGTTTTGTTTTATTTTTTTTTTGTTTACATTTTTTGTATAAGAGTTTGACATTTGTAATAAATAAGAGAAGAGAGTGATTTATTTTTTTTGTCAAAGGAATTTGATCGGTGAAGTTTTGAATAAGTGAAAAACAAGATAACCACATGACTAATCAAGACTACTTGCAGTTGTTGTTTTAGTTTATTTGTTAAGTTGTTTTATTTTAGCAATTTTTTCGACAAAGCTGCAACAGTTGTCGACTATAGTACAAAAGGATATAGGGAATAAAAAAGCATTGTGCAACCAATAATACGTGTCTAAATAATTAAACGATTCTTGGATGGTAAAAGTTGGTAAATCGGGCAATAGGCGGCAAATTACGGCATGCGAACGTGATCGAAATTTTGAAATTCTTATTAGAAGTTCTATATAAAATGCAAATGAATAATCGTTAATACTTTTTAACTCATCTTGCTTCACAAAGCATAGCAAACTCCATCGTTCGAGTAAAATTTCGAACCTGATCGAATGCCGTAATTTGGCCTCTGGTTTCGTTGAAAATTCGAACTTTTATTGTGATTAATGTACAAAAACTTCTCATGTCTTTAATGATTCTATACCTAAATATTATAATCGTTAATACTTTTCAACTCATCTAGCTTCACAAACCAATAATTTAAGGTGACAACATAAAAATAAATGCAATGATATTACATCTTCACTTACATGTGTTACTTTGCGATGAAATCATCAAGATATTTTGCTGATACTTTTTTGCGCTTTAATTTGAATTACAAAGTATTTTTTCATAAATTGCACCACAGTGCAGTCAGTGAAATTTTAAACTCCAGTGAATGTTGTTGAATTGCTTGAGCTTAAAGTATTTCGAGAGCGAGGAAATATACATACATGGTAAACGATTTGATTCTTGCTTCTCAGACAGTTAGCCGATCATCTTTCTGAAGCTCTCAAGGTTGTGAACATTGTCGAGAAAATTTGGCAGTATTTTTTATTCAAAATTTTTCAGATTAACCTGGTAAAAGCTTGTTCACAAAAAAGATACAATTTACAGACTTTAATGCTGTGAAACCATTGAATATGTTAAGAAGCATCACTGAAAACAGTGTTCTTTTTTTCACATTAAACAATATCAAGACAAGTGATTGAGGCAGGACGCCATTACGTTCCAAAACACTGAAACAGATTTAAATGAATTAAATAAAATTTCTGGTTGACATTTTACCCTTTTTAATTTTTCTTATTTAAAGGCTCATATTGGTTTATAAAATACAAAATAGTTAAATTCATAGTTTGTAAACAGCTTGATATTCCCTTCAAATAAAAATATTAAATGATATAAGTTTGTAATTCTTACAATCACAAAAGTGTATATATTTCGAATCCTTAAAGATAGAAAAGTCGATCTGGCTGTGATCGTCTATCCGTCCATGTGAGCGGTGAAATCAAATTTTTTTTCACCAAATATTTTAAAGTCTTGTACGTGGCTTACTTTCTTAAAAAATCTTATTTTATTTAAATTTTTCTTAATGAAAAGAATATTAAAAGGAATTATTTAACCAAACAATTTTATTTAAATGACAACCCTAGAATCTCCATGTATTGAACATGTCCATAATTAGCATTAGTTCCTTAAATATACCCTTAAATATATTCCATACAGATTTTATAATTACGTACATTTTAATTTAATTAACAACCATAAGATTATACTAAAGCACAACAACATAAATATCATCTTCAATAATCTTTTAATTATCTTTAAGTTACAACTTTAAGTACTCAGAACCATACCGTACCATCACAACGAGCGTTAGCTTCAAACGATGAAATCCTCAATTTGATTTTACATTGTGATTCCCCAGCGACGTGAATGCCACAAACAAAAGTGATGCGAATATTAAAAAGTGCTAGAAACACGAGTCTGTTTCCCTAATCAACATGCAATTTTGCGTATGTTGTACGCAACATTATCGACATATTATTTATTGCAGCGTTTGACATCATTATTATCATCGCCATCGTCTTCATAACTAAGCACATACTTTTATAGCTTTTGTTCCAAACGTAGCTCACGAACTAGAGTGTATGTGCGTATGAAAGTGTATGCGAGAGTGGGAGTGCAAGTGTGTTTGCTTCTTGTAAAGCGCCGCATCACATCATTCTCAAAGGAGCCGATTCAAAAGAAATCAAAAAACAAAAATAATAGAAGTAGAAGTTGATGTGGAAAAAATCAAAAGACATCAACGCATACATTTACGCACATTAGTTTATTGCATGTGTGTATGTGTCTATACATAATCTTTGTTTATCATTTATTTATGTGCGTTTGTGTGCAAGTGCTCTTGTCGCATGCGTTTCTCTTATTTGTTTATAGATGCTGCATATTACAAGGCAAATACGAAACAAGCAAACAAAATAAAAAATGAAAAGGAAACACAAAATCACAAGTGTACAAATATGAAATTTTTCTAAATCATTGCTGTTGTTAAATTCTTACTATGGGAGTTTGTATTAGTGAATGCGTAAATACATATGTAAGTGTAGATGCCGTGCTAAACGAAATACGCACAGATTTATTTCGTTTGAAGTTATCAGTCTTTTCACCTTTTTTTTTATATACATTTTTGACGTCGGCAACAACAAAATAAAACATCAATGGCAAGTAAACATGCATATTCAGATTGCATGCAGTTAAAACAAATCAACACACATACATACATTTTTTATGGTAGAATAGGTTTTTCTTTGTAGAATTACAGTGAAATGCTGTTGTGTATGGAGACAGTATAGTAAAATATGTACAATTTATATAGTCACACTATTTGCAGATATTGTTTTATATACAAGCATACATATGTATACACATACATGTTGTTTGTTTTTGTAATATGGCGGAATTTTGAAGCTTTCATCATTACCAACTTAACATCGTTGGAGCTATATCCCTTTTCCTTTTGTAGCACCGTGTTCCTCCCATATATACATACGTATATCATCATCATCGTCCTTCTTGTGTTGCTTAAACGTGAACGTGTTTGGCATTTATTTACGTTTTCCGTAACATCAGTAGCGACATTTCATCTATTTTAACGCATCATGTCAATTCCGGAAGTCAATTTGCACATATTACACACACACACACGCATACTTGCATATTCAAATATTTACAAGCAATATAGTTATTTTAGCGGCATTTGTATCGACTTGTCCCAAGCATAGTAAATGCAATTTAAAAGGAAAAATTCAATTACTACTTAGCATTACAATGCCATACACACATACACACACACACACACAAACATATGCAGCACGCCACATGAATGAATTATTATTATTTTATTAAATCGGTTTGTTATCACTTTAAATCGCGAGCAAAGAGATTATATTCAATAAGAATGCACTGAATTCTTATCGAAAAGCTTAAAGACAAAATTGAGTAATTTAAGAAACCTGACATTAAATCGAATTGTTTGTTAATTGATCACAGTGAAAACCAGGATCCGTGGTAAAATTAATAAATACTTAAATTAAAACAATAAGAAGGATTAATAAACATTTCTATCACTTAATATTAAAATTGTCTAAGAACTTTTAGAGCTTGTGCATAACTAGGATAGAAGACTGGAATTTCGATGCAATGGAAGCCTCAAAGCTACATAATATGGTCGTAGCCAATGCATCCATGCAGATCGAGTGCAGTTTATTTAACTCTAAGCTTTATTCTGAGTCTTGGAGGGTACCTATCAGTCATGGATGTTTGGATGGCTATTTATAGTTTATAATATGTTTCGATAGCATATGATTTAATCAAGCCCCGCATGAAACAATTCATTTATTGCAGAAACAGTTTCTGAAACAAATTATCTGGCCACCAAGATCATGCGATTTACATTGTGTAATTCTTTTTTTTTTTTATACCCGCCACCAAAAAAATGTTGGGGGTATATTCATTTTGTCATTCCGTTTGTAACACATCGAAATATCCATTTTAGACCCCATAAAGTATATATATTCTGAATCGGGGTTTGATTTTATGACGATCTAGCTATGTCCGTCCGTCTGTCCGTCTGTCCGTCTGTTGAAAGCACGATAGAGGTCGCACCGAAAAAGCTAGGGGGCTCAAATTTTGCCAGAATCTTTCTTATAGACAAGGTTTGTTTGGTATTGAAAATGGGCTTAATCAGAATATTAGGAAGAGAGTTATAGCTCGAAAAGCAAGAGTAGGTCGAAAAAACCGTGTCCTTTGAACATCGAATAAAATGCAATTGTGTCCAAACGCCTTAACGTAGACTCATGAAACTTCGAATATATATTTCCTGGGTAAAGGCAATATTTTTCCCCGAAAATTGTCGAAATCTATACATTAGGAGAGGAGTTATCGATCAAAATGTACGAAAATTTATACCGCACAGTGTATTTTTCGGTATATTTAAAAACAAAAACGTCATAAAAGCAACAAAATTCGATGTACGACTCTGAAATTTTGCACACTTTGCTTTTTGGTGACACGCTTTCTTCCAACGGCAAATCAATGTGCCACGCTCACTTTTACGCCCACCTCCCATATAACGTTTTAACTAAAATTCATATAATTTCTCTATTAATAAAGATTTTTGAATAATAAAGGCCTATATTGAAACACCTCAGTTGTAATCATTCGCAAAAATAACTTTGACACGCCTACTATAACGCCCACTTTTCACGTTATCTACCGTTAATGAAATTTAAAAGCTCATAAAACCGCTAAAATTAGAGGTATGATGATAAATTTTGCTACGTCTATCCCCCTAGGCAATTTCATTACTATGCCAAAAAATTAAGGTGCCACGCTCACTTTTACGCCCACCTCCCATATAACGTTTTACCTAAAATTCATATAATTTATTTATTAATAAAGATTTTGGAATAATAAAGGACTATATTGAAACACCTAAGTTGTACTCATTAGCAAAAACAACTTTGACACGCCTACTATAATGCCCACTTTCACTTTTGAATTGTGTCCAGACGCATAAACGTAGTCATGAAACTTCGAGTATATATTTATCGAGTCAAAAGAATATTTTTCCCTGAAAATCGCTTAAATCTATGAATTACGAAAAGAGTTATAGATAAAAATGAACGAAAATTTATACCGCACAGTGTATATTTCAAATTTAAAACGTAATAAAACTGACAAAACTATATGTACTATTCTGAAATTTTGCAAACATGGCTTTTTAGTCAAAGTCTTCGTTATAACGGAAAATAGATGTGCCACGCACACTTTTTTCCTTAAATTTTTATAAAAATATATTAGTCATATATATTAGCATTTATTTATCTTACACTGTGCCATTTATTGTACTGTAGCTAAATATAAGATAAAGATGATAAGATAGATGACTCTACTAGCAACTACTAGATGGCATGCTAACAACTTATGCTTATGTTCTCCTGAAGTTATGCTCTATTAAAAATGGGAATTTGGGAAAATTTTGACCTAAGTAAAAAAAAATTATCTCTAAACATTATAAACAATTTATTTTCATGTACTAATGGCTTATAAATTTTAAAGTTATACAAAACTTATTTCGTTTGAAAATCTTTTAAAAGCAAAATGTTATAGAAGTTTAAAAATCAAAATCTTACTAATAAATTTCCCGTTTTAGAAAAATGCAGAGAATGTATATTTAAAATCACCCTGTGGCCCTTAAAATTTAACCTTAAATTCACTTTCTTCCTCTTAAATTCATGTAAATTCTCTATGAATAAAGATTTTGGAAAACTGTTGATGCTCAATTGTTGGGCACGATGATGAGTCGAGGTTGCTTGCTCTTTTCCCACGTTATCGTGAAAAACAGCAATGTTTCCCATTCAACGAACTAAGATGGCATTCACAGATGTTTTCACATTTCATACAGACCTGCTTTGCAGACATTTAAATATTTTTTACAATTCTCACGATTGTGGACGAATTCGAACGATTATGTTGACCAAAAGAATCACAAAGTGCACGAAATGCATTTTGATTTGAACGCCCATTTTTATAAAAATCTTTAATATTTAAAAGCGTTGCTCGATTGCGTATCTTTCCACGGTTCAAATTGAGTTAGTCTGAGATTGAGAAATGTCAAATGAAATACAAGAAAAAAGTTGAAGTTTAGATGTGGTTCACCTTAAACATGGGCCCTTAAAATTTGACCACCCTCTACAAAAGAAAGTGATACATATTATATTATAAAGAGATTATTCTATAGCGATTAACAAAATAATAAATATTGTGCTTTAAATGTACACAAAATTGGTGGTGGGTATAAAAGATTCGGCACAGCCGAATATAGTGCTCTTACTTGTTTTTTTTGATTTTGTGAAATCTCGGGCTTGTGCGAATAAACTAATACGCATCATTGATAAGACGCAGCCTCCTCGCGTAAAGGGTCACAGATAATGGCATGAAGAGCGTAGTGGTCTGCCATTAAAGCTGTAGCAACCATTTGACGAGTTTTTATTTAGACCTTTAATATTATACTGCGCAGCTTGATGAGTTGGAGTTGGAGGGTACCTATCAGTCATGGATATTTGGATGGCTATTTATAGTTTATAATATGTTTCGATAGCATATGATTTGACCAAGCCCCGCATGAAACAATTCATTTATTGCAGAAACAGTTTCTAAAACAAATTATCTGGCCACCAAGATCATGCGATTTACATTGTGTAATTCTTTTTTTTTTTTTTTTTGATTTTGTGAAATCTCGGGCTTGTGCGAATAAACTTATACGCATCATTGATAAGACGCAGCCTCCTTGCGTAAAGGCTCACAGATAATTGCATGAAGAGCGTAGTGGTCTGCCATTAAAGCTGAAGTAACCATTTGATGAGTTTTTATTCAGACCTTTAATATTATACTGCGCAGCTGGATGAGTTTTCAAGGTCCTAATAAAAAATTGTGGCCTTCTTGTCTCTAATGATACACAACCCAGCAAAATCTTTTTGAAATTGTGTAATAGGTTGTCATTACTTCATATATTACTTAGTAGTGAGGGGTCGTTACCAACATCATTATTTTAAAGTACAGAGTAATGGCCTATTGGTTATGACCTTCGTAAATACTTTTTGTATATTTTTTTAAACCGTGAATTTTAAATTAACTTCATATATATTATAATATGGCCAATATTATAATTTTTATATTTTTTTTGTATTGCAACAGTATAAAAATATCCAGCTATAATTCAGCTTTATTGATAACTACTTATTTTATTGCTTTTTGTAAGTTCATTTGTAAGCGAGGGTCATGATTTCTGGGACAACTCAAACAAAAATAAGTAGTTATTCGGTCGAAAAGTAACTAGTTTATGTGTATCTCCAATATTACTTGCTAACTTACTAGGTAAGTAAAGATTTTGCTGGGAAGGTTTGTAGCACGTTGTATACTTTAATGCTTCTCGGTACAAGACTGAGCAAAGTTTAAAATGTATAATATTTTTCGTCGGCATTACAATTCATTTGATATGCTGAAAAAGGAGAACATGATTTAAAAATTCCAGTTCTTTTCAGTAAATAATAACTTTTTGCGGTCTGACTGACTATGTAGATCATATCAATATAAAGAATACTTGTTGCGTTAACAAGATCCTGTCATCTAAAAAAGAGTTCAATTGATTTACAAAGATAATTGTCTATATTCTTACACGTAATCTATTATTCTAATACCAAAGCAAAGTATATCCTGATTACTTACAGGTTACTTTAAATAAAAGCGTAAAATAATATGAAATTCACTTTATTAAAAATTCTTTTTTTTAATTTTTTAAATAAAATTACTGTTTTTTTACATTTTTATCCTACAAGCTTTAAAGTTATCTTAGTATGAGCTTTAAAAACTTATCTTTTAAAATATTCAAATACAAACTCCCACTTTTGCTTGAAAAGCCTTGTATCCATATAATTATAATACAAACACACACACAAATTTTACCCTCACTACATTGCCAATCATCAAATGAATATTTTGGCGTTCCAAAATATTAATGTATACTTATCGACACTTAATCATACATCCAGTTAAGTATATACTTAATTAGAAAAATGTATGTCATTTTATCAAATCATTAAACAGGACCATCTATTCGTAAATTTGAAAATAACGTGTAAATTTTATGTATGCAAGTGAGTACGAGTGTCAGCCATACACATGTACAAGTGTTTAATGTTAATGTTTGTGTGTGTTGAAATAACAATATTGGATTTTACGTCATTGTAATTGTTGTGTAAGCTCACGTCACTAATTACAATATTAATAAGCATTTAATATAGCGACATACGCTTGTATGTGTGTTTCTAACACCTCGTGGAATTTAGTCACATAATAAACCGATAGTGTAATTATATTGTTTAGCAACGCAGAGAGAATTGTTTAAACTTAATTTGTGGACTTCAAGTTTTCAAATTCAAATAAAATGAGTAATAAATTTATAAATGGTCATGGCTAAACCTTTATAAGCTCGGAACTAACTTTGATTCGGTAGTAACTTTGATTGAAAATTAGCGGACACAAATTTAAATTGTACGTAAAAGAATTTGAGCTTTCTAACAACTTTTTTGAAGCCAATTTAACCGTAGTGATAAAAAATAATTATTTTCGAGGCGTCAAAGCAATATTTTTAAAATTTCTATCTCATTGCCCGCAGTCTACATTCTTAGTCACTATGTGAATTGTATGCAAAGAAACTTAATTTTTTACTGATTATGTTTTTATATTTATTTTTTGCTCTCCACTTTTGAATAAGCAAAATAAACACATATCTGATGGCTAACGAATCGAGGGACTACAATATAGATGTATTCATACTACTACCGAGCAACAATGTCAGAATCTAAATTTGGAAAAATACTTAAATTTTTAATCAGTGTACTATATAGAGCAGCACGACTACTAGAGGATTAAAAAGCACCAATGTCTTCCACTAAAACCTAAAAAATCCGAAATCTTACCAGATATTATAATCCATGTGGAGAAATAACAGTGGATGGACAATTATTTGCATATCGTTTAACGAACCTTTGAAGATTGCTAAATATGTTGTTAGAGCTTGCTGTGAAATTTAAGTAGAAAAAAGTCCTAAGAAGGTGTAAATTATGTAAAAAACTAGTTTCTAACTGGGGGAATGCAGAAGAACAAAAGTTTTCCCAACCTTTTTTTTTTATGTCCAAATTTGAAGTACAATTGGACAATAAAAATCGTGTTAAGCAAGCGATCCGAAGCTCTTTGTGGCGAAAAATGTATGACTTAGACGTAGAGAATGTGTAGTTTTAATAGAATATTTCCACTAGAAAGGCTTTATTATTATTATTACACAGTACAACATTTTTCAGTTAATTGATTGCCAACTCAATTCTGTGAACTGTGTGTGAAATTAGACCCAAAAAGAAGAATTTCTGCAGCATTCGTTTTGTCTTCTTACCCTGCGATTTGAAGTTAGTATCGATTTGAAGTTAGTACTATCGTATAGGGGATTTTATCACGTTTTAGGCCCTGTTGTTTGACATAGCTCGACAACCACTAGCCCAGTTTAGTTGAAATAAATTTTAAAAAATTAAGAATTACAATTCCCTTAATCTGTTCATATATCGTTTTCCTATACAAGTAACACTTTCGAAGTTAAAAATGAATGTATGAAGGGAAAAAATTATTTTTTGCCTAAAAATTTATTTTTTTTTTTTTAAAATACATAAAAAATCCAAAATGGAAAAAAGTTTTAAGTCTAGTTATTTTTTCGCAAAGTCACATAACCTATGAGCAAAATGAGACAAAGATCATAAAAATCGATGCACGCGTTTCGCTTTTATTCGCAATTGAGTGAATGTATGAATTTCAAAAATTTGCTCGAGATATGCACAACATTATTTGGAGAAAACATTGACACCTTTTTCATGATTCTGAGAATTAAAAAAAAAGGAATAAACAAAAGGTTATTTGATTTTTATGATTGCGGTAATAAATGTACGTGGACAATTAAACGGAAAGTGGACCTTTTTATTATTTTGGTTTTTTCGGTGGCTACCTATATGATTTTTTTACAGAAATTGCACACACATTTAAGGGTGGTCATTATTTTGAAAGTTTTGCACAGTTTGAAACGTACAAGTGCTGAATCAGGTATATTGCCAGCCGCCCTTAAAATATGCGCCCATTTATAAGTACCTGGCAGTAAAATATTCAAAAATACGTAGTATTTATAGGTGTGCATTGATCGATTTTTGGCATTCAGCCAGTGCCGACGAACGCGAACAGTAAAAGTGATTTTTCTCCAGTTTTTTAAAAGTGAATAACAACAAAACATAAAATATATCAATATGGAAAACAACAAGTGCCGATATTTGGATGAATATTGTTACGTTTGTGGTCATATCGTCCGAAAAATACAGAAAAAAGATCGAAAAAATTTGTTTACTGAGCAATTCAAAACCGCGTATTGTAATTATTTCGATGAAGCAGATTTAAGTGGTGCAAATTTTACGCCGAACACAGTGTGCAACAGTTGTTATACTACCCTTCTAAAATGGATTCACGGAAAAAGTAGAAAGTTATCTTTTATGAAGCCAGTAATTTGGGTGGAAGACACAACTGGACATGATGAATCCAGGTGCTATGCATGCATCAATTTTCGTCCTGGATTAAACAGACAACAATTGAAAACAAAAGTATACACTGCTGCATTTACTGCCACACTTCCAGTGCAACGCCCTGCTGATACCGATGCACCTAAACCTCCGAGTGCGGATACTGTGTCCCTGCTAGCCGAAACCGTTTTCACCAATCCGACCGATTTGGATGATGCTGATTGGATACCCGATATTGAAAATAGTGCACCACAACCGCTACCACAAATCGAAATGGATTACATTGTGGCCAAGCTGGGACTATCACAACACGACTCCGAATGGCTGACATCATTTTTGAAGAGAAGAAAACTCACACAGCAAAATGTCATCGCAACATCATACCGACAACGCCAAGCAAAATAATAAAAAGGTCCACTTTCCGTTAGTTGTCCACGTACATTTATTACCGCAATCATAAAAATCAAATAACCTTTTTTTTTATTCCTTTTTTGTTAATTCTCAGAATCATGAAAAAGGTGTCAATGTTTTCTCCTAATAATGTTGTGCATATCTCGAGCAAATTTTTGAAATTCATACATTTACTCAATTGCGTATAAAAGCGAAACGCGTGCATCGATTTTTATGATCTTTGTCTCATTTTGCTCATAGGTTATGTGACTTTGCGAAAAAATAACTAGACTTGAAACTTTTTTCCATTTTGGATTTTTTATGTATTTAAAAAAAAAAAAAATTTAAATTTTTAGGCAAAAAATAATTTTTTCCCTTCATACATTAATTTTTAACTTCGAAAGTGTTACTTGTATAGGAAAACGATATATGAACAGATTAAGGGAATTGTAATTCTTAATTTTTTAAAATTTATTTCAACTAAATTGGGCTAGTGGTTGTCGAGCTATGTCAAACAACAGGGCCTAAAACGTGATAAATTCCCCTATACGATAGTACTAACTTCAAATCGATACTAACTTCAAATCGCAGGTAAGAAGACAAAACGAATGATGCAGAAATTCTTCTTTTTGGGTCTAATTTCACATACAGTTAACAGAATTGAGTTGGCAAATCATGTGTTGTACTGTGTTATTTACCGTAGACAGCAAATAAAGATTATGCCACTAAGATCAGGCGATTTAACACCTTTATAATATTTTCTTTAGGCTTTTGTTAAATCCGAAGTATAAAGCAATATTCATACAATAGTTATGCAGCTTAAAAACAAAATTTTTTAGTAGATATCAACAATTAACTAAAGCGATACTTTAAACTTGCTCACCATTTATTTTTACCTTAATGTCCTCAAGTTCTCGGTAAAGTTCGCTAAAATAAAGAAATTGTAGCAGATGAAAAAAAAGCTGACCGTGAAGGTGAAGAATTGTCATTTGGTTTTGATTTTTTACTTATAAGCCAAAAAATGGAAGGCAGATGTAATTTTATCTAGTACAACTATAGCTAATGCTTTTTTGCCTTTACTATAAGCTGTAGAGTATACTTGACTATAACGCAAGCAAAGAAGGCTTCGACGCCATGGATAAAGTGCTGCCTGCATATTTTTTCCCAACGTAAAATATTGCTCTAGCCATTGATAATGTTTTTAGACTACAAGATATCATTACCTTAGATGCACGTATAATCTACATAGAAAATAATTACATTGAGCAAGAATACCGATGCATAAAGTTCTTGAGCAGCGAAGCAAAGCTCAGCGAAGCAGATTTTTATGCAGAATTTTCAAGGTTATAGGCTACATTATAAAATGCCTTGCTATCGAAATGGCACTATGACACTTGATTAATTCAACTTCTTTCTCTTCTTCGATTTATTTATTTACTGAACTATAAGCCGTAGGCGACAAGCTGCCGACACATCTCGTACCATGTCAAGCATGTGAAATGCGAAAGTGCAAAAACGGAAGTAAAATCTGCAGTTAGTGTAAGAAACCAATGTGGGATGCACATTTCATTACTAACAATATTTTATAGCTGAAATCACTACATGCAATATAAACAATTATTTTTTAGTTTCTGATTTTTGAATATGCATTAATTCAACAGCAGTCATTAGTTTCTATAGAGCTTTAACTTACTTATGCTATTGTAAACTACAGCAGTTTTTAGAAAGACAATTTGAGAACATTGTGATTAACAAAAGATTCGTTAGAATCAATGACACTTAATTTTGTTGTTGTTGTGACTTTTGTGATATTTTATACAAATTTATATATTAAGTTGGTGCATAAATTTATCTAAAGTTTTTTAACAGCCTAAAGTTTTTATCTTAAGTAATAACTTCTTACAGTTGCCGTATCTTCATCATTTCCATAATTATAAATTCAGGCATTAAATAATTATGAGAAATTAAAACAAATACTTTAAACTATAACAAAGTCAATATTGTTCCAAGCACTGAAGAAGGTGCTGAGCTAAAAGCAAAGCAACTTCTAAACTAAATATTTATACATCACCTTTTCACAACTTTAACTTGTTTTTGTTATTGCTGTCTTAGAAAAAGGCTGCAAGCAACACTACTTGCCACACTCCTGTATAAAGTTACTTTATTAACGCTTGTCTTATTGCAGCCTAATAAAGCTAAAATTGCAATCGTCTACGTTATTCAAACAAATAAATACACAAAGGACTAGCCTGAATCGGAATATAGTACCTACTACTTATACATAAACATAATAATATAGATGCATGCGTCATATATACATCTTTGTAGTTGTACATACGCTACTAACACTTGCACAGTGTTTTGGAATCATGTAATAATAATAAGATAATATTTTTTTTAAATCCCCCTGTCTTCCACCCTTGAAAAGCAATCCACCCCGTAACCGCATCCAGCATTACTTCGGGTTGGTTTTCTGTCTCTATAACTGCCTGCGTCCAGGCCTCCGCTTAATCCTTATTCTGATGCATCCAGTTCCTTCTTTTTCATCCTCAGTATACTCTCACAGTATCGCTTCACTGCGCGCCAGTTGTCCTCGCTGTTAAGCATGATGGGGATTATATTCTCCACAGTTATTTCGCCTATTTTTCTTTACAGCTCTTGTCGCTTCTGCGTCCATTTGTTGCACTTAAAAAAAGTGTGTTGGGCGTAATCTATATCGTCAGCCTCCTCTTATAGGCAGAAGGGGGTTCCACATTTACCAATTTTATGTAGGTACTTTTGGAAGTATCCTGTGAGCATCTGTGTCAAGTAATACTTAACTTCTCATATTGTTCTTCCAATTTAATTTTCAAGGCGTGGAAGGAGTCTGGCTGTCCACCTTCCCTAGGTCTCAGTTGTCCATCTTGCCTGTTAGGCCTGCAAAGTTTCGTATACTATTCGCCTATTCTCCCCTTGCTCCAAAGAATTTTCCCGCTTCTTTAGCCATATCTTCCAGCGTTGTCAACTCGGTGATTTTATCACCGTTTTTGGTGATTTTTAACATTTCGAAAGCGGAAAAATTGTGAGTCAGTGCTTGGTGATTTTTTTTTTAGTTTTTAGTGATTTTCTTTTTATTTCGGTGACACCAAACACTAAAATTCAAATATATTAATTGAAAAAAATTTTTTGTAAGTGTAAATTTATATACATACTACCAAAATGTAACGTATAGTACAATTACATGCAACTCGGCAAAAAAATAATATTACACTAAAAATTTTATTATTTATAAGATGGTATTGATTGCCCAGAAAGTTTTTATTTCAAAATGTCTAACTTTATACATATATGCATATGAGGTGAATGTGAATAAAAGAAATTCCTCTTTCTATCATCTTATAAATGATTAAACCTTAAAGAAAACTTTTAGCGTCCCACAACTTTAAACGTTTAAAAATTTTACCAGAAAACCTTGAAATTTTGAGTAAAATTAACATGATTAATGTTAGAAATGTTTTATCACATACAAAAGAAGATATTTTACCATTACCAATGGCAAAATATTGAATTGATTTTTGGATTGAAGTTAAATCGTACAAAGATGCAGGTTACTTAAATCCCTTTGAAGCATTAGCTAATATTGCCGTTAAACTTTTGTCGCTCCCATGAATGTGTTTAAATCTAAAATACGCAACCGAATGTCTTTAAATTCAGTTAATGCCTTACTTCACATTAAAAATAGGCTTAAACGGGAAAATTCCTGTTGCGAAACCTACCAAATAGCTGATGAAGTAAATATTCTGATTAATAGCAATGATATTTATAAAGCATTACAATTTGAAATTAAGACTGTGTTGTGGCCAGATGATAGTGATAATAATGAAGAAATAATTGACTTTATCATTGATATTTGATATTATTTACACAGAGAAAAGCTTAAATCCGAATCAAATTATTATTAAACTGCAAGTTTATTAAAATTTTTCATAATTTTTAGTTAGAAATATTTCTATTTAATTACTCTAATATGTAATATAAAAATATTTAAATATTAAATAATAGTTGTACTTATTTGGTGAATAATTTCTTTAATATTTTGTACAACAAATTCACATATGTTTATAAAACGTCGTATAAATGCACCAGGTATGGAAAAATTAATCCTGTCGTAATTTTTTCTCAATGTTGAAATAAATTTCTTACAATGCATCACTCCTGAGATATATTGTGAATTGATAATTACTATAATAATTTTTCCAATGTTTTTGTTTATTTTTATTTTCATATAAATATATGTATCTATGTAAATCTCTACTGACTGACTAAAAGATATTCGTTGTTTGATTTTTGTAAATTTTTTTGTTATTTATTCTGATATACATTTAAAAATGTCTTATTCTTAAAGAAATTTATAAAAATGTATAATTTTATTAAATAAATAAAAAAATAATTTACAAATTATAAATTTAGTGCTTTTTTTTGAGAATGACGCGTTTTTTCCTGGGTTATGGTGCTTTTTGAAATTTTCAAGTTGACAACGCTGATATCTTCCTTCGCTCTCGTATCTTAAGGTCAATAGGAACTGCTAATTATAATATTAGTAATAATAATAATAATAATAATAATAATAATAATAATAATAATAATAATAATAATAATAATAATAATAATAATAATAATCAAAATTAAAATCAACAAATAGAAAAAATTAAAAATAATTCTTAAAATTATAATATAAATTAAAAACAATTAACTAAAAACAAAAATTCATTTTTTTTTTAAATATTTCTTTGTTTTAAAAACACTTGTGTTAATATTGAAATTTTTGCTATAGCACTGTTACACAACATTGTGCGATATAGGCTACGGTTGACTGGTTAGTTGGCAAGAAAGCCCTTTTTAGTTAAAGGAATTTTTAACTGGAATATTTGATGTAATAAAAACATTTCAAAAGCATAATTAGTAACAACTTATTCCCACTCTAGTGACTATTAATTCACGCTTACACACGATGAAGGGAAACAAAGAAAAAATCACGTAAATTAAAAGCAACAAAGGATTTTGAAAGAACAACAGCAAACTCTACATAAACACGCTTAAACACACATACACACTCTTAAATGATAGAATATTAGTGGTATTCGATATGTGTTGTGTTTTGTTTTGCAAAAGTTTTAAAATGCAAAATTGTGTCATAGAGTTAATATTTATAAATCATTAAAAATGAATGAATAAATACCTTTAATTAAGAGAATTCTTTTAATACTTAAAAAATAAAGTTGAACTTTAGTTTTCTTAATTTTATTATTTTATTTATTTTTGCTATCATTCATTATTCTGTCTCTCCATATTGAAAACGTTGCTTACTTTTTTGAAATACAACACAAATAGTTATTGTGTAGCAAATTTGGGATAATGATTTGCACTTTTATTGAATGATACAAAAAGATGTGATATTTTGTATTTACACTTTTGCTCGATCACTTGTAGTATGCTATGAATTGCACTAATGTGTATACTATGCATTGACTGCATTGCTTAAAACTGCACTAAAGGTTTCTTGTTGTTTTGTGCCTACACACACGATTGTACATGCAGTACAGATTTACTCTCTTTGTATTTCTGCAATGAAGTAAGATATTTATTTACAGAAATTAAAAAATTCTAAAAATCTTTATCATAAAGTTTAAATTTAAATACTTTGAATTTCTTATTATCACTTAAGTTAGTTATACTAATAAAGCAAAATATGCATATATGCAGTTAAATTTATTTAAAAAAAGTATTTTCATAAAAAAAAGAATAAAACAAAACAGACAAATAAATAAATACAAAATTTTCAACTTTTTATGCATGACAATGCAATGACGAAGGAATAAAATAGCTCTGGGTTACATTTGCTAAACTTGTGCTAAGAAAGTTTTAAATAAACTGAAGTTACAAAGTGCAATAAGTGTGTGATGAAATAAAAGAGAATTTCTAACGAAACTAACTTTTTGATATCCATATCGAAAGTTAAATTTACTTATAAATATTTCTTAAAAAAAAATTTTATTTACTCTTGTTCGTTTGTTTTGTTTAAAAAAAAAAACTTTGGAGGAAATCTTAAGTTACAGTTAAATAAGTTTGTGTTTGCTCGAGATTATAAAAGTAAACAAATATAAAATCACAAGAAATATGAAAACAATATGCAAACAGTATGCAAACAATGTAAAAAATTTTTTGAAATATCGAGTACAATTTAGAAATTTTCAGTAAAAGTTTTCATTGAACATATTTATTTATGCATATGTATTAGTGATGTAACGAATATAAGATTTAAGGTATTGTTTTTCGCACTTATTAGCTTCATAACTTAATTAACTTACCCGGTGCGCTTCGCTACATCCAACAGGAAATTTGTATTGTTTTATTATATTTATAAGTAATTCTTTTATATGTGGGTGGTTAAATTTTAAGGGCCGGTGTTGATTTTAAATAAGCCTCAAGTTATTTAAGAAATTATTGTCATTTCATTTTATTATGATAATATTGGTATGGTTCAAATAATTATGTAAAAAAATATCTGCCTCCATCCGATGGTCCAAATTTTTAATAACAATGTTGATGTGCTATTGTTAGGCATGATGATGAGTCGAGGTTGACTGCTCTTCTGCTACACCATCGCGAAAAACAGCAACGTTTCCCATTCAACGAACAAAAAAGGCATTCACAGATGTTCTAACATTTCATACAGACCTGTTTTGCTGAAATTTTAATATTTTTCAAAATTCTCCCAATTGTGGACGAATTTGAATTATGTTGACCAAAAGAATCACGAAGTACTGTTCAAAGGGTATATAAGATAAGGCATAGCTGAATATAGAGCTCTTGATGGCTTTATTTAATTTTTGTAAGAAAAAAATTTTATTAGTTATTTAAATTAAATTTGTTTAACTAATGTTATTTACATTATGCGCGAAAGCATAAATTCTGCAAATTCTGCATTTTATAAAATTATTATAAAATGATTATAAAATCTGACATCTTATAATAAGGGCTAATCCCCTACTTAAAAACCCTAAAATATTTTCAATCACATTAGTTTCGTATCAGAGCCCAGAAAAAAAAATTGAAAGTAGTGCAAATTCGAAATAACTCAATAAGTGCGAAATAATTGTATATATCTATGGCTTGGAGCTAAAAGGGCCAATGTCACTTTTGTGCTTAAAAACGTTTGCAACATCATACAAAATACCTTAAACAAACAAAATCAACTCATAAAACTTTGGATGATTTTTGCCAAATATACACAATTAGAATTTTAAAACCATTGGTGTTTTCAATCACTTCGCCAACAGCTAAACTCCTGCAAAATCTCTCTTTTGTCATTTTTTTTTTGTGGAAGGTATCAGATTATAGTTATTTTTTTTAAATGTAAGACCTAAAGACTAATATTAAACTTCATTTAATTTAACTTTTGCTTTTTATTTAATAATGGGTGTTTTTTTAAGCCCGATAGACCTTGAAATTGTAAAAAATAACACAAAAAATTAAATTGTAATCAAAATTTTTTTTTATTCGAAAGATCAATACGTGACATTAACATTTGAAAATGATTTCGGGCATATGGGCACCGCGGCTGTTCTTGACGAAGCGCATTCTGGACGTCCAATTTTGGGCCACTTTTTCGAGCACTGCTGGCCGTATGTCACGAATAACACGAACAATGCTGGCCTCCAAGGCGTCAATTGTTGCTGGTTTATCAGCATAAACCAGTGACTTCACGTAGCCCCACAGGAAATAATCGAGAGGTGTCAAATCGCACGACCTTGGAGGCCAATTGACAGGTCCATTTCTCGAAATCAACTTATCGCCAAATTTTGATTTCAATAAGTCGATGGTTGCGTTCGCCGTATGGCACGTAGCGCCATCCTGTTGAAACCACATCTCCTCCGGATCAATGTCATCCATATTTTCAAACAAAAAATCATTGATCATGGTGCGGTAACGATCTCCATTGACCGTAACGCGAGTTCCGGCCTCATTTTTGAAGAAATAAGGTCCGATGATGCCACCAGCGTGAAAACCGCACCAAACGGTGCATTTTTCTGGATGTAATGGAGTCTGTAGGGTCTCTTGTGGATTGGTCTCGCTCCATATGCGGCAATTTTGCTTATTAACAAACCCGTTAAGCCAAAAATGCGCCTCATCGCTGAACACAATTTTGCGATAAAACAACGGACGTCCAGAATGCGCTTCGTCAAGAACAGCCGCGGTGCCCATATGTCCGAAATCATTTTCAAATGTTAATGTCACGTATTGATCTTTCGAATAAAAAAAAAAATTTTGATTACAATTTAATTTTTTGTGTTATTTTTTACAATTTCAAGTTCTATCGGGCTTAAAAAAACACCCTTTACAAACCAAGCCCGGAGCGTTTTACTACTCCCCTTAATAAATAAAAATGCATTCTGAATTTGAATTGAATATATTAAAAATAATATTTTATTAATTTTTATTGTACTGCAAGTGGGTATGCAATATTTTTGGTTTTTTCATTTTAAATTAACAAATATTATGGTGTTTCCACTCTGGAGCATGCGACATACAGCTGACCATGTGAAAAGCAGAGATTTTCCAAATTCAATCCTGCAACACGCAGAGATTGTCCTTGTGCTTTGTTAATGGTAATAGCGAAGGCAAGGCGAACTGAAAATTGTAGTCGCTTGAATTTATAAGGCAAGTCGGTGGGAACCATTGGAATGCATGCAAATAGCTGAAAATAATAACTTTTTTTATGGGCGCAGCACTGCCCACTTATCTAAACACGAAACTGAATAGGCATAGCAGCTCAAAATTTTCAAAAAAATCAGTGAAGTTTAAGTAGCTGAAAATGATAACTTTTTTTATGGGCGTGGCCCTGCCACTTTTCTAATCACGAAATTGTATAATCATTAGAGTTCAATATGTGTTTTCATTCAAAGTTTCAGAAAAATCGCTCAAGTACAAGTAGCTGGAAAATTAGTATTTATTTTATATGGGCGTATTTATTTTTTATGTATATGTAGATGGGCGTAGCCCCGCCCACCCATAAGCACTCCCTGAAATGTGTACAACTATTTGCTAAGGTTTGACTCCGATCGGCTTTACGGTTTCGGAGTCTATGGCTAACACACAGACAGACAGAGTTTCACTTGTATATATATCGGTGGCTTGGAGCTAAAAGAGCCAATGTCACTTTTTTGGTCTTTTAAGTTCATTGCATTAGATTTGTTTTCTTGCTCTATTTCAGTATGGTAAAACAGCTAAGGTTATACTTAACCCAGAACAGCTTCATAATTAAAATACTGGTCAATGTCACTATGAAAGCACCTATAAAAGTTAAAGTTCAATTCCAATTTTCTCAAAAGTAAATATTTTGACATTGGCCCTTTTAGTCCCAAGCCACAGATATGTAGGTTTAAAAATCATATATTAAACCTATTGATGGAATTTGTATCTAAGGGGTTTTATAAACCATTGATAATTTTTATGAATATGGACTGAAGGTTATCCTTTTCCGTGCCAATCAATTTTAAAATTTAAGGAATTTCAATAAAAATCAGAGTGTGATAATTTGGTCTTAAAGATCATAGAAATGTATTTTTTACATCCCTGCAAAGTTCATATCCTTAGAAACAGGATTTACACTGTGACATTTAAAGAAGTTAAAAAACCTACAGAATAAATTAAAACTTCTTATCAAAATACCTTTAATTTTCCTACAGAATTAATTATATATAAAACATTAACTTTTCTTTACGGTACATTTAATTGTTCAAAATATAAAAGTTTGATCAATCCTAAATAGTTAACGGAAAAGCAATAGTTCAAGTTAAGTACATTTAATTTTTTCTTTATTATTGTATACTAGCCAAACCCGGCGCGCGTTGCTACGCCCCTTAATGAATCGAAATGCATTCTGAATTTTAATTGAATATCAAGTGCAAAAACCTAAAAATTATAATTTTTTTCATGGGTGTGGCATTGCCCACTTTTCTAATCACGAAATTGTAAAATCATAACAGCTCAATATGTGTGCAAAGTTTCAGAATAATCGGTCAAGTGCAAGTACCTTAAAATGATACCTTTTTTTTATAGGCGTGGCACTGCCCACTTTTCTAATCACGAAATTACTTAGTCATGACAGCTCGATATGTGTGCAAAGTTTCAGAAAAATCAGTTTGGTGCAAGTACCTCAAAATTATAACCTATTTTTATGGGCGTAGCCCTGCCCACTTTTAAAATCACGAAATTATATGGTTATGACAGCTTAGTATGTGTACAAAGTTTCAGAAAAATTGGTTTGGTGCAAGTACCTCAAAATTATAACCTATTTTTATGGGCGTGGCCCTGCCCACTTTTGTAATCACGAAATTATATGGTTATGAAATCTTAGTATGTGTGCAAAGTTTCAGTAAAATCGTTGCAGTGCAAGTACCTCAAAATTAAAACTTTTTTAGGGGCGTGGCCCCGCCCAATTTTTATATCACAAAATTATTAGTCATGACAGCTCGATATGTGTGCAAAGTTTTAGAAAAATCGGTCAAGTGCAAGTAGCTAAAACTGATAACTAATTTTTATGGGCGTGGCCCCGCCCACTTTTTTCTTCCCATAAACACTCCCTGTTATGTGTACAACAACTTGCCAAAGTTTGAGACCGATCGGTTTTACAGTTTCGGAGTCTATAGCTAACACACACACACACACACAGAGTTTTACTTTTATATATATAGATATTAAGTTTAAAATTATTTTCTTTCATAAAGCATGTATATTTTATAAAAAATTAAAATAGCTGATCATAGTGGTGATTACATTGATGTTGGAATGCGTACAAAAAGTGTTGGCAAATAATTAAGTATTAAAAAGAGAAAGAGGGAACGCAAGCATATTACCATAACTCGTTTAGTATAATTATTTTTATCTCTATATGTCTATGCATGTATGTATGTATGTACCAGTGTATTTTTTGTTAGCATTATAAAACAGATTTTATATGCGGATAAATGTAAAGCAGTATGAAAGCCAAATTGTCGTAAAATTGCACTTAACATATGCATGTGAAATTACTTTTTAATACAATTACTAATGTTAACTAAACATTATTGCACTCACACCCTCCTACATACTTTTTGGATATATGTATGTATAAAAAACTAAATGAATGTTATGTTTATAGCAAATGCACAAGCAGTCGAAGTAGAAAATTTGGTTTTAAATTGATAATATTATTTTTATAAAAAAAAAATATTTTTTAAAAAATTTTAAAACCAATTTTTTTTTTCGAAAATTAATGTTTTTTCTTAATATTAGTCCAGCAAATGACCAGAAAACGAAAAGGATATATTAAACCAAGTATTATTCCTTGAATAAGTCATAGTATTTACGGCCATAAAGCCAACAATTCAAATAGTTTAATAACAACTTTCTCTCCCAAACAAATAAAGTGGATTCACGCTTGATATAGACGTTATTAGCGAAATTTTTTTTAAACAAAATAATTACAGGTTTGTAGACTTTTGAAAGCTTGAAATTTCACATTAATGAACAAAATATCTCATTAACTGTAATAGAAATCTGATGGTATTTTTTTACCCACCACTGTCTGAAAAACTATGCTCACAACAACTGTCCACTATGAAACAATCCATTCACTTACTGTTCACACTTGCCTGTTGTACAAACAATAAAATATTTAACACCTACAAAGGCAACAACAACATTTATAAATAACAAAAAGCGTACAATAGCTATAATGCAGAGTACAACACGAATAAAATAACCAAAATTACACACAATGGCCATTCGGTATAATTTTAGAAAATCACTAAATTTCAACAACAGACACGCACGCCTTAGCCAATATTTTAAAGACCCCACCCCCCACGTGCTTAAATATGTTTGATGTATAAATCTCAGTGATTGGATGTAAAATGGTTATTTAAATAAAATATACTTTCAATTCTCCAACAAATTCCACCCACTGCAATCCTTAATTTTTCTCAGCAAATGCACGTGTCAATGCAATTTATTCTACGCAATTCAAATAAAATCAAAAAAGACTGACTATGACTCTCAAAAAGGGTTTTCGATTCGCCAATAAACTTTTATCACGGATATAAAGGATATTGTCAAGTAAAACTTCTAGAAGTCAAAAAAATAAAACAAAATGTGTGATTATATTATCTTAATGCAAAGAATTTTACATTAAAAAAAAATAAAAAGAAAAAAATCTTCTAGTCACTTCTTCCCATATAAAGATCTTAGAGAATTTTGTAATAATTTAACAATAAATCGAGAAGACAAAAACAATTTTCCATAAAGGTTTTTAAACAATATTTACTGCAATATAAGGAATTGTTTAAAATTTTCAACAAATATAGAATAAATTAATAAGATACAATTTATCAGGTGTTTGATGAAAAACGATTGTTTTCAAAACAATTTTGTTTGATGATGAATTGGAATATATAAAGAGAACCATTTTTAAACCAACCTCAAACTTTTGACTTCTAAAAAGAATATTTCTAGGCAAAATATAAACAATGTTTACTACTGTGAAATTAAATTTATCAACATAAGTAGATTGAAGGACAATTGAAAAACCATTTTAAAAAGAATTAAAAAAATTACAACTGAAAACGCATCACAATTTTTAATCGTTTTCAAATAGAGTTTATATCGAAATTGTTGTTCATCATGTAGCTGAATAAATCTATTAAAAAATTTTATTTTAGTGTTAATTAAACAAAATTTAAATAGAAAAGTATACCAAGTTTAAAATAAAAGAAAAGTTTGGTCTGATCCGAAAAGATTGATTTTTAAAGTACATTCACATGTTATTAGGGCAATAAGATAATTTTACCAAACTTAACGGCAAACAACACCTCTGGTTCTCTGTGTGAACCGAACAAAAATCTCTATGATATTACGTTAATTACTTAGCCCCTAGAACTTGTTCTAGAAAGTTTATTGGTAAGTTCTCTTCGAAGACCGGAAAATCAGACGGACGCGGGACCTTAATCTGACATTAGACAACCACTTATGTTTAAGGGGTTTTGTTCCATCTCAACAGAAACAGAAATGATAATTTAGTGACTGATGCTTGCAGATGTGGTGGACTTAGGGTAACCATATATGTCTCGGAAACCTGTTAACTTTTAACAGAACTAGTTGCTTGGTGTACGGTTTTATTTCTTTCAAACCATACATCTAATTCTACCTTATTCGTAGCGAAAAAACAAGAAGAAAAAAAAGAATAAATTGCCCCAGCTCCTAAGCATTCACAGTAACTAGGAATTACTGCCGGTAACATTGATACATGTGATATATTGAGTTGAGTAACTTGACAGTAGTGAACTACCGTCATATTGTGGCACCTAGTCCCAGTGCAAGTTTTAACGTTAATCAAACCACATACATACTAATAACAACAATAAGATAATATTTAAATTAGATATTTTTTATTTTTGCGATTATCTTAAGGAAGACTTTTTCCTAGGGTGCTTCAGTAGACTAGTCAGTAGTATGCTAATCTGCTTGTTTGTGGGTTGCGGGATCAATCCCCGCCAGAGACTCTGAATTGGTCTAATTCTCTTTCTCTTCTATTCTCTTTTTGTTCAAACTATTCTATTCATATGAAGCGCACTGGGCATAAGTATATACCTGTCGTGGGTTTGGGCTTTTAGTGCCCCTCCTTTTTAACCTAACTTAACCTAACCTAAGACTATTTGCTGAATATTTTAAAAAGTCTCATATTTCAAATAAGTGTATTCATATTGTAGCAAGCATATTTTTGACACATTTTTAAAGACTTAAGGCTACCTTTCGCTTTATAATACGTACGAAAATCCACAGCCATCTTCTTAGGGGTCACTTTATTGCATTGATTTGAACAACACGGAGTTATTTTTGAACCATACAGTCGTGCAACTACCTTTTCTTCTTGTAAATCAAGATCAGATTTATCAAGGTACGTATAATCGGTATCATCTTCAGAGTCACTATCCGATAATTCTGAGAAGCGATCGTCATCTTCCTCGTCATCAGGGAAGCGATAAAGAAAATCCACTTCCTCGAATTCGTCCACCATTTCATCCTAAAACAAACAGTAAGAATGTTATCAGTTTTAAATTATTTTCGAGCTTAAAAAAAAAAATTCAAATCCAATTAAGAATATCACGTTATTAAATATTAATCAATCATTATTTATATAATTATTATGAAGAAATTATCTATATGTATAAAAATGATTTAAAAATGTATGATATATATATATATATTATGTTGTTATATAAATCATTGCTAAAATCGTTGCTCGGTGAGCAATGTGCAACGGCATTGTGAGTTATCAGTGTTATCAGTAACGGGCAATAGATAATCGAAATATTAGGTCGAAAATGCTATTTCTTTGACCGTAAAATAAATATAATGTGATGAGTTAGAAGTTTAGATGAAAATTTCTGATTTTTGCAAGCGTTTAAATTTTTTGTTTTTTTTTTGCCTTATTCTTTAACTTCAGGTTTTTTATAAAATAAAATAAACCTGATTGGTATTTTTATTTTAAAATATTGCTGACAGCTTTAATACTAGAAAGTGTAAGCAGAACGATTTCCGCAATCGCGACATCTTCCATAGAAAGTTCATTATAAGAGTTACTTAGAGAAAATTATCTCTTAATTGTCTATTAAATATTTTCAAATTAACAAAGTAGTAACTAAGAATGTAAGTTTGATGATTTATGTAAATTCGTGAATTAAAGAATTTGTTTTATAACTTTTTTATTTATGTAAGAACTTTAAAAACCAATTCACAAAAAATCTTATTTTGGCTGTTTTAGAAACCCTGGCCTCAAACCGCCGATATAATTGTTTGTTGGTTTATTGAAAATTAACTGTGGTCACACATTGAGAGGACACATTATTATTGAAACATAAATGAAGCATAAATGACAAATATAATTTAATGCAAGTCACAACATAATTCTATCGTTATCAACCATTTAATAGACGAGGGGTTCTTTCACCCCAATTTAGTTTTAGAATACATTTGGAGTTTAGGCAAATAATAATATTAAATGGATGTTTTTTTAATAGAGCATAAAGTTTATAACATAAACATTTAAATTATTTTAATAGTCCTTAAAATTGTCATTGTAAATATTTGCTTTTATTATGACTCAGATGAGGATATTCAATGAGATGACTCAATTTGGTCCATATTAAAAATAAATTTTAAAATAGTGGTTAGTGATGAAAAATTAAAAAAAAATCGGAAAAGCATATGCTGTTGATAGTTTAAAATTAAATAAATTTTTAACAGCTGCACTTTTTTTATATAAAATTTGTACCTTTTTCAAAATTTTTAAAAGAAGAAAATAATAAACACTTTCTGTTTTTTTAAGGTGTAAGAAAAAGTCTCTCGTAATATCAGCAAGTAAAAACAGAAAACTTATTCTTTTTAATCCTGAAAAATGCAATTTTCATGTCAATCGCTTGAGCTGCTAGAATTGCATAAATGCACGCACAACTGGCTTTATTACTGTTAAAAATGTATTTGTTGTTGTTTTATTTTTATTTTTTTTTTTGTGTAGCCAATGCTGCAATTGGTAATTTTTTTTTGCATTTGCGATATCATGTTGTGTCACGTTACTGCAATTGTTTTAGTTGTTGCTGTTGCTGTAAAATATTTCTGAACACAAGTGAGAAAATTAAAAGCAAACCTCTAGTAAATCACATTTAAATTACCACCACTGCAAGCGTCCTTAAGGCGGACAGACCTATAGTTAGCCGCCGGCCGTGCCAGCAAATTGATGATGCATTTACCACCAGTCACCACATACCATATTGGCCTGCAATGTGTCTACGACAGTTTTCGAAACCACCGCACAAACCAAATCAATGTGAAGTTTTTATAAAAAACAAAAAATAAATAAATAAATGTTGGAATTTAACAAGAAAAAAAAATATTTTTATTTATTTTCAATTTGATTTCATTATTACTATTAACAAGTAAGAGTGCTATATTCGGCCATGCCGAATCTTATATATCCTTCACAACGTGTAGTCATGCAATAACAGTTGCTTGTATCACCATTCATCCCATATGAAACACGTACACGTATATATGTTAAAAAAACAAAAAAAAAAAAAATTTAAAAAAAAAACTTTTAAAAAAAAAATTTAAAAAAAATTTAAAAAAAAATTTAAAAAAAAATTATCATATATATAATATACATATATAAAACAAAAAAAAATAAAAAAAAAAATAAAAAAATAAAATAAAAAAAAAATAAAAAAAATTAAAAAAAATAATAATAAAAATATAAATAATATATTAAATAAAAAATAAAAAAAAAAATACAAAAAAAAAAAAATTTTTTTGGCTCAGTTGGGATTCGATGACACGTTTTCTCTAACCAGTATACACGTTTGTATGTATGTATGTTGTTGTTGTAATGTTGTTTTTGTGAAAAAAAAATCGAGGTGGTCGTGGGTTTTTGCTCATATCTCAGTTGTTTATGTACCGATGTTTCTGATTTTCAATACCGATCTACTCCCGAATATTTCTGATATTTTAATACCTTACCGGGGTCTAAGCGATGTCGGGGGGCTTCAAAAAGTTGATTTCAACGGACAGACGGACAGACTGACAGGGCTTAATCGACTCCCATATTCATAAGCTTTCAGAAAATATATTCTTTATGGGGTCGGAAATGAAAATTGTAGAAATTTCACACGGAATGACAAACCTATATATACCCTTATTCACTGTGTGAAGGGTATAAAAACATATACAAGTAAACATAATTGAACATGCATTTGTATAAACACACTTAACTATTTACAATAAGTGTCTGTGAATATATATTTGTTGATAACAAACTGTGTGACTGTATCATTTATATTTCATTTATGGCCGCATTGTTTTTCTTATTTATTTATTTATTTGTACATCTGTGTGCACTTTTGGTCACGTGAATACATACATACATACATATGTAAGAATGTTTATAATTTAACACATTTGCGAAAACACCTACACAAAATTAATTTTGCTCAATCAATTTGTCAAGTAATTGAAAACGAAAACGATTTATTTCTATAAAATGATAAAAAATGCTCCGATATTTTCAATTAAATTATTATCGGCTGCAAGCGAAACAGTTTTAAATATTATTATCACTGAAAATCACAAAAAAAAAAACATAATACACACATACATATAAAATTAAGTTACAAGTAACGGTTTAAAATTTTTTATTTAGTAAGACGTAAAGGTACGGTTTTTGTGCTGAAAGTTGCCCATGCCAGATGAGAAGTAATTTTTTAAAGTACATTTTTTAACAGCTGAAATAAAAAGCTGTATTAAAATTATCATTTAACAGTTAAATCCGAACGACTATTTATGTGATATGTTAAATTTTGATAAAGTTTCATTATATTGCGATCTGATACAAAATGAAACAATTTTTCGGATTGAAACGACTTACTTAGAATAATGTCTATTGAAGAAAAATTTGAAATTTGTAAGGAAGTATTGAAACTGAATTCTAATATAGATATTTCACTAAATAAAAAAAAATCATAAATTTATAAAAATCAAAAATTTTTTTTTTATGTTAGAGCAGCTCAAAATGCATTTTATTTAAAAATTTTTATACTCAGTTTTCTTAAATACATTTCCATTATACTCGTTAGCACAGCTGATCATCAGCTGTTTGGGCCAAATTGTCAAACTTTATGTTTATTCCTTGTTTACATTTGGAAGACACTATTTGATATAAAATTAAAAATATTAGAGAACGGCAAAAAAAAGAACTATTTTTGGTAAGAAAAAACTATAATTTTTAATATTACACTGGAACTGAATAAATTTGACATTTATTAAAAATAAAATCATTTTTTAATATCTAAAAAAAAATCCATTGAAATAAATAATTTATTGTGAAGTTTTGAGTGCAAAAGCAAACGATAAAGAAAAGTATAAATTATAAGAAATAAATAATACAGGAATCGAAAAGTAAGTACTTAAATAATTAATATTTTATATACATATAACCGACTTTATACTCAGAACCTGCTCATAAATATAAATGTTTAAAACTGTTTGTTTCAAAAATTAGTTTTTTATCACTTTTTATAAAATACTAGCTAAGACGGGCGCGTGTTGCTACGCCCCTTAATGAATAAAAATGCATTCTGAATTTTAATTGAATATAAAGTGCAAGTATCTAAAAATTATAACTTTTTTATGGGCATGGCACTGCCTACTTTTATAATCACTAAACTATATAGTCATGACAGCTCAATATGGGTGCAAAGTTTTAAAAAATTGGTAAAGTTCAAGTAGCTGAAAAAGATAACTTGAGCGTAACCCCGCCCAATTTTTACCACCCATAAGCGCTCCCTGGAATACGTATAAGAACTTGGCAAAGCTTGAGTCCGATTGGATTTACGGTTTCGGAGTCTATAGCTAACACACACAGACAGAAGTTCACTTTTATATATATAGACCACTAAAGGTTCTGATACCGAAAAATAAACTTAAAATTTCCAACTCTGACATACTTTAAAGAAAATTATGAACAAGTAATGACTGTTTGGTTCTTTGTTCAGAAAGAAATTGCCTGTTTGTTTTTTTTTTTTTTGTTGTAGGGGGTTATGGGTTATGTTATGATTGGGGTTCTTGTTTAACACTAAAACACTTAAAACATTTTATTAAGTGTTACGAAAGAAACAGAGATTTTTTTGAGAATTCAAGCACTTTAAAAAACAATTAGCAATTATCTGAAAGAAAGACATATGTTACAGCTTTGAGATAAGTCGATTTTTGATATATCAAAATTTTTTAGAAACTTTAGTTTTACTAAGTTGGTTGTTTGGTTTTGAAAAGAGACACTGCTTTATAATAACGAAACCTCTTTCCAAGATGTTAATGCTTACCGGGGAAAAGTTTGAAGAATGAATTCGTATTATGACAAACATAAGCCAATTGAGGTATGACAAAAACCACAAGCTAGTGGTAACAGCAAACTCAACAAAAATTCGGAGAACCTTGCATTCGGCTATGGTAAAAATACAAGTTAGTGATTACAACGAATAAAACAACGCTTGTATCTTAAAGCTTTATAGTAAGCGTAATAAAAACTTGATAGTGATAGTACGTAACAAAATAAGGTGTATTCCAGAGAGAGGATTATGTATTGATCGAAACAAATAGCAATCACACTAATAGGCAAATAAGCCAAAACTTTCCCTCCAGGCAGTTTTAATTAGATTTCGCTACTTGTGGATTAGAGTTGCCTTAATGGACTTTTATGGTTTGGTAGCCGCATATTCTTGGCATTTTAAAGGAAACGTTAGCTTCAAATGATTCAGTTATTGAGTTAAAATTTCTTGCGATAGCATGGCCATTTTTCAACAGTTTATTAAATATTAATCCCTTTTGGTTCCATCGATTATAGAGCAAAATCTTATTGCCAAGGATATTTGGCTTTAGAGTCGATACAGCTGCATGGGCGAACTTAGCATACACACACGAACACTTACATAGGTGATCGTAGTGGATGCATTTTTCATCAGATATAATGATTCGGTGCATAAATGATTATCTGTTGAAGCATTTAACCGTAGAATGCATAACCAAAAAATACCACACAAACACATAACCAGGGTACCCGTGTACCCCATTGTATAAATTTAAAATATTTAATTTTAAATATCGTTAAATAAATATATTAACAAATGAATTTTTATTTAATAATATAATATTTATATTAATTATTAAAAAAAAATATTTCAATATACTTATATAAATGAAAGAAAATCCAACCCAACCCAACCAAACCAAACGACGGTCGCCAAGCACTCGTGAAAAATATAGTGCGACAAAGTTGTGGGGCGTCAAAGCACACTGAAATGATGTCAATGGAACAAACATAGAAATGTTTTATGAGTTCGGAAATTGTAGATATTATTATGCTTCACACCAATAGAAAAGCAATAAAGTCTTATAAGGAATGGAACAAAAGCCACGCAAATTCAACTCCAAAGGTATGGGAAGAAGTTACAGTAACAGAGTTATATGCTTTTTTTGGAATAATTATTATGGCAGCCACGAACCGCAGCAGTACTAAAAGTGTCAGAGACTTGTGGAGCGGCAGAAATTTTTCATTGCATCGCGCAGTAATGGGAAACAATCGCTTTTGTGCACTATTGCGTTTCATAAGGTTTGATGATGCAAGCACTCGGGCTATACGTATTCAAACAGATAAAGCTGCACCGATAATAGATATATGGACCATGATGAATGACAATCGTGTTTCCTACTACAAGCCAAGTGAACAACCATCGATGAACAACTTTTTCCTTTTCGTGGCCGCACGCGTTTAAACAGTATGTCGAAACGTGCAAAATACGGAATAAAGGTTTGGCAGATTTGTGACGCCACGAATTCTTTTCCACTGCATGGGCAAATATATACCGGCCAAGCCGCATCTGGAAGAGAAACTAAACAGGGCGAAAGAGTGGTGAAGGATCTAGCTGCCAAATTCAAAGACGGGCCGAAATATAACAATGGACAATTTTTTAACAACGTTGGGGCTTGCAGAGCATTTACTGTCCTGGAATTTAACATTAGAGGGCACGCTTAGGAAAAGAAAATAATGTATTCCGGCAGAATTAATAGGCGGAGGGCTAGATCTATTGGATCAACGACGTTTGGTTTCCGAAAAAATGTTACAATATGTTCTTATGTTCCTCGCAAAAAACAATGTTGTGTTGTTGCTTTCGATGATGCACTATGATGGAAAGGTAGCAGAGAGTGACAAACCACAAATTATAGAATTTTACAATAAAAACAAAGGTGGCGTCGATGTCATGGACCAGTTACTCTCAAAGTACATTACAATGCCATGGCCACTGTCATTATTTTTCAACGTTTTAGATATAATAGCATTGGCTGCGTATAAATTGTAGTATGTGAACAACGACATGATTCCAAACTCTGCATATAAACGAAAGCTTTTTCTGCGGAAAATGGCTGAAAAAATTAGCAACGTGCACTTAACTATCAAATAACTAGGCACTTCACAACAAAAAAAGCTATAGAAAGTTATCTGAATCAAACACTAGAAGCTATTTGCGAAAGCCGTCTATCAAAATCGATAGCAGTAGGATCGAGAAAGCCAGTAACTGGATCTTACTATTTGTGCTACATACAGAAAACAAAACGGATAAAGAAAACACGAAAATTAAGCAGCCTTTGTAAGAAACCAATGTGCCTGGAACACTCAATATCGAATTGCGTCTGCATTTCGTGTGACCGGAATCATTAATTAATTTTTATATAATATTGTTTTCTTGTAATTATATTTTTTAATGTATATTTAAAAATTAAAAAAAAAAGAATTTATGATAAAATCTTTGAACAGCCTCGTGCTTGCTTCTTTTTTTTATAAAAACTGTTGGGTACACGGGTACCCCGGTTATGTGTTTACGTAGGTGTCATCTTTAGAAGCGTAGAGCTAAAGAACCAATGAACCTAGTGTCACAAGTGCTCCATAAAACGACTCAAAAAGACTTGAGCTTCCTAGAACCAAGGTTTCAATACTCTATTACTATTATTTTTGCAGTTAGCAAAGTTCAAAGTTGCAAGTGGACACACGGGTACCCGGCTATGCATTCTACGGTTAAGCATCATTTCGGACATGCAAAATTATTTTTTGCTACTCGTTAAGCTCTTAAGATTGTCGCCTGAGTAGCTCTTAAATCATTTGCAAGATGCTGTTGAGTTTGACAACACTATTAATGAAGCACTGCTTCTAGTTGTTGACATTCAAATTTTTTTGACTGGTGTAGACTACTTCTGTCTTCCATGTGAAAAGTTACATTTATGTACCACAAAACCCTCTTCACACGTTTAAAATTATAAAAGACATTCATCGTTAGATTCGGAAAGCAGGAGATAAAGCAGAATTTTTTTCCAATTAGAGAAATCAACGAGATACTACGCTTTGCTGGTACAAAATTCAACATATCCGAAGCAAAAAGAAATTAATTATTTACAATATAATATTCAATAAGTAAGAGAAAATAGATGAGAGATATGTAGCCGTAAATATGGCGTATAGCAGTTAAGGAAGAAACCTGCGATTAAAAAATTCGCCGTATGTTGTGAGTACCACAACATAAGTTAAGTTATGCACCCAGTATTATAAACAGTTTTAAATATATTCTATCTAATTATATTGTACCTTGGTAAAAGTTTTCATTGTTACACTTCTTGCCAGTATATAAAGATCTTTATTTGTCTTACTTTAATTAAAACATGGTAATTGGTTTTACATTTACTTTATTGTTACTGAGATAATTACAAAATGTGTAATTTATATCAATGCATTAGCATGGCGCTTAGTTAATCAGCATAAAATCAAATAGCAAAATAAGTGTTTAAAAAAATATATTATCAAGCACTTTTGTACACTTTATATATAGAAATTCTCTTCCTGTTACATTTTGTATTCTTAAAAATATATAAAATGCAAGTACAAAGATTGTCATCTTCTTATCAACTTTCACACTAAACTCAGTTCGAAGTTTAAATTTTAGAAATATTTTAGTCTTTATTTTAATTGTATCCATAAAAACTCTGTGACAAAAAGGAATTACTGCTAAAATCGATGGTAGCTAAAATTAAGATAGTGACACCCTTGCAATCCCACAATTTATAACTATTCTTGAATGTATTTTCAACTATTACAGACAACTTTGCAGGAAGCAATAGCTGCAAAACTTATTGCCTATATTTTTTCAATGACGAATATCATTTGGACTAGTGATTTATTTTGCATTTTAATTTAACTAAATTCAGGAAAGTCAGTATGATATTTGATTTTTACAGCATAGAGTTCTTAAAATAGTTCCAATTTTGAAGAGAACTAATTTATAAAAGTCAACTTAATAATTTTAAAGTACAGACATAAGCAGTTTTTCCTTATTACCACATAGTCATTCTACAATTCTTGTTACTACATGTGATACTGCTATTTTACACTCCCCTAATATATATGTAACAGCCACAACAAGAACTAAGGTGTAGGCAAAGCAACATATTTGTGTTTGAAAAATTTACATAAAAGGAAAATTGAAACATATTTTAGAACCTGCATTGATGGAGTATTGGCAATTTCAATGCAAAAACTTAACAATGCCTTTCTATTTGTTTTTTTGTATTTAAAGACACAGAATCGAATTAACAAAATTTAAAAAAAAAATTATATAATAAAAAAATTCACTTTTATACTACCTTTACAAAAACGTTTCTTAATGTAACCGTTAAATCTTGATAGAAAATTGGATGAAAATAACTCGTTTTTAGTCTATTTGGTAGCTTAAAGTAAGACAATTTAAAGGATTTCAATTTGCCTGAATATTCAATTAGACACATTGACTAGCAGTGTTGTTATTCAATTGTTTCTTACCTTGAATCGATGACACGTTACAGTTGCAGTTTACAATACTTTTTAAATTGCAAACATTTTTAAAGTGTTTTTCCTGCTTTGCAAATATGTCTACTACGTCTACTCATTACAAAAAGCAAACACTAATATACCACATATAAAAACACAAGAACATGCACACACACACACACACTCACACGCACTCTCATATCCTTCTTTTCCATAAAAACGGAGATATTGGTGTTGAAGTGTTTAAATAGCAGTTAAGGAATCATGACTTAATACACTGCACTGCTACGCTAACAGCTACAATAACAAGAGAGACGGTAACAATAAATGAAAACAGAGAGTCAATAAAAATGCAAACAATAACAACAATTTGAAATACTCCGCCTTTAAATAGGAGATTGTAGAAATGTTTGCGTTTTTTTTTTGGAGGTTGTAAGTGCTGAGGCCACTAGAATGCGTTTTTCGCGAGAAAATCAGACCAAAAAAAAAAAGAAAACTTCAATATCGTAAACTAACCAAAACGGAAACTTAACTTAATCATCGTGATAGTGTGTATAAACAAATAACCATCAAGTTCATAGTGAAACACTCGAAAATTTGAACAAGTTTAAACAAGACACGCCGCGGCGCGCCGTAGTTAAATATTGTTGTTATGTAAAATAACATATTATTAACTTTTTCTTGTATAGAGCGGATCAAAATCTAATTATATGATGGTTGAGCAAGAATTGAGTTTAATATATTATTTATACTAAAAATACTTACAGACATAATATTTGACAGAACAGTTTCTGTAATAAAGTCTTGTTTACAAATTTTGTATGCGATGTAGTCTTCATTCTATTACCGTATTGCATTTATGGAAATGCTTAAATTGGTTACAAAAGTGAAAAAATGTTTGCGTCCTGTACTGCTTACTATTTCAGCTGGACTAAAAAGAGACTTATTTATTTCAATAGCAATTTTTTTGAATTTTCAAGTCCCTTTTCGACTCCTTCACTTACCATTGATTTCATTGAATAAAATATTATTTCACTCTGCCGACTGGTGATTACCGCCAATCCTCATTGCACAGTCGTTCATAGGCGGAAGCATCTTTATTAAACTGAAATACCCTATGTAGTAATCCTACATGACTTGATTATATAAAGTACATCAGTCTAATAAAGATTTAGGCGATTAAGGACGACTGTTCAATAAGGATTGGCGGCAATCACAAGTTATCAGTGTGAAATCATTTTTTGTTTCGTGAAATCACTGGTGAGCATCTCCTGATAAACCGTCACGTTATCCCTAATAATAAACTAATAATAAATAAATAAAATAAGTACTAACCAACACTAATGACTACTAGACTAGCGGTAAGAATCTCAAATGTTATATATAAGCGAGTAGTTTTAAGAACACAATCAATCAATAATTTTTGTCTTATAAGTTAGAGCTTCCAAGAGGAGCTCCTTAGAACTAAATAAAAATATACAAAACAATAGCAACTATCTTTTATTCTGCACAAGGTCAAGGATAAGTCTAACTCACTTAAGAGACTGGTGTCACAATCCATTCGCTTTTACCACTTTTATTCAATTCATGCGATCCATCGGCATCCGTATCTCCTTATGCACAATAACTAGGATTCTCTTTTTTCTCCACAAACAATGATCCACAAGTAACGCTTACTTATGTTGTTTTATAAAATCCACTTAATAAAAATAGATCTGAAAATCGCTAGATGGATCTGGAAATAAATAAGGGTACAAGGCTTAGCAACTAATAAAATAAAAAACATAAATCAATAACAACTATTTTGTAACCTAAAGTTCTATCAAAATCGAATTTCAAAGCTGGTTTTTCGGTTCCATTAATGTATGTTGTATTGTCAATTGTTAAAAACTAGGCAACGCTTTCTGCTCTTGTTTAGGTAGGCTGCTACTTCTTTTTTTAATATAAAACAATTAATGATTTTTCTATTTTTTTTTTATTTCGAAATTATCGTTTTAATTTAAAATATATTTTTGATTTAAAATAATTTTCAAAAAACATTTTTTATGGAAAAGCCTACTATAAATATTCTTCTTCTTATAGTTTACAAAAAACTAACTTTCTTATAAAAAAAATATATTAAATAATATTCCCATTTTCATGAGCGTAATGTACACAGCGGAAAATTACTTTAAAATATGCATACAAATACATGAAATATATACCCTCCATGCAATTTATAATCAAGTAAACGGTTATTAATTGTAAAGGGTGTTTTTTTAAGCCCGATAGAACTCTAAATTGTAAAAAATAACACAAAAAATTAAATTGTAATCAAAATTTTTTTTTTATTCGAAAGATCAATACGTGACATTAACATTTGAAAATGATTTCGGACGTCCGTTGTTTTATCGCAAAATTGTGTTCAGCGATGAGGCACATTTTTGGCTTAACGGGTTTGTTAATAAGCAAAATTGCCGCATATGGAGCGAGACCAATCCACAAGAGACCCTACAGACTCAATTACATCCAGAAAAATGCACCGTTTGGTGCGGTTTTCACGCTGGTGGCATCATCGGACCTTATTTCTTCAAAAATGAGGCCGGAGCTCGCGTTACGGTCAATGGAGATCGTTACCGCACCATGATCAATGATTTTTTGTTTGAAAATATGGATGACATTGATCCGGAGGAGATGTGGTTTCAACAGGATGGCGCTACGTGCCATACGGCGAACGCAATTATCGACTTATTGAAATAAAAATTTGGCGATAAGTTGATTTCGAGAAATAGACCTGTCAATTGGCCTCCAAGGTCGTGCGATTTGACACCTCTCGATTATTTCCTGTGGGGCTACGTAAAGTCACTGGTTTATGCTGATAAACCTGCAACAATTGACGCCTTGGAGGCCAGCATTGTTCGTGTTATTCGTGACATACGGCCAGCAGTGCTCGAAAAAGTGGCCCAAAATTGGACGTCCAGAATGCGCTTCGTCAAGAACAGCCGCGGTGCCCATATGCCCGAAATCATTTTCAAATGTTAATGTCACGTATTGATCTTTCGAATAAAAAAAAAATTTTGATTACAATTTAATTTTTTGTGTTATTTTTTACAATTTCAAGTTCTATCGGGCTTAAAAAAACACCCTTTAGTAGCAAAATTATTTAAATTATTTTCATATATTTTACAAAAAATTCTTATAATTAAGAAAAGATTCCACTTCTGTGATACTTAACCATTTAATTAGTTCATAAAATAAATATTCGTATTTAATGGTTAAATATTTTCGTATTGGATTTAATCTTAATAATTCATGAATCGGTCAAAGAGTGTTGAAAATAATACCAAAATGGTTCTAAAAATACGCTCAAATAGCCCGAAGTCAGTAAAATTGTATTTACTATTACATAGTTTGTTGTACAAACTTTTGCAGCATTAGAGATGCACCCGTATAATTGCCACATTTTGAATCATTTTTGTTTATTTTTATACCCGCCACCAAAAAAATGGTGGGGGTATATTCATTTTGTCATTCCGTTTGTAACACATCGAAATATCCATTTTAGACCCCATAAAGTATATATATTCTAAATCAGGGTTTGATTTGATGACGATCTAGCTATGTCCGTCCGTCTGTCCGTCTGTCAGTCTGTCCGTCTGTTGAAAGCACGATAGAGGTCGCACCGAAAAAGCTAGAAGGCTCAAATTTTGCCAGAATCTTTCTTATAGACAAGGTTTGTTTGGTATTGAAAATGGGCTAAATCGGAATATTAGGAAGAGAGTTATAGCTCGAAAAGCAAGAGTAGGTCGAAAAAACCGTGTCCTTCGAACATCGAATAAAATGGAATTGTGACCAAATGCATTAACGTAGACTCATGAAACTCCAAATATATATTTCCTGAGTAAAAACAATATTTTTCCCCGAAAAATATTTAAATCTATGCATTAGGAGAGGAGTTATCGATCAAAATGTACAAAAATTTATACCGCACAGTGTATTTTTCGGTATATTTAAAAACAAAAACGTCATAAAAGCAACAAAATTGGATGTACGACTCTGAAATTTTGCACACTTTGCTTTTTGGTGAAACGCTTTTTTGTAACGGAAAATCAATGTGCCACGCCCATTTTTACGCCCACCTCCCATATAACGTTTTACCTAAAATTCATATAATTTCTCTATTAATATAGATTTTGGAATGATAAAGGACTATATTGAAACACCTAGGTTGTTCTCATTAGAAAAAATAATTTTGACACGCCTACTATAACGCCCACTTTGCACGTTATCTAAAGTTAAATAAATTTAAAAGCTCATAAAACCGCCAAAATAAGAGGTGTGATGATCAAATTTGCTACGTATATCCCCATTGGGAGTGTCATTACTGTGCCAAAAAATTTAGGTGCCACACCCACTTTTACGCCCACCTCCCATATAACGTTTTATCTGAAATTTATATAATTTCTTTATTAACAAAGATTTTTGAATAATAAAGGGCTATATTGAAACATCTAAACTGTACTCATTCGGAAAATGAACTTTGACACGCCTACTATAACGCCCACTTTTCACGTTATATACCGTTAATGAAATTTAAAAGCTCATAAAACCGCTAAAATTAGAGGTATGATGATCAAATTTTCTACGTATATCCTTCTGGGCAATGTCATTACTGTGCCAGAAAATTAAGGTGCCACGCCCACTTTTACGCCAACTTCTCATATAACGGTTTAACTGAAATTCATATAATTTCTCTATTAATAAAGATTTTGAAATAACAAAGGACTATATTGAAACATCTAAGTTGTACTCATTCGCAAAAACAACTTTGACACGCCTACTATAACACCCACTTTTCACGTTATCTGCCGTTAATGAAATTTAAAAGCTCATAAAACCGCCAAAATTAGAGGTTTAATGGTCAAATTTGCTACGTATATCCCCCTAGGCAATGTCATAACTGGGCCAAAAAATTTTGGTGACTCGCCAAAACACAATTTATTTATGAAATTATTATTATTTCTTTTTGTAATGATAATATTTGTATGGTTCAATTATGTATTTAAAAAAATATCTGCCAAATGGTCGATGGCGCCACTCCTCTATCTGATGATCCAAATTTTCAATGACAATGTTGATGGTCAATTGTTGTGCATGATGATGAGTCGATGTTGACTGCTCTTTTGCCACACTTTCGCAAAAAACAGCAATGGTTCCCATTCAACGAACTAAGAAAGCATTCACAGATTTTCTAACATTTTATACAGGCCTGTTTTGCAGAAATTTAAATATTTTTTACATTTCTCCCGATTGTGGACGAATTTGAACGATTATGTTGATTAACAGAATTACGAAGTGCACAAAATGCATTTTGACTTGAACGCCGATTTTTATAAAAAACCTGAATAACTTTAACGCGTTGCTCATTTGCGTATCTTTCCACTGTTCAAATTAAGTTGGTCTGAGATTGAGAAATGGCAATGTCAATGTCTTCAACATGGGCCCTTAAAATTTAACTACCCTCTACAAAGAAAGTGATACATGTTTTATTATAAAGAGATTATCCATAATGATTAACAAAATAATAAATATTGTGCCTTAAATGTACACAAAATTGGTGGTGGGTATAAAAGATTCGGCACAGCCGAATATAGTGCTCTTACTTGTTTTTTTTTAATCAGTTAACAATTTGCACTATTTATTTTAAAATTTTTTTTTAAAATTAAAAATTTTAATTCTCTAATTTTAAAGTCTAATATTTTTCTTCCTTGTTGACAAGGTGGGGTATTTTTTTCTCACAAAAAAAATGAAATAATTGTTTTTTTTTTATAATTTTGTTAGAGTTAATATATTATAAAGATTGAAATTTTTTTTAAGTTGATCAGTTAATTCGATATAAAAATGTAAATTTTGCTTTTGTTATGTTTTGATACCGATATTAACTGTTTAGCACAAATACAAGTATTCTTTGTGTTCATAAATTAAAAAAAAAACACTACATATAACTTAAACAAACCCTTTAAAAGATAGGCTGACAGACTGACACTTTTCCCTTTTCAATCTAATATGTATTTAACAGTCGCTTAAAACTAATAAATTATACTTTAACGGTTGTAGGAGAGCTTTGCGTGGAATTTTAGAGGTATATAGGTTGAGAATATGCTGGGTTCCGGGTCACTCCAACATAAGCGGCAATGAAATGGGCGATGAGTTGGCAACACTGGCTTCGGACATGGTGGATCCTGATCGGGTAGAGGTAGTTAGGCCTCTATTGGGTTTCTATTTCGGTAGGATCTGGGAATGGGTTCTAAGCGAGACTAATTGGGTCTGGAATAACAGAATGGACTGCAGAGTATCACGGACGTTGTGGCCGAAGTCCGATTCGGATTTGCTTCTTGACAGAGGTAGGGTCTGCGTGAAAACTATAACAGGGAGCCACGAGCCACTGTACGTTAGGCATGATGGCGGTAAGAATGGGACTGAACATGTCGGGTGCAGGCTGTGCTAGGATCCGGAGGAGTTAAAGAAAGTTTAGCACATTCTGTGCCAATGTACCAGACTGCAGATTAGCATGTTTGAAATAGTTAGGTAGACGATTCCCAGGCGAATTGGTGGATGTCTCGATTCTCTTGCTTCTCTTTTTTCTATTTTCATACTCAATATCAAGGTTGTAAAATGCCTAAAATTCAGTAGTAATTGTATGTAACCCATTTAAAACAGCTTTAGCTTAAAATTGGCTTTATTTTTTGGGTATTATAGGAACGCTGATAGTTAGAAGTTTTTGTTTTGCACTTATTTCTTTAAAAAAAAAAAACGACATTGGTGTGGGACTATGATTATGTGCCATTATTTTTCAAAATTTATACGAATTAAGTTTAAGTTTATCGACCAAAGCACCACGCTTAAAATGTCTTATATATTATTAGCCTAGCCGACACGCCTGCCTTGCTTATTTGCACAGCACTTAAAAGTTCTCGAGTGAATGTTACCATTCTTCTAAACTACACAAATGTTGGTTTGTAGTAATAAGCATAGTAGTAATAAACATCTCTGGTTCAGACAGATAGCGGTCATAGGAGCTACAATTATTATTTTTTTATGCTGTGTTGTGCTATCTAGAATCTTGGTTTTTGATTCTGCTTGTTTATGTATGCTAGTTGAGTCTGCCTTCTTCTAAAGCCCTGCTGTTGTCGCTCACCTTATTGTCCTTTCTGCTTCTGTTGTTCTTACTACTCCTCTGTACTGTCTTGTCATCTAGTTTTAACTTTTAACTTGACATTTGACTTGAAATTTATTACTCATTTCTTTCCGCCAACCATCAAAATAATTGAAATGAAATATAAAATAGAAAATTTGCCTCAAGAGAAGGATATAACTATATTCTTACATTACTTACAACATAAAAAAAATTTTTTATTATAAGTTTTTCTTTAATAAATCATAATAACATACAACCCTGTAAATATTATAGATTCTTGAATAGAGAAGTTGTTATTCCTTGTTGGGTCATAAGAAATATTGTTTTTGTTAATTTTAAATACTTCTACACAATTTATCAGCTAGTGATTAGATGAGTCTAAGTCTTTACTTCTTTTATTACTGCTTGTCTAGTGCTATTTATATATTTTTTTTCATAATTTTTAATTAACATAAAGTACCAAGAATTGCCTGAAAACTTTCAATTTTATTTAAATTTTTTTTATTTAGAGTAAACAGTTTCAGAAATGCTATATTTTATCTTTATCCGATAACAAAATGAACTTTTCTAAAGCTAAACATCACATTGTAGATTAAAAATAGTATCTATTTAGTTACTTCTTAGTAAACAAAATTTAACTCAGATATACTGGTTGGATATAAAGATATTTATGCAACTCCATGGACTGATGTTTCCTCAGCCGCAATAAACTTGCACTCGTTGTTGTTGTGGTAGTAATAACTCGTATACCAAAACAACAATATGGAAAAAAACAGAGAAACAACAACAACAACAACTTAACACCAACATAAAAGCAACGAACAAGTGTGAATATTGAATACATTTACGGGCATATTTTTATGAGCTTCTGTGAACGTGTGAATGTGATATTTTTTAACACTTTATTTTTTCGGTTTTGCTATGAATCACTTGGCGAAATGGAAATAATCTTGTTGAATATAAGTATATCAGTACGTATGTTTTTTTTCTTTTGTTAAGTGACTAGGAAATGTATGTTAATGAAAGTATACATGCTAAAGAATTAGTTAGTTCTCATAAAGAGGCGTTTTTGTTAACACAACATGATGTTCCTGTACAACAACGACAACATATTTGGTAAACAAAGGAAGCAAAAAAAAAAGAGACGTAACGAAATCATTGATAAATACAGTCCACAAAATTATCATATACATACACACATGCTTTATTTCGCTAGCTACATACTACCGTGCTAAAGCTGAACACAGTTTTCAAACCGACATTTAAAAATTGAAGTGCGAAAAACTATGTTGATACATGAATGGATGAATGTAGTTGTTTAAGAAAATACCACCGCAGGTACTAAACAAGTCGTTTATAATAGTTACATATTCGTTGAATTTGTTGCTCTTGTTTGTTCATTGTTGTTGGCTGTTGAAAATTTGTTTGTTAACCTGTGGCTTTGTTAAGCACTTCACATGAGACACGTTTTAAAAATTACTACAAAAATCTACAAGCATTGCATAGAGATGACGTATGTGTGTCATTTTGATGTAATAATGTCAATTGACAAAATTATATTGGGATCTTGAACTTATTTACATGTGAATATGATATTCAGAATATCCTATTTGTACTAAATATTTAAAGGATTTTTGTTTGTTTTATTGTTTTTGTACTTTTTATTAGAGGATTGTAAAGCATCTACTTAAAATGCAAAAAATTGATAATGTGATTAATTTTGTTGTTGCCGGAATAAGTGTTGATAATAAGAGATAGCATATTGGTAAGTTGTTTAATAATTAAAAGTTTTTATGTGGGAAGGAAAAAAAAGAAAAGTCTGAAAATCGGGGACAAAAATGTAAGACATACAATTTTTTAATTTAACTTTAGGTATTCTTACTTCTCTTAATAATTTTCTGAAAGCTCATAAAGAGTGGAGTCGACTGAGCAATGTCCTTTTGACATTATATTGGTTGAAATCCCCACATGCAATAAATATAAGTATGTGGTATCAGCCTTTTAAAACTAGCTAGGAATGATTTGCTTTTAGAATCCATTACAATCGACACATGGCTTTCTGAGATATGAACGAATAAAAAAAACTGCCTCTGTTTTTTCATATATATTTATCAAAAAATCGTTCAACAGTTGTTAAACTCAGAGACATTTTAATTACTATTTTTAGATACTGTAAACTAAAATATTTCATGAAAAATTTTGGGTAAATTGGTTGCCAAAGGTATAAGCAAACATTAAATCAAATCACTATATACTTTTATCAATTTCCTTAAGCCAGCAAGTAGTTTTTGAAAAACACTTAACACACCAAATTGCAAGTCGTAACTTCAAAAATTAATCCCGAAAAAAGCTGAGAGAATGGTTTAAAATATACCAAGTTCAAAGTACTAAACTTAAACTGCTTCAGTGTTTTTCCTTATTGTTACGAAAATTGATTTTTGCAATTGTTGAACAACCAACAGAGTGAACATTAGTGTCTATAAAAGGGACTTAACTAGCGAAATATAATTCACTATAAATTCCAAGTCCATGATGGGTGTGACTAAAAACGTGCAAACAATAAATTTATATATTGGTTAAATCAAGTAATTAAAAATGTACCTTCTTTAACCCCCTCATTATTGGTATCAAATATAAGAACAGTAGAAAACAGTAAGTAGTAAACAGTAAAGTTAAAAGAAGGATGGCGTCCTATAAAAATGGATATGGGTATCAAATATAGTAAATACAGCTTTGTTTTCTTCAACCCAATGGAATGTGAAGTTTCCTGAAATCAGCTTCTTGGGGAATTTTCGCCGTAATTCTCTTATAACAGGCTTGGCTATATTAAAAGTTTCTCCACCTGGTTAAGCTTTTATATTTAGTTTGCTTGTTAATTAAATCTTATATGGAAATAACTCTGAGTCTTAATGGAAAATTGTCTGCAATACCTTCTGACACCCATTTGTCGATCGGAATATATGGCAGCAACTAGAGCAGCGATTGTTTCCTGCGTCCGAACTAAGAGATCTCGATAATAAGGCTTTCTGGCGATTATGCCACGTTCGACAAAATTACTTACGAGCCTCATTATAGTCCACTAGAAGGAGTGCCGCTAAACGTGCGCATATATTCTCTTTGGACGAAAACTACGGACTCTAAAGCGAAAAAGCAGCGCCCTATCCAAATTCCTGTACAAGTCTCTAGAACCAGTAAAAAATATTCTTTCTCTTAATGAATTTATTAAATTTTAAGGCGATAAAACAATACATTATGTTTCAAAATAGATAGGGGTTTTTCTTTGGAAAGGACTATTTAATCGTGTCAGTAGCTAGAAAGAACAAAAGAATTTTTACCTGTTTGCTTAACATAGTTAAAAAACCACATTCTTCTCTTTTGTGTTGAAAATATTACCCAAAAATTAAATCAAACATTTACAATTCAGGTTTAAAAATTAAAAAAAAAAATTTAAGGAAACAGAATAGTTTAAAAGTTAAACTAAAAATATTGTTTTTAGATTTTCTTTAGTTTTCACTTGCTTTGATTCTATTCTATAAAACAAAAAATATATTTTAAACCATAGTCAAGCGTATGTAAAAAAGTGCTAGCAATACTAAAGAAAATCAGATCATCCGTAAACTGTTGCAAGACAAAACAAAACGAACATCATGAATTACTGTTGCTTTTTTATTCTTGTCCTTCTTAAATTGTGTTTTTATTTTAACTCACACTTACAGTCTTCGCTTTTGATTCCTTCTTGCTGGGTGGTCGACAAAAATAACATTGGCTCACCAAAAACACAAACAAAAAAAAAATAAATAAGGGAGAAAGATTTAAAAAAGGAAAAATTAAACTAAAATTATTTAAAAGCCATCATGTCATGACCAGTATAAACAGTGCAACAAAAAGTTGTTGGCTAACTTGTCTTACAGCACAATCAAAGAAACTACTACAGTCAGGTTTAAAGAAAGATGTTGGAAAATTAAAAATCTCTTAAGTATTGAAATTATAGGGATAATTTTAAAGCTTGTTAAATATAAAATGCTTAAAAATTTTTGTCGTAAATGTCAGCTTTCAAATTTGGATTTACGTAAATATAGCCAGCTAAAAGTAGGTGATATCTTGATCTTACTAGCTTACATATTCTTCAACAATCTCTACATTTCCCTTGTCTAGCTAAGAAGTGCTTTAATATTAAAATGATTTATAATGTGATATATAAGTAAGTATTTACTTGTTTTGCAGGCATTTGATTGATATATGAACTACACAATATCTTATTAATAATTTGGTTAGAAGTCATTTAGAAAAATTTTTAAAATTCTCATTTCGTTTAGCATACTTAAAGTATAAGTGCTCATGTTTTTGCCTATAGTAACGAAATAGTTTATCATGAAGCTAATGACTTAAAGTCCATCAATAATTTTTTATTTAAATACTAAATACCATACCGCAAAATAAGCTCACTGATTTTGTGGCCTCGAAGAGCTGATTAAATTCATAATACTAATTGATTATTTAGGATACTGAAATCAAACACTAACTTAACCATCAAAGTAAGTATTTATTGTAACGCAATGGACCTTATTGGTCTCCGAGTGTGGGTGTAGGAGGCAGATACTGCTTTCTGCATTCCCCTTTCCTACCTAAGTATTTTTTTGAGTCTCTATTTGCCAGCGCGCATGATAGGTGCTTGCCTCTAGTGACATCACCTTTTTAAAATAATGAGTTGACTTGCAATATTCCAAGTGGCGATGATCTGTGTGTCGGTAATGCCTCTTGCCTCCTATTTTGTAATGCGAATTAGGTGTATAAACGGAAAATTTATAGAAAAGGTTGCATAAATAAGAAAACATTACCTATTAATACAAAACACAAAAATACAAAAAACGTGCTTGAGCGGATAATACCCTTCACTTTCATGTACACAGGGGTAATGACTACATCGTAAAGTAACCTTAATTTCATTTAAAATGTTATACACCAATCTGCTTTATGAATTTTTCCATCTTCTTTGTATTTAAATCTTTATATTGTTAGCTATGTTCTACTAGTCAAGGCCTTTTATTTGATACCCACATTAATATTTTAGACATCTACTACACTTTGATTATGAACATTTTCATTTTACTGCTCAAGTCTTTTCATTAGATACCAAAATTAAGGGGATTGGAAAGGGTAAATACATTTACGAGACTTGAACATTATACAAGCCATTTTATAATGGCGCCCATCATCGATATTAATTCTTTTTATAATATATTACAAATTGATAGTTATTGTCGACCATTCAGTTTATCGAGGAACTGAAAAAATCGATAGCCATTTGTAAAGTTTAGGATAAGTACCGAAGCAGTTCTACTGGGGTGTTTATATCTCAGTTAATTCAAACCAATTTGTTAGTTTTACTTAACAATACTTTTAGCTATTACGAAATGTTTTCAGGTGGGTTAAGAATGCATTTTGATTAATTAATACCTTTATTAACTTGATATATTTTATATAAATATTTTTAAATTGTTCCTGCTTTTAACGTTGCCGATTAGGGTTTGATTTAACGCAAACAGTTAAAAAGTTATATCCTAACTTCAGATGGTAACAAAAATGTCTCTCAATTGCCCTAGAACTAAAAAGGGCCAATTTGTATGCGAAGCAGATGCAAAAGTATTAATTTAAAACTTATGAAGCAGTTGTGCTGTATTTCAATAACAATTTATTCCCGAATATTTCCATAGTTTTGGTACCATATAAAGATCTGTGATATATACGGGCATTTTCAAATAAACTGTGCTATTAATAATCTTTATTAGATCAAAACTTAATTTTATAGAAATAGTAAATGAAATTCCAAGGCATACATACTCTTGAGACTGACTTGAGGTGAAGACTAACGAAATAAATCTCTAAGCTAAATTTTTTAAAAAAAAAATCAATATAAATATTTTATATAACAAAGTTTTCGAAAACTTCACATAACAAAATCTCAAATATTTAATGTAGCTAAAATTTTCAGAAAACTATAAAAGAATATTAACAATAATAATCTAAACTTAAGGTCATTTTGTAATAAAAAGATTTTTTTAATTTTGGTACTTATCTCAATATTTCGCTACCCCGGAAAAAATTATCTCAGCATATTTAATGTATTTGCGGTAAAAGGAGAAAACTGCTTAAGTCGACTGATCCAAAATTAATATAATCCATCATTGCAATCCCGGAGCTTAAACCTGCTCTAAGGCACATTATCAACTATTTTGGAAAATTTTACAGGAAGTTTACAGGGTAAAAACTGATTGTTTATAATTGTTGAATATCATTTGATATATGAACTTAGTTTAAATTTTAATTTTGCTTAATATACAAAAATCAACATGTTAATTTATATAGAAACAATTTTTATTACACTTTTTCTTTTTAAAGAAATCGATTTTATAAAATCAACCCAAAAAATTTAAAAGTGCTTTCCCGATAAACTTTAACAGACATAAGCAGTTTTTCCTTTTTGCCACAGTAATAACTTTAAAAATATTTGTAGGGAAAGAAAATCTTACCTAAAACAAGGGTCATTTAAATGAATTATTTCACCTAATTTATTTAATGTGCTGATAATAGTTTTATGTTAAAAAGAATAACTTATTTGTTATAAAGAAGGTCACAGAAAAGTTTCTCCCAATATCATTTATTCATTCCTTTAAAAAAAATATGTTACAAAAAGGTTAAGTTTATGCTTAAATAAAATTCATACTTGCCGCTTTGTCAGTCACTGATTTATTGGCCATGAATTGATTTTCTCAAGATTTTCTTTACAATGCACTTTCGTGTGTGTGTGTGTGTGAGTGTGTATTTACAATATTATTTTACATTAGATAAAGATTCACTTTTAACTTGGCATAGTAGAGATGATGGCAATAGAGCTGTTGCAGTTGAATGAAATTATCTTCTTTTGTGTTTTTGGGTTAAAGTGTTTTTATTCTAAAGAGTCCTTGTTTAACTATAACTTAAAGATTGGCTGGCATTATTGCGAAAATAAAAAAGTTACAAGTTTTTTATGTATGTGGATTTTCAATCTAAAATCTTTTAATGTAAATATTTTTTTGATTAACCATAATTCATTTAGCATTCTAAAAGGCTGCTTATTTAGCAGGATGTTTATAGGATGTTGTTACTAACTTCATTGCATGTATTACTACTAATTCGTATGCTTCTTGTCGTTAATTTACGTATGATATATCAAATTGAGCTTAGAATGCAAAACACAAATCTTACACTCATGAAATTTTAAATTTTTTTATCGACATTTATTGAAATGGAAAACGAAAAAACTACAAACAGCAAAACCAATGTAATACAACAACACTGTGTCTAATTGCTAGCATCCCTTAAGCGGAAACATCATACTTTTTTGTTGTGTCTTGTAAAAATTTAAAATTTTTTTTCAATTTTCATTTCTATTTTCATGTTTTTTTTACAAACATCACTTCAATTTATTTTCTTTATGCTATTAAAACAGATTTTCTGTTTTGTAAGGAAATTTTCTTTTTTTTTTCTTAATTTTTCTACTATTCCAATCCCTAAAAAAATGCCAACCAAGCAAAAAGTAAGAGAAAACAAAAAAAAATGGACATGTTTTTTATGCAAGCAAAACAGAATCTTTAAAACTTTATTTCCCCTTCTTGGCGCCTGTGTTTTTTTACTTTCTACCTTCATCTGTCGTTTGCGGTTTAACGCTTCAAGCTTTCTATATATAAATCTAATTTGTAAATCTCAATGTAATAATAGTTTAACACGATTTCGAGTTAAAACACTTGAGAAACTGAGCTAAAGAACACAAGATAAAAATTAAAGTTAAAGTGGAAGAAAACGGATTCATTAATTTATGGGTTTGTGTCAAACTTTTATGCGTTAAGTTATGTTTTGTTTTTTATTTTTGCTGTTGTTGTTGAATTATTATGCCCTTCACCTGTGGTGCGAAGGGTATATAAAGTTTTGTCGTTCCGTTTGTAATTTCTACAATATTTATTTCCGACCTAATAAAGTATATGTATTCTGAAAGCTTACGAATAGAGGAGTAGATTAAGCCCTGACCGTCTGTCCATCTGTCCGTTTTGTCTATTTGTCATACTGTCTATCTGTGCATGTGTTGCTTGAAATCAACTTTTAGAAGCCCTTCACATTACACAGAAATGTATTTAGTATCACTCTTTTGGAAATATTCGACATCAGTCATTATTGAAATCCAGTAAAATCATCCGATAACTTTCTGAGATATAGGCAAATTAATATGACTGGTGCAATTTTGATCTATACTTTTACAAAAAAAATTCAAAACTTTCAGCCCAATTGTAATTTACACACAAGTTTTTCACTAGTTGTACCCCTACAATCTGCGTAAAGGGCTTTTCATCGATCGCTTATTGGCACAGTTATAAGCAAAAATTATTTGAAAAAATTTTTTTATTTATTTTAGTATGTCAAGTAATTGAAGTTTCTAATTGATTTTTACAATTACTGAAGATACAAAGTGCAAGACGGAGTGTCAAAAACAACAGTCGAGAAGGACTGTAAAATCATTTAGCAACTAAATGAGATATACTTGTGTTGAAAAACACAAATGCTTTGGTGTTTTTTTGGCAACTTTACAAACGAAAATTAACAATAAAGAGAAAGGTATAAAAAATACTGGTTTTACATAATACAACCATTTTGAAAAATTTTTAATATAAGATGGCCGCTACCATAAAACTGCAAAGTATAAATTCTTATATGGATCAAATCTAGTTATTAAAAATGTACCCACTTTAACTCCCTCAGCATTCATATCAAACAAAAGATTTGGACCAAAGTATACAGGGAAGTTAAAATTCAAGATGGCATCCAACACAAAGCAGCGGATATAATTTAAAAACAGTAATTACGGCCTTGTTCTCTTCAACCCTCACAATACTGGTATTAAGCTAAAACTCTCTATCAGTAAAATACATTTAGAAAAGTAGAAATCTAGGGTCGCTTCTTCAACAACGAACAGATGTTAGTGCCCTCAATATGGGTATAAAATATAGGTGCTTGAATAGTAGAATTCAGCTAACCATAAACAAATTCAAAGCCAAGAATGGCATTGAAAATTATAAAGTAAAATGTCGTATAACAATAAACCTGAAATTTTGTGCTGAAGGGTAGTATCAGATTCGGCACCACAGCATTCGGCATTGTTTTTTCTTTAAGCTGACTGCAAAGATTACTACTGACATGATGTTGCTACGTAGTAGTTTGTTACTTGTATTACGAAAAAAATAACATTTTTTCTTGCTGATGTTTTGAAATAAAACTTCAATTTATTATGATGTAAAAGTTTTTTGTGAGAAATTTTTTTGCACAATACATAAGTGTAAATGTACTACTAACCATCCATCAGTAGTAAGATTAAGCTAATAACATAGACAGTGAATCTATCTGTGTGTGCTTCATCATTTTGATATATTTTTTGTAAACACATGCGATTAGATAAGGTTATATACTGATAAGAAAAATTGTGTCATACATTTATAAAATTTGTTTCTTAAATTCTGATTAACACTTTAAAAATTCGTTTTATAATGCCTCAACATTTCCGATTAAAGTAAATTAATTATAATTTCTCTTAAATACTATACAAGTTTCAAAACAACAATCGTTTAAAAAAGGTATCAAACTCAAGCAAAACAAAAACCTGCTATTAAAACTTACAACAAAAAAGCAATGAAATAAGAGCACAATTAAAATTATTGTCTTAATCAAAGGTAAATTAAAGACAAGGAAAAGTTCGTAAAACGAAAAGAGAACAACGCTTAATAAAATAAACTTCTACAAATAGTTTGTTTGCTGAAAAATCGAGAACAAAAAACAAACTGAGAAATCTGCCTACAACTATAACAATGCTGCCTAGGCTATTACGACAAAGCACCTTTAAACAGCAACAAAAAAGTGAGAAATAGACAAAAAAATATATAAAAAACTAACTTTAGAAAAAATTTCAAAACAGTTGCATAATTATTACGGTCCACATAAATTTAATGATTTCAAGATTGTAATTAATTTGATGCAATTTAAAGGTCCTTTTTACTATTTGTCTTTATATTTTGTGTCTTCCTTTTGGTCTGCGTCTTTGGAGAGTAGGCTTTTGTTGCTGTGTGTTTCTTCTGTCACGTTTTCATGTTGTTTTTAAGAAATCTATTTTTGTTTTTCAAAGGATTCTATAATTCTTTAAGTTTTGTGTTTAGGCTTGTGTCTTTTATCATTGTTTATGTTTCTTTGAGTCTTTGTTTCTTTTTTGTGCCCATCTTTCTTGGTTCAGAAAGATTTACTTGTTCTTATTAAAGTTTGTGTTCTGGATACTTGAGAGAAAAAAAATATGTTTTTTTCTCCGACAACATTATTTTTTTTTCAAGGGCCAACTGATTAAAATAGTTTTTTCTTTTACTTTGGCTAAGATTTTGCTTATTTTATTGCTGGTAGCAAGTTTTTGCAGACGCTTGTATAAGTGTACAATGTAATGGAAGATGTCCTTGAGGGCATACTTTGACAAAAAAAAAAATAAAGAACAGCAGTAAAGAAAACTAGTGTTTAAATGTTTAAATAAATATAAATATAAACTTGCTGTTTTTTTTTTCCTTCATAACCTAAACAGTTAAATTCATGTAATACCTTAATTATCGGCAGCTATTTTTCGATTAGATAATAATTTTTCTAGTGTTCTAAGCTCTTCTCAAATGGGAAATTATATTTGGAAATTGGTGAAATTCTACCTTTGAAGCAAAATTCTATATATACAAAATTGTATCTACCTAAGAAAAAATTGAACTAGCAATGTGCCTTTATATAAATATTTAAAAAAATTCAAAATTTGTTTAAAAGAATAATAAAGATGATAACGAATTTTTTAAAAAGTATTACAATTAAGCTGTCCGGCGAGCTTTTTGACTCCTAATAATCAAACACTTTTGTGATTATTTGATTTAGAATCAACCGAATGCTCAACAAGTTTTAGGTTTGTATATACAAAAAAAAAAATATAATTAATGATATTTCTCTGAGTATAATTTACGTGTCTGAAAGTCATTTTATTTTTAAAGCATCTTGTGAAAAACGAAAATTTATATCAATGTATGGTGCAATAAAGAAAAATATGAAAAGTATAAAAATAAAAAAGCCAACTTTCTTACAATATCTTCTTCATGAGTTTATTTATGCACGACTGATTTATCAAATCTGACGACCCCAGATTTCCCGTAATGCGATACTCTTCATCCAGAATTGTCACCTTAATCACTATTTCCATGAGTTCTCTCACCACTAAGTGCATTCTACTACATAATGTTGTTTGGTTTAAATTTTGAAGAATCATAAGAACTTGACTTGTGAAATGTAAGTGATCCGATTCTTTTCTTTATTACCGCACCTAATTAAAAGTGATTACTTTATTCAACTATGATTGTCGCATACACCTTTTAAGGTTGCAATGAAAATAAAATCAGTATATTCGATTAGTCGACAGTAACATGGTTATTGCCAATAGGTAGAAAATGTTTGGATAAATATAGATCAGATGGAATATTTAGCAATACAACGCTGTAGTTTTTATGGGCAGCCACGTCTGCCTTAAAATCAAATTTTTCAGGAGAGCCACAAAATGATTTTATATAAAACAAAAGGTTGGTATTGAACTTTTTAAACCATCCATCCCAATAAAAATTTTAAAAATTTCTTATAAAAATTTCAGACAAATATCATTTAAAAATTAGATCATAGCGAATACCGAAATAAACAAAGTGGTGCGAAGACTAAAAGTGTGTGCAGATAAAGCAGCGTATATCAACATAGGTTGTAGACAAGTAAATATTCGACTTCTAGTAAACTGAAAAAATATTAGAAAATTACTTTCAAATGTGTTCAGAAATAACAACGTATGTGGTTGTATGTTTTTCTAAATTATTAAATAATTTTCCATTAAGCACACGTCAGTTAACAGACTGCTTTAGTGCTAAACGTTTTTTGAATATATACAGAAGGTACGTTGTTATGCCGTTAAAAAAAACCGGAATGGGTTCATCTTAATTCAGAAATTTTTTAAACCAAGTACAGGGTGTCTAAAGCCAAGCAATATGGCATTATTAACTCAAAATCGTATAAAAAGGAACATACCCGGTTGCTCATGAAAACAACAGAACTTGCATATTTGTCTACAAATAAAGTTTGGTAATATATCGCCAAAGAGTTGAAGATTTAAACGACCATTTATTTTATTGGTGTGTCATTTTTTTTTTTTTATTTTATTTTTTTTTTTGATAAAAAAGGGTCAGATAGTAGAATTATTGAGCCTTCAAATAATTCTGAGTCAGTACTGTTTACGTCATATATCATTTCCAGGTAATGATTTTATTTACTGTCATTTATTTATTACAATGTTGCACATCGGTTTTAAGTCACTCGGTATCTATCATATGCCATAAGATTTTCTGCATTAAATTTTAGAAAATTCGTGGCATAAAATTGGTTTAGTAAATGAATTTGGCAAACAGTTTCTTGTCTGTTAAACGTATAACTATCGTAAAATTCATTACAATGCAAAAAAAATTTTGTAAATTTCTTCACCAAAATCGTCCTAACAACGCATTTCTTAACGATTATTAACTATCTATTATGGGCCCACTTTATAGGCCATTGCGTATGCAAGGTTTAAAAAGCAAAATTATTTTTATACAACTATACAATTTCGACAGACTACTTGGTTTGAAATGTTTAGTATTATATTGGTTATTAAAAATCGAAATGGTATTCTTTATTCTATTTTTGGTAATTTAAAATATAATACTGCAATTTTTCCTCATTAATATATGTTTCTAATTTCTTAAAGGACTTTTGTCGTTACATAAGTAACATTTACTTATTTTTTGCAATTGGGTTAAAAAGTTTCTTGTCACAAACAAATGCTCTATAGTCTGCATTAAAAGGGTACAGATAGATGTAGAGATAGAGTATCTATTTACAAAATTCATACTCTCCTTTTGCTGAGATGTTTAGCTATGTAGTCCTTAAATGAAATATTTTCAAGTGCTTTACACTTTTAGATTTATTGAAAAGCTTAATTGCCAGGATATATAAGGGATAAATAAATGATTATGGTGATAAGCATTTACTGATAATTTAAGTTGAAAAGCACAAGATTTCATCTATTTTATAAGTTCAAAATTACAAAAGATTTTTCACAAACATTAAACTGCTCTTGCCTTAATTGCTTGTGCTTGTTAGAAGCTTTAAAGATTTATTCCTTTTTAGTTAAGTTTTAAACTAAACATCAAAATAACACGTCTCTATGGACCAAAAAAATTATTAAAAGTTTGTTTATGTTACAGCACCCTTAGATAACAAAAATATGTTGTAAATATCTGTAATCTCTTAGCGCACGTAAATCAGATTTTTTATTTTTTTCTGATATTCTAAATTATCAACACACACACACACACGCTGTAGTTAAATTTGATTATTGCACACATCATCATCGTCATCATCACTGCGATTATGGTTTTACCATATTAATATCATCGCAATTCCTTTCGTTGCCAGCATCAACATTTGTCTCATCTTCAGCGTCATCGATATTGTAAATATTTGAATTTTGTAAAATTATTGTTATTAAATGCATTTTGTTGTTTTGTTCAAAGTGTTTTACTTTCGGCTAAACAATTGATGAGATTGTAGGTCTGTATATCAAAATACTCGACAATAAATATTAAATCTATGACCGCAAATGTGTATAAAAACAACATGAACATTTTCAAATAATACAAAACAATATTGCTTATATAAACATTCAGGCTGGTTGGATGCCTGGCTGGCAGACAGATTCATTCTAAATTGTTTTTAGAAGTTTGTTACATGTTCACTCATGTGTATCTGTTTGTATGGAATTTGGAGAAGGGAAGTTTTCTCAAAAAAACAAACATAAAAAAGAATGCCGTAATAACTAATGGTCAAAATGTGTTTTAGGAAAAACTATGAAGTGTAATATCAAAAATAAAAATCTATTTTAACATTCAATTTTTAATGTGAACCATTTTTTATTTTGGCTTAAGGTCATTTATACTTTCATTTAATTTTTACATTAAATATTTAACATATAGTAAAAGTTCGAATAAAAGATAAATATATATTTATTTTAAAATAAAACAATAAGTCTCCTTTGTTCATGATGCCTGTTGGGCATCTTTCCCATACGAATATGCATCACATGTAATAATAAAATCTGTTAAGAGTGTGAATTATTATGTTTTTTTTTTCATTCGCTGTTTTTATCCAATAAAACCTAAACATTTTAGTTATTTCGTTTTAATTTCACAAAAAATTTATTTCTATTCATCAATAACATTTACAATAAAATTTTAATTTAGATTTTTATCAAAACATACAATCACAATGATTTCCCCCACGGCTAAGTTGAATATATATTTTTATAACAATTATATAACAAATACATGTGCATATATTAAAATATATATGCACAATGTGATTTGAACAGAATCTATATGCGAAAAACCTTGTCCAAATATTAAAAACAAATTATTTAATACAGGGAAAGAGTATTGAAGAATTTAAAACTGTGGAAAAAATAGTTTTCAAATTTTAAATTTATGAATAAGAAACTGATTAGCAAACGATTTTTTTTTTACATGAAACTTTGTGGAAACCAATCGTGCGAATGAGTACCATACAAAGCAGAATAAATGCATAATAATCATACGCAGTTTAATTAGTGAGTGAGTAGTGACGAATTGATTGAATTTAGGTAAAAACATTACTGATCTTCAAATTAGCGTGGCATTGGGGAACATGTATTTACATGAATATATTAATAGACTGCACTTCATTCTAACAAGTGCATAGAACTCATGCATATATTTTACAAAGCTTTCGATGTTTCATAAGGTGATTTTTTGTACTTACATGAATTGTTTAAAATATGTTCAATAATGTTGCGTTAGTTGCATCATTATTGACAAATTATTTCGTATTGAAGAAGTTGTTAATAATTATTTCTTTGCTCTACTTCCAATTTGTTTAGCGGGTTATTTTGTATAAACGTACCATGCGTATGAGCAATATACTAAGCAGAATGAATACATAATAATCATACGCAGTGTGATCAATTCCAAATAACCCATCAAAAAATCTGACAAAAAAGTGGATTTGCACGGATTCAACTGGTAACGAAGTGATTAAATTTAGATAAAAACGCTAATGATTTCAACATTAGCGTGTCATTGGAGATCATGTGTTTACACGAATATTTAACCCTTTGCCGACCAGAGGCAAACATACTTACCCAGGGGTTTTCATCATATAATTGTTTCAGTAGGAGATCGAGTAAATTTGTTCAATACTGGTTTACAGCAGACGATAGTGGCAACACAAATGTGGTAGGTGGTAGGTTCTTATCTGCTAGGTGGCCTCAATGTTGGTCAAAAAGTCAACTTACTTTAGAGGGGTAGTGTGGAGAGAGCGTAGGATGCATCTGTCTACAGCTAAGGCATATTTTTGCGGCACCTTTTACCTTTTAAAAAATATATTACCCAGGTTTGTGTAAGTTTCGAGCTGCCCACAACTTTGCCAAACGTTTTTGGCAAGTATGTTTGCCTGTGGGCTGAAACGGAAAAAAGGCACCTAAAAATATTCAAATGTTTGTTGATTATTTTCATCATTATATGTATGTCAAAGTATACAGTTTTAAATTTTTTGATGCATGTCTGTTTTGAATTGTTTATAATGAAATTCAATTGATTTTGTTTGTTACTGTTTTAAGTTGCAAGCTTTTTCTGTGCTGCTTGTGTCTTAGTTTTCGTTCACTAATTATTCGAAATCAATCAGACAAAACGTATTTTGTAATTCTAATAAGATCTTAAGACGTTTACATATTAAGTTAAAAGAAAGATATTTAAAAAAAAATCTTAAATCTTAAATAATATTTTGCTTGACTTTGCAGTCATTTTGAAGCACAGCATTTACAAAAATTAAGACGGTATTTAAGGAGTTATTATGAACTCTCTAGCATTGTTGATTAAGGATCAGTCCTACTTCTAAAACTTCAGCTTAGCTATTACCCAGAAAAAATTTTAAATGAGTTAAGCGTCGATTATGTTTTTAAGACTTTTTAGGCAAAAATCAAAAAGCATCTACTTCAAAATCAATTGCAGCATATTGCAAAATATCTAAAACCCTTAATGTATAAAAACAAAATCAACTCATTAAACATGGTAAAATAAATTTGTAAAATATTCATTAGTTGTATTCTCTTAATTAATTCACATATTTTCTAACGACACACTAGCGTTAAAAATCATTAGTGTTTCCCCAAAACTAAATCACTTAATTATCAATTTAACCTCTGTAAATCAGTTTTGTGTCATCTTTTTTATTTGCTTTTTTGGAATAATGGAATATACTTTTTTAAGTTATCAGCAAATAAAAATGACTTGAGCAGGTTGAAGTTATAATGTTGGCCTACACATATTTTTAAATTTGTGAAAATAGAAGAACAAGCTGAAAGAGTAAATTTATCCCATTTTACATCAGCCGAGCGGAATGCTCCTCATGTCTTCAGCAACTCTGATCGGATTGTTTGGTGTTAATATCACTAATTTAACTCACAAGTTTTAATAAAACAGAAAATTAAAGTCCAACATTGCATTTAAATTTTTATTTACTGTCGTAGTGACTAAGAACGTGAGTGGGAACCGCGATTTTAGCCTTTTTTATTTTTTGAAATTCTTTAGCTTTTTATTATCACTTTTTTTTATTTATAAATCGGTTTTTAGCTTTTAACCAATAGTATGATGGTGATAAGCGTTTTGTTGTTGTCACAGCTTTTAACATAATTTTGCCCGCCCAATTGTTCAGCGGAATATTGGTACCGAATGTTGGTATTTTATTCAACCAATTTCAGCATATTTTTTTATATATATTTTTTTTATGTTTATTATTAATGTTTTAAATGTAAAAGCTTAACCTTGAAGTCTTTTAAAAAATAAATTTAACCAAATTAAAATAAGAAATGCATTCCTTTCTAATGCTCTCAATATTATTTTATCAAACAACTGAGACACAATTTTCACAGTAGATCTTTTTTAATTTCATTGAAATGTCAACAAATTTCTGATCATCATATATTTACTAAAACAAAAATTTTTATTTAAATTGTATCTTTTAATTCGCTGATTTTATTACAAGAAATAACTTAAAATCAAACTTACACCAATGATGCCATTTGCGTTCAATATTAAAATTTCAAATAAGTTTTTAGTTAGCGGGAGAAGAATTTTATTATGATTTAATAAGAGAAAACCCTTTATATTGTAGTGTGTGTAGCACGAGGCATAAAAAATTCACATTTGCCAGCTTAGTATTTAATTTTTTTTGTAGCCTGTTAAAAAATTCTAAAACTCCTTTACATCTCTATATAAAAAACTTTTTTTCATCAAATTTTACTTTTATTACTTTTCATACATTTTTTGTATAGAAAATGATTAAAATCAAAAGCTAATAAATTTTTCACTTTTCATTTTTGTCAAAATAATATTTCAGAAAAAAATATCGTCCAAAAAAATTGCAGCTATAACAAGTGTAACCACAACAGCTGAGTGTGTACTAAAAACCATGTTTATATGTGTGGGTATTTTTCACATATTTGTGTATGTAGAGAGACTGTTAAATATAGTTTTTTGTTTATTAGTAAATATGCAAATTAGTTTTTTCTACATTCTTTATTCCATTTATGTCATAGAAAATTTACCTGGTTTTGGTTTTGATACCGTTGCCGTTAGGTACGCTACTCGTTTTGTCGGTAATAGTTTTGCTGAACAAATTTTCAATAAACTATTTAAAAATATATTTCTATATGCATTTTAACTAACATAAGTGAATTCCAAAAGAACTAAAGTTAGAAGAACATAGTCGATAAAAAATTTTTATAGAAACCTAAGCTAAGTAGAAGTTCGAACTGATTGTCTCATAAATTAATAGGCAAGTCTTCTTATAACAGGTTTACGCTTGAATTATACACCTAATATTAGTAATAAAATATATTCTGTTTGAAAGTAGTTTTCTGTTAAATGTGTACAATTTTGATCCTATTAAAATCGATTTCGTATTTTAGGAGTTCTAAACGTTTAAAGTTTCACTAACACATAAGCAGAACACATATGAGCCTCTAATTATGAAAGTGGTCTAAGATATATAATTTTTGATTTCAAGATAATAAATGTTTTTTATTTGAATAACTTAAAAAAAATATTTCTATATTGTAGAATATTAAAATAGTAAATCTAATTTAGTTTTAATATTTACCCAGCCAAAATTAGTTGTTTTTTTTGATAAGTAACAGTGTCGGCAGCTAAAAAATTAACCATTCATATATTTTAATACAAATTTGAAGACGGTTAGCCGGGTTTTAAATACAAAAAACCTTAACCATCTCTTAAAAGAGTTAGTTTCTGAATTAACCGAAACCGGCTTTTTGAATGTAAGTTTTTTTAGCACTCTAATTGGTTGTCCGAAACAAGTGGGTGAATTCACCTTATGTTTTAAAAAGTGCATAATCATAAAATATTTATTTTACTTATTAGAAAGATTAACAGCGATAAATGTAAATGTTCTTTAGAACCAATGAAAGCATTTACTGCGTCTAAAATTTACAGAGATATCGATGACAAAACCGCTTGTATCATAAGTTTACAGCCCTTGTTCCATTGGGCATTAATACATAACCTATAAAGCAGGGTGAACCAAAAGTCACCATGGGGTTTAAAATTTTAATAACCTAATTAATAATTGAATCTAATTTTAATAGAATAATTTTATTTTGCTTTGTTGGATTATAAAACATATAAAATGGAAATTTTTTACACTAAGCATGGAAAACGCTATCGCTTAAAAGACCACTGTTTTCAACTTCGCAATTATGGGCCTGTTTTAGAGCATCTGCCATAACATCTTTCAAAATTTGTGGCCGTATTGTTGCAATTATTTTCACTTTGTTGGCCTTAAGTCCAAGAGTTAACTCAAGCTGGTTCGTATATGCTACTCACTACTTCAAGTGACACAAAAGTAAATAGTCGGGTGCTGATAAATCTGATGAACGCACTAGCCTAACTATTTTCTAACTTCTGGAAATTATTCGCTCTTCAAATTTTTACTAAAAAGTGTAATTTCTGGAAATTATTCGCTCTCCAAAAATTTTACTTAATTGCGTCATTATGTCTCGGTCAGTGTGAGAAGTGTCTCCGTTTTGCTAATGCTATATCTCAGACTTATTTTTAAGAGCAGGACGTAAAAAATATTTTATTTTGAGCCGTACCTCTTTCTATTTAGGGTTCCAGCATTTCCATCTTCTGTTCCAAATATGTAAGATCCAGTGATACACTCTATTGAACACCTGATTGGAAGCAATTAGCATTGATGAATGACTCTTGGCCCAAAACCTACAATTCTGCTTATTACCAAAGCCGTTAAAAAAAAATTGTCTTCATTACTCATAAAAAGATTTTCAATTAGTTAAGTCGATTACATATCTCGCCAAGTGTTCAAATTTAACTGCAAACTATAGACGTTGCCGATAATCTGAGGGTGTTAATTTTTGCACAAATTGTACCTTTAATTAATGAATATTTTTTTTATAAATATTTAATTTTGTATGTATTTAAAACAGAAATGTTGTTTTCGGAAGAAGGATTAACCGAGAGCCTTTTGAAAAATTTACTGAATGTCCTAATCGGAAAAAGACAATAATTTAGGTAAAGCAATTCATGAGTATTTATTAAATAGTTATAAATAAATGAAAAATAGTCAATTCTAATTGCTCAAGGTTTTTATCGTTGTAAGTTAATAAAATATTTCTGAAAACTGGAGAGAAGTAGGAAAGTAAATGCATAAATCCTAAGATATTTCTTCCGTTGCTGGTAAAGTGGTATTTTGTGTCTTCCTTTTTTAGGTGAATGATCTGAAATGTAAAATCTAAAGCAGTCATCTAAAGCAGTTTTATAAAATAGATTATAGATACATTTTCAGGAATGACATCCTGAAAATATTGATATTGGAGTTAAAAGAATTACAATATTTTAATTAAGAACGTGATTAAACAAATTGGAATTGTTTTAAACATGTCAGAAATTTTAATTAATTTTTTAATACTTAATTATTGTCTATGATACATTTAAACACATTAAAATGAATGGCTTAAGCTACAACAATTCATAAACAATGTTTGATTTGTGTAAGAAAATATAACGGTAGTGTTCAAAATTGTTTAATCTACTATACAATTTTTAAAAAATATCTTTCAAAAAATGTTCATAAAGGGATCGAAATACAAGGATTGTAACCTTTAATAAACAAATTGACTGAAGAGGAATTTATTGCAGGAAAAGGGGGTCGATTATAAGACAATAGGAGGGGATACCTGATTTTCTGTAATTTGATATATACCACAAGAGATTTGCTTCAAACAACTTACATTCTTATATTTAATACTTATATGTGTGGAAAAATGAAGAGATCCTTTTTGTGAGTCCTTTGGTTGGAACGTCTGGCCTCGTTGAACGTTGAAAAGTTAATAAACCCATGAATAAACTTCATAAACTTGGCGCTTTGGACCAAAAGACTCGTTATTTACAACTTGTAACAAATATAAATAATATGACATGCAGAGATGGGAATATTGATTATAATTTATACAAATTCAAATATTTAAATGATATACAATAATTCAAAAAAAGAGCGAATACATACAAATTGTATTTAAATTCAAGAGTACAAAAGTACTTACATCGCTTTCAATAGGTACTATTTTTATGAGTATACCAAAATATATTCTATCATGGTTGTCATTACCGCCATAAAAAAATTTTTAGTAATAATTTTAAAAAATTTTTTTGTTAGATCATTTTAAAAATAAACATTTAACAAACTCCATAGGACGTTAGAATAACAACCGTTCATATTTTTTATTTGTTTTTTTATTTTTGCTAATATCATGTAAATCACATGGAACTTTTTAGGTTTGTAATATGGTGCGAAGAAACTGATAAACAATTTTTTTTTTTTTTACTTAGACCATTTCCACAAATAAGTGCACATGTACATAGGTAACCGAGCAAAAAATGAACAATGTAATGCGTGTTGACATATTGTTTTGTAATTTTGTTTGTTTTTGTAAAAAGTGCCTCCATTATTAGGTTGAAAGACAAATCAGAGAGAGTGTAATAATTTAAACTTCCATTTACAAGATGTTTCTTGTTTTATTTTTTTAATGTTTTAAATTTGGTGTTCGCAAATTGCTGGGTTAATTTGCCATAAATAAATTAAGTAATTTTTAGGAATAACATAAAAATTTTTGGGGACTAGAAAAGCAATGCGGTTTAAGCCTGTAAATATAAGTCTCTATTAATAAGGATTATCCCAGTAAACGTAATTAGCAATTAGAAAATTAAGGCATTCGTAATTCTTTGTCAGTCTGGTGTACATTATACAAAATTTTTTTTTTAAGAATTACAGCACTACTTATTAGGAAATAGTCAAAAAATATCAAGTCATCTAGGGTCAATAAAAATAAGTGTATTTAAAGACAATAACAAGAAACTAGTCTTTAAAAATTAAATGCTTTACCAGGACTTTAGTGACATGATGGCAAAAGTAACTTTATTAAGCCTTTACTGCAATTTTCTCAGAGTTTATTTACAAGACAAAGAAGGAAATTTCACAAATTTTTACTGCATTAGAAACACAAATGCTATTACGTATGTATTTCCTAGAGCCTAAGCAAGGTCTTGGACCTTGATAACCGTCCTTAGCCAAAACACGATGCTATATTTTAACTTCGTTTATGATACCTGAAACCTGTTTATACATTTTCATTTACTGTAGCGCTTATGGCATTCGAGATGTTTAGGCAAAAAAACTTCTATAACCAGTTTTTATAAAATTTAGTATGAAAAGCATTTGTATCATAAATTTATCGCATGTATATAAATGAATGTGAGAAATGTATGAGAAATAAACAACAAAAACGAAAAATAGTTTTTTAATAAATATAGTTGTTCATAAACTGCCTTCTGTATGACTATGTTAGATGTAGTATAGCATTTGCATTTTTACATTGTGTGTCGTTATATTAATCAATTAAAAATGTGAGCAACAAAAGAAAGTATATAAAAATAATTTAGATGTGTTTTGAGGGACAACTTCTATACCGCGTTATTTGCATAGAATAAATAATATTTCGCTGTTTAAATTTTAAGTGTTACATGTCCAGTGAGCAGATATCAGGGTGTGTTTTAAAAATAGCCACTGCAATGTGGTATACAAAACATATATTTATATAGTTTTAATTTATTTTATTTTTTTTTTTCAACTTGCCCAACATTATTAAAATACTTTGCATATTGTGCTCGCTTGAAACATCTAGAAGTATTTATTTTTTTAATATAAGATTTTCAGATAATAAATACTAAGGCAAAAAAATAAAATATTTTTTTTAAATTTATCATTCCAGTTTTTTAACAAAAATATTGCCAACTAAACGCCATGATGACCACTTCACACAATTTCTTCAGTAACCCATATGCAATATTTCATGGTCCACCCTCAAAAATGGGACCACCTGAATCACCAATTAACAATTATGCCCTCGACCTACAGACCACACCGAAACCACGAAATCTAGATAGAGATGAAAGACCACCGCCATATACACCGCCGCCACCACCCACGCCGCCTAGGTAAGGTTTACAAATTACATTTCGCAAAAATAAATTTAACAATCAACATACCAATTATTTAACAACCTAAAAAAGAAAACACACAAAATTAAGAACCAAAAGTTGTTGACCCTTCACAAGATAAATAAAATATGTAGATCCAATCTTCAATCAACAAAAGTAACTACAATCAACATGGCTCCCTATCTTCACAGAGAAAAAAGAAATTCAAAAATCGAAACTAAATTTTGACCAATTTTTGCTAGAATACAAAGAAAAAAGAAGAACTAAAAAGTAATACTTATATAAGATATTGGCTAACATATGTTTAATAATTGTTTATAAAATTTCTATTTATATTGATAAAATAATTTTAATTAATATATTTTAAACTAACATGAAAATATAACTATTTTAATTTATCTACCAAGTTTTGAAACAAAACCAACCTAAACGTTTAATAATCTTTTTGTATAAATCTGAATTAATTTAACGTAATTTTTTTGAAAATAAATTTCCATAAATATTTATCAACTAAACTTGTGATTTATTTGTTGCATTTAAAAACTTCTGATTAAAAAAGAGCAAATATTATTAATGAAAAAAAAAAAGAAAAAGAGAAAAATTTATTGCATACATTAAGATGTAAATCAAATTCATTTGATTTAATATTTTTACACATAATTTTGATTGGTTTGAATAGATTATTTTATTTATATTATTTTATGTGTATATATTATTTTGTAAAAATATCTGTTGTATATTAGTTTCAATTTATGCCATTAAATTAAGTAAATAAACAATGCAACAACTTAGAGCATATTATAAGAATGTAAAAAATTTCATTCAAAACTAATTTAAAAATTGCCAAAGAAATATGTAGAGTTAAAGAAAGAAGCTGTCATATTCAATAATAATTTCTCAAAAATCGAAAATAACTATTTGATTTGATTTACTTTTCAATAACACAGTAGCTAATCAAAACAACTAATTTGAATTTTCAAATATTTCAGGAAAAAAAAAACATCAAAAAAATATGATAGAGTTTGTTATCTTTAGGGCCATTATTATAACTCGGTATTAGTTATAAGTAAGATTTTATTTAGTTTAATCTGAAGTTAGCTTTAAGTAAAACCTTAGTTTATTAAACCTGACAGGTTAAACTGAAGTTCGAAATGACATGTTTTCCACTAGCCGCTGAGGTAAGCTCCACGATCGTTACAAAAAGAATTGGTTTTATTGAAAACCCACTATTTAACGTCATATTAGAGTCTTTATTTATATAATTTTATTTCGTCTCAAGAATATTATATTGCAACAATGAAAAGTACCGACGGTTGATTATGAAGCCATGCCATTGAAATAGGTAAACCAATTGTTAAAAAACATTTGAGGAATTTAGAAGCTCCTTATCGGCTGTCTTCTTAGCACACACTAAGGTGTGATGCGACGATGCTTGATATTAGAATCAGCCTGCTGTCGAGAGGTGGTTAGGAAATTTGAGGAATTTAGAAGCTCCTTGTCGGCTGTCTTCTTAGCACACACTAAGTTGTGATGCGACGATGCTTGATATTGGAATCAGCCTGCTGTCGAGAGGTGGTTAGGAAATTCGAAAACTCTTCACCAATCCACTTTTCTTCCCACTTTGTTGGCAAGAAAATTTTTGGGGAATTCAAAAAACTCCACAGCAAACGTCTTTTTGGCATTCAAAAGTGTTGATTTCTGCCAATGCTTTATCACTGAATCTGATCTTTAGAAATATAGAGAAATTTTATAACACCGTAACCAACTCCTCACCTCCTTCTATTGCCTGTTATTAAAAATTAATTTTTAGAATTTAAGAACTCAGCAACAAATAAGTTCAAACTGCAAGCCAGTTGGTCACTAACTGATCATTACCTTGCAATGTTGGTCTATTTACAATCTTGTGTTGGGATACACATTAACACTCAAGAATGATAGAAATAAAGATTACGCCTTGTGCATGATTTCATGTTAGAAAAGTCGCAACCTTTATTCTTTCATACTCGTTTGCACACACAAGTGGATGTGTATCTGTTTTTTCTAACTGATCTGCAATTTAGAATGATCTCCATTTTTTGTAGTAGTCGTGGTATAATCTCAAGCTTAATTGTATTGCCAGAGCTTCAAAATTTTCCCACATCTAAAAGGTCTCTGTGCTCTAAAAAATTCAATTTGCTCGATAATAATACTTGGTTATTATGTCTGCTTGCTTGTCAAAAACATGTTCATTTGAAGTATAAGAATTAAGTTTTCTTGTCACGGCAATATTAAATTAAGTGTATTGACACTTCTTCAATTCAGCCATTTTAATCTGTCCGTCTGTCTAAATGTCCATCTGTCCGCGTAATGGTTGAAAACAATTCTTAAAATCGAATAAATCATTTATATATATGGGTCAAATCTAGTAATTGATAATGTGCGCACTTCAACTCCTTTAATATTGTACCAAACAAATGGACTTGACGAGTAGAAAATAGTTCACAATAAAAGAGTTAAAATCCCAGATTCAGCCAAAATAAATTGTTGGATGTATGGCTCAAAAATAGTAATTATAGCTTTTATCTCTTTAACCTCCACAGTAGCAATATTTTATGAAAGAGTTTGACCAATAAAATAGACTAAACTATAAAAAAAAACTATTTTCCTAAAGGAAATTGTTTTTCTTAACCCCTAAATAAGTGTATCAAATGAATAGGCTTGCCTACCAAAATAAGGCTAACAGTGTATAAATTCAAAATCAAAGATGGCATATGAAATAATAAAGCATAATGGCATATAACATAAGCTTAGCTACGATGTAGTCACTATATCTAAATACATGAAGGAGAAGGTAGTTTAACATTCTTACTTGTTTTTTCTCTTTTTTTTGGAAGTTGAGCATTACTCCAATGGAGGTTCTAGAGTACTAGCACTAGACAATTATTTGTCTATCAAAAGACAAAACTGCCATCATTAATTATTTTTGATATAATTTTTTAAAGTTTTAAAGAGCCTCCTCCAGTAACTGCCATTCGATCAATACCTTTGTAAAGGAAGCCGGAATTTCCTATTTGATTTTTATATAAAATTCTTCATTTGGTCAATTAAGAAACCGGGTAACCGTACCTTCATACTGTTAACCGACACCCCGCAATTAACCAATGCGGGAGTGAGACGCAAAACTCTTTAAGTTAGATGAACGGCCTGATTGTCCTTATTCGACAACGATAATGACAATGACGCGTGAGCTCTTGACCCAACCAGAACTGAATTACGAATATTTGTCTCCTTTTACTCATTATCAAGATTGCGGCTTGCTTAGAAATAATCAAGGCTACCACTTGCTTAGAATTTAACTTCAAATATGTATACGCGTTTGGCATATTTTATGTGTAACCCATTTAAAGCTGGCTCTGCTTACAGTTTGCTTTACTTTCGTCGATAATAACAAGAGTCATGGCAAGAGTTTATTTATAGAATTTTTAAAAACAAGCAACTTTATGATTTTGAGCACTAGTTTAGAAAACAAGAATAATTTTTAATTAGTATTAAAAAAAAATTTATATAATATATAAAACACTATGAAAGTAGTGTTAAGTATTTATTAGGTAGATTGAAAATCAAAAAACCAAAAAAGGACTTTTATCCCAACTACATTTAAAATGTAATTTTAATATTTTACACATAAATGCATATTCAAGCTAGTGATTTCAAAATAGAAATAAAAAAATGCTCTAATTAGTTTTATTTCTTTAAAAAAGATTTTCTTAAATCACATCAAAAATACTCCAATAAATAAAGTTTAAGAATTAACTTTATTAATAGAAAAAAAAACACAGTGTAAGATATAACGCCAAATTAAGAGATAAAAAATTTAACAAATTTTATAAACCTTTAATATAACATTTTTTTATAATTAAAGTTTTATAAAAAATATTTATTTAAAACATTATAAATCCGCCAGCATATTGTATACGTAAAGTTTTTAAAATTTAAATATTAATATAGAAAATAACATATTCCTTTAACTAATTATCAGATTAAAAATAACTAAAATTCCTAATTAATTAATATTTAATCAAAACAATGTAAGTTTTATTATAAAAAACATATTAATCATACTCTTTACTAAATCAATTAAACATTTTTATTATTATAGAATAGGGTTATGACATTAAGTAAAACTTAAGAAAAGTTATTGCAGAGCTTTCTTATTATAACAATAAATTGATAGTAACTTAAGTAAAAATACGTTAAATCTATACAATACGTAAGATAAATGCTATTAAGTAAAAGGCATCAAATATAGCTAATTATGGGTACAATGTAGTTCTTAATGAGAAAAGGAAATTATTAGGTATTTGTAAGTATAAAAAATATGACATAATTTTTTCTGATCTTTTTAAGGAAATTAAAGAAAACATTTCATTAGAAAAATCTTCATATCATAATTGCTAACTATATATTAAGTTCAATACATCAAAGTAATACTAGCTATAAGAATATGTGAAATGTATGTATACAAGTAATAAATAGCGTAAAATTAAGTACTTATTCAATGACTGTATTTTAGGGAATAAAATTAACTTTTCTTTTTAATATAAAATATTAAATTAGTATTGCAATATCGTATTAGAAAAAAAAAATCAAAGTGTAGTATCTTTAAATCCAAATAGTTAACATTAAAATACGTATTTTAGATGTAGAACATTAACCAAAAAAATATATATTTCTAGATATAATAGGTTAATTTAATTCTTTTTTGATTTTTTTCTTTATAGCGAAATATTTTTGAGCAAACGTTTTTCCAAAATAATCTAAACCCTAAAGATATAAAATTGCTTGAGTTAATTATACCCTTCACACAGTGAAAAAGGGTATATATAGCTTTGTCATTCCGTTTGTAATTTCTACAATTTTTATTTCCGACCCCATAAAGTATATATTTTCTGAAAGCTTATGAATAGGGGAGTCGATTAAGCCCTGTCAGTCTGTCAGTCTGTCCGTCTGTCCGTCTGTCCGTCTGTCCGTGTGTATGTTGAAATCAACTTTTTGAAGCCCCCGACATAGGTTGGACCCGGGTAAGGTATTAAAATATCAGAAATATTCGGGAGTAGATCGGTATTGAAAATCAGAAACATCGGTACATAAACAACTGAGATATGAGCAAAAACCCACGATCACCTCAATTTTTTTTTCACAAAAACAACATTACAACAACAACATACATACATACAAACGTGTATACTGGTTAGGGAAAACGTGGCATCGAATCCCAGCTGAGCCAAAAAAAAATTTTTTTTATATTTTTTTAATTTTGTTTTATTTTTTTTTAATTTTTTTTTTTGTTTTTTTAACATACATACGTGAATTTATAATTTTACAATGGGATGTTTTTATATATGTATGTTTTTATGTATATACGTATTTTATATGGGATGAATGGTGACACAAACTACTGTTATTGCATGCCTACACGTTGTGAAGGGTATATAAGATTCGGCACGGCCGAATATAGCGCTCTTACTTGTTTGGAATGATTTATATCTCGTCGATTTTTTCTTATATTAGATTCCTAGCACATGGGCTAAGACAACAAAATAAGATCTTTTAGTCTCAGTTATTGTACACTGGTTTATCCATTATAATCTGTTAGTCTTCATAATTATCATTTACAACATTAAAAATAAAATAATGCTGAAGTAATTTGGTTCAAGACATTTCTTATTCAACAAGTTATTCTTTTTGATTTGCTGGCTATTTGAATTTTCAATCAATTCTTCAGACAGTTTTAATCGGCAGTTTAAAAAATGTTAACTTCCTTTAAATAATCCTCAAAATTGTTTTAATAAATGATTTGAATGAAAGTTGAGAATAGATGGTTTGGCAAAAATCTTCATGGGCTTACAAATTGTAGAACTTTTTCGTTTGAATATTTTTATACCCTTCACACAGTGAAAAAGGGTATATATAGGTTTGTCATTCCGTGTGAAATTTCTACAATTTTCATTTCCGACCCCATAAAGTATATATTTTCTGGAAGCTTATGAATAGGTGAGTCGATTAAGCCCTGTCAGTCTGTCCGTCTGTCCGTGTGTATGTTGAAATCAACTTTTTGAAGCCCCTCGACATAGGTTGGACCCGGGTAAGGTATTAAAATATCAGAAATATTTGGGAGTAGATCGGTATTGAAAATCAGAAACATCGGTACATAAACAACTGAGATATGAGCAAAAACCCACGACCACCTCGGTTTTTTTTTTGACAAAAACAACATTACAACAACAACATACATACATACAAACGTGTATACTGGTTAGAGAAAACGTGGCATCGAATCCCAACTGAGCCAAAAAACATTTTTTTTCAATTTTTGTTTAAAAATTTTTTTTAATTTTTTTTTTTATATTTTTTTATTTTTTATTTAATATATATTTATATTTTTATTATTATTTTTTTTTTAATTTTTTTTATTTTTTTTTTAATTTTTTTTTATTTTTTTTTTGTTTTATTTATGTATATTATATATATAATAATTTTTTTTTTTAAATTTTTTTTTTTAAATTTTTTTTTAAATTTTTTTTTAAATTTTTTTTTTTTCGTTTTTTTTTAACATACATACGTGTACGTATTTCATATGGGATGAATGGTGATACAAGCAACTGTTATTGCATCACTACACGTTGTGAAGGGTATATAAGATTCGGCATGGCCGAATATAGCACTCTTACTTGTTCTTTTTTTTTAATTATAGAATATACACAATAGAATTTTTTTATACTACGTATTGAAAATAATGCAAATTTAATGCCATTGCTTTTAGTTATAAAGTAACGGTTTTTATTATTCTAATATTCTTACTATCCATAATATCTTTCAAAACTTGTGGCTGCAGCAAGCGACTTTCTGCAACAATATTAAATTCAATGATCTTCTGGGGCGTGATCATATACTTGCTTTGAAAAATAACTGTATCTAAAATAGTAGCGTTTTGACAAATCTGGTGCATTCACTGGCAAATTTATTTATAAGTTTCTGAAAACTATTTGCTTTTCAAAACTTGTGCTTAAAAAGGCAATTCTATTTCAGTCAGTATGGCTAGTGAATAAATCCTGCTGAATGCACATCTAAGATTTGTTTGCAAGAAAAAAGAAGCGTATTGACAAACCTGGTGAATGTGCTCGCAAAATAATTTACAAATTTCTGAATATTATTCGCTTTCCAAAAATTGTACCTAAAAAGGCAATTTTATTTTGTTCAGTATGGCCAGTGACTGCATCTTGCTAAAACCATATCTAAGATGTTTTTACAAGAGCAATATTCTATAAGAAATTTTTGACCGAATGTTGAAAACATGCTCCAAACTGTGGATATTACCAATGCTCTGTAGCTTTAAATTCTTGCCAAAATTAAAAGCTATGTGGAAATAATTTTAAGAGGAGCCATAATTACGTATTTATGAGCTATTAATAGCTTCATCACTTACGATCAGATTTTCAATAAAGTTGATTAAATTTCTGGCCAAATATTTAACTGCAAAATTAAGACGTTGAGATTATTTACGCTTGCAAAAATTACACTTTATATGGAAATAAAACTACTAATATAATGAATGTGAATGTTTGTTTGTTTGGATGTTTTGATATTTGTTACTCAATCACGCAAAAACGGCTGAACGGAACTAAATGAAATTTGGCACATAGATAGATAACAACCTAGGTTAACACATAGGCTACTTTTTATCGCGATAATAATGCGAAGTCGTTGGCACACTCATCATAACACATACTAAACGTGTTGTTTGTGTTGTAAATAATTTTAGTTTTGTTGTTAATACTTAGTCTACCTTTTATCCCGATAACAACGCAGACGAAGTCGCGGGCACAAGCTAGTAGTAAATATATTTCTTAAATGCCCCATTATAGCTGAGACGAACACATTCTGGTAAATGTTTTTGGTGTTCCATTAACACTTTGCTCTACATTTTCAAGTTTTTCCGTAATGCGAATTGAACGTGGTCTACGGGTTCTAGAAGAGTCTACTATGGTACCATGTTGGAAGCATCCAAATATTTCTTCAGAAATTCTGATGTTAAAGTATCAATAATATGTTCCTTGCGTGAAAATGATTAACTGACTCAAATAATAAAATTCTATTATTCTGATGCATTATTCAGTTGCGGATCTTCCCATTATTTATTCTCAAGATAAAATAAATACAAAAAATTATAATTTTAAATAACAAAGTTAGTTTACGCCATCCTTTTTTTTTTTTGAAAAAAAATTATAAAAAAAAATTAAAAAATTGTTTAACAAAGAGTAGAATAAATGTTAAAAAATTAAATATAAATAAATAAAATTTATAAGGATATGTTAAAAATTCACGCAGTTAACACTATTCAAATTAAGTAAGCGTTTTACTTTTTATGCGCTTGCGATTAACATTAACGGATTTTTATTTTAAATTATTTCTTAGTAAGTAAAATCAGTTGCAAATCATTTCTTATTCTGCATCAAGTTAATTCAATCTTTTGCTTTATTGAGCCAAATAAAAATTGATTTACAATTAATTTAAAACATAATACCCTGTTCAGACAGATATTTTAAATTGTTTCAATTTAGTATTAATTGAGCAATTAAAATAAGTGTTCACACATACTCAATTTATCTTACTCAATTAGCATTTGATAGCGATGTATTTATATCAAATCAAATATTGCCTTCTCTTCAGTTTTTTCGTGTTCATAAAATATACTTACAATAATATTTATACATATATATATACTTATATGTATGTATTTGAATTTATGTAAACATTTTTTTAAAATTTTCATCAATAATTTTCCATTTTCTTACTTTTTATTTTTTGTATATTTTTTTGTTTGACATTAGAAATGCCACCTATAGAATTTTCTTCTCACTAAACATACTCCTCAAGAGTTGTATTTCAAGTTTTAGACAATAAGTGAAACAATTAAGTATATTTTGCTCAATTTAAAAATTATTTTTAGTATGGTAAATTGAGCTCAATAAGGCCTTTAATTGCGATAATATTATAAATTGACAATTAAAGCGCATGTATGAAGGGAGTATAAAGATCGAATAAATATTTATTTATAATTAGAATAAATAAAATTCATATTACTTTTTGTTGTTTCCGCTGGCGACCTCCTTGTACTTAAAAAAACTTAAACGTCAATTTTATTTCAAAAACGAACATAAAAAAGCCCTAATAACATAGTGAAAACTCTTGAAAATATTTTTTCAAAGCAACAGTATAGATGGTAGTCCAACTCCATGTGTATTGTCTTTTGGGTAACAATCAATGGCAGCTTTTGCTGTATCAAGATATGATCTACGAGATGTATGCTAAAGCCAAAGGAATTTTTAATTCAAGATTTCTATAAAGGACGTTACCTTAATACAGAATATCTTTAAAAGACAATAGTTATTAAATTCCTGATGTAATACTTTTAGGGTTTTGAACTACACAATTATTCTGTTTAGTTTCGAGCATGCAATGGCGTTTTCTACAAAGTTGATATATTTCATATTGTTTCTCTGTCAGCATTATTTCTGCTTGTGAATTTTTTTCCGCTCAACAGTGTAGGGCTACAGCTGACTGCAATGACTTCCAACAAAAGACCATGTGTTAAAGTCTAGCATTCATTTCTTGTTTACTGTTAGTTTTTTCAGTAAAGTTTTATATTCCGCTTTGTTTCCTACTAAATATATGGTAATTTGAGTAGCAAAGATGTCTCTTAGGTAACTACGTTAAGGTAACTTTTGTCTATAAATTTTAATTAAGTATATCGTTTCTTAGATGGTCTTAATATGAGTTCTAGTCTTGATAACTTTTTACTAGTTCATGCTAGATATTTGTCTCATTTTAAGTTATATATCTCCTTGATGACAGTATTTTTAATAAAACATTTGCATTTTATAATAAACTAATTTCACTCTTTACTTTGGAAATAAAATTGCAATAGTGTTTTAAAATCTAACTTTCACAACTAGAATCCAACTTATTTACCGCATTTTCGTTTAGTACATTTATTTTTTTGCTAATGACACGATGTTTAACTGCATTAGCCTGAAGTCATCTTAAAGTAATTTTTTATTTAATGCTGTCTGATTCTCAATCTTAATTTTTAATTCGCCAATGTTTAGAATGATGTCATTTTTATTTCCCTCAGACAAAACATTTAGTCTTCTGCACCAGCTTTAAAGTAATTTCTAATTTCAATTATTCCTAATTAAACGCTTATGTTATTTTTAATGCTAGTATAAAACCAACATTACATGACCTGCTCTTAACTATATTTAAAGCCTTTGGCCCTCTTGCATTGAGCCCAGTGTCAGTGGGCCTAGTTGGGTTTTTTCTCCGAGTGAAGATTTCATTTCTGATCAAGGAATGTGTTGAATAAATATTGCGCCTTGTTGGTGCGAAATTATTGCTCATTTTCTTATATTTCATTTCATTCTCATTCTACATCTCTCTCATTCTGTTATCGAAAGAAAAATTTTCTTCACATTTTATTCGTTTGTTTTTTGTATCGTTGCCGACCGACTATTTAATTAAATGATTATTTCAATTAAATTAACAAAAAAGACAGCAACAATATTTTGACCAGATTAATAAGATTATTGTAAGTTTGAAAAACTTGGATTATCAAAAATTAATACATATTTTTAGAACACTGTTATCACTGTCTATCATAAGCTTAGATTTTGTATTCCAAGTTTTAAGAATTAGAAAACAGCACAATATAGTTTCGTTAAAAGCACTGTTATGCTCAGATTACAATCCATTACAATTTAGATCTTTTATAATAATAAAAGTCTGTAACGCAATGGACCTTATTGGTCTCCGAGTTTGGGTGTAGGAGGCAGATACTGCTTTCTGCATCCCCCTTTCCAACCTATATCTTCGAAGTGAAATAATTGCAAAACATAACTTGTATCTTCTAGTGGTGGTTGCCTCTGGCAATTTTTTTTATAAAAAAAAGAATTAAATAAAACTAAGATTCAAATCTTAGTTTTGACTTTAAATATTGTTCTTAAATTGCTTGCCAAATAAAACAATTTTTAATGCAAATTTGACTGCCCTACCATGTCAAAATGTTATGATTTCTTATTAAAGCTTCAACAACTATATCATAGAATGACTTAAACTACAATTGATATTTTTTTTATTTGAAATTAATTAAAAATAGACAACTAGTAATTTACTAAACAATTAATACTAAAATTAACTCCACAAAAAAAGCGTATATTCTAACTACTACAATAAAGACTATATAGATGTTAAGGAAAAAGCTAAAATTAAAATATTAATTAAACAACATGTAACAATTAAAGGGAAGTCAACTACCCACTGAATACAGACCACTATTTAGATTTAATAAATATTCAAAACCAATTCAATATTTTACTAGCCAGGGCTTTAAATACAATATCAAACAAAGGTATACGTTTTTAAGTAAAAATCGTAAACAAAGTAGAAATTTAGCTTAGCAGCTGTAGTGAAATGTAGTGATATTTAAAGATCAAATAGTTGTAAATTTAAATATAAATACTAGTAGTTTTAATATATATTTAAATATAATAATCAACAGTATATTACCCCTTTAAGTTAAAACTCCCATAAAATTTATAAACAAAGAATAGAAAAACAAAATTTAATTTAAAAGAAAAACAAGTATTACTGACATGCCCCCCCACAAAAACCCTGTAAAATGCATTTTTGACCGAGAGTACAAAAGACAAATAAGAGAGCAAAAAAAAACCATAAAAAAAATTAAATATGATTAGATTTAAAAAAAAGGAAGAAAAAATTTAAACAACTTAACAATTTTGTAAAAAAAAGTATATAAATCAAAGTAAATGCATGTTTTAAATAATGTTATATAAACTGTTTATACTAAAATATGTGTATAATAATCAACAAATAATTATGAAACTGTAAATTTTCGAGTAGAGGTAAAACCAAAAGAAAATATTTATCAAACATCCATCCGTTAAATATCAAAAATGTTGTCGACAAATAATCATACTCATACACACACACACACAAATACATATAGTTTAGTCTGAGACCAAATAAATGCAAATAAATCTTTAATTAATATACATACACATTTCAAATATTTATTTAAACCATTAAGCCACTAAATATTTAAATAATTATAATATTCATATTTAAATATAAACATTAAGTATTTAAATATAGTTATTAATAAACCTAAAAAAAAAATAAATTTAGACATACACATAAATTACATATGTGTTGGTTGTGTAGAGGCATAATAAGTTTAGCCCTCAAGTAAATAGTATTTAATTAAATTTAATCTAAAATTTTATAGAGCCTTTTATATATACAAAACTAAATTAACTTTAATTGTTGATAACAGATATGCGCACACATACACACAGACATACATATGTTCATAAAAATATAAAATATAAACTAAATAATTTAAAAGTGTAATTAAAAATTATGCAGTAATTAAATACAATTTAATCACTGAACAGAAAACACAGGGCAACAACTAATTTGACAGAAAGAAAAATTGTCCAATTAAAAAATGCAATTGAAGTAAAGAAAAAAAAAAAATTTACAGACAGAAAATAATTAAAAATTTTTTTTAAAAAAAATTGTCTAAAAAAAAATTTTTTGTAAAATAAATTTTTAGCAAAAAAAAAATAAAATAAAATAAAATAAGAGAATATTACCATATAAAATGTGAAAAATAGTTAAAGAAAAGAAGATTAAAGAAAAATTTTTTTAACTAATTTTTCTATAGCAGAAAAAATTTCTTTATAAGAAAAAATAAAATATTGTAAATAGTCGAAAAATTGTTGCCCAGTGTTTAAGGTCAAACAACTAAATATTTAACTCAAATGTTAAACTAAATAAAATATGTAAAGTCTAACCATTAGTAGTAATTTAAGCAAATATTTACAACTAACATAAAAACACTAATATTTAACCTTTAATAAAAAACCATTGCATATATTTAGGGGTTTTTAACGCTTGTAGTGTAGTATTAAAAATATTCAAAAACCAATCAAAATTACAGATTTTTCTGCAAACTAAATTTAAATGTGAATATAGAAGAAAACAAATATAATAAAAACAATCAAAGTTTAATATAACAAAAACAACAGAAAAGTTCATAATGTTAACTAATAGTTACTTTTTTTCTTTTTTTTCTAACAACCAATATACCAGATATACAATAACATTTGCTAATACTAAATACTAAAATACTAATAAATTTTGCTATACATTTTTTGCTCTTAACCAATTCCTAAAATTCAATAACTTAATCTCCTTAAATTTAAGTATGATTAAGAAAAAAAAGAAAATAATAATTACCCGTAAGAAATCATCAATCAACATAATTCACTCTATCAACATGGTAAAGATTGTCTTTAATCTCTCTAACAACTTTGGTAAGTGCTAGATATATAAGTTATATATAAACAACCGTAAGCAGCAATTAATAACTATATGAATGAAGTAGTGAACTATATGCGATAAGAAAAGGCTGAACATTTTAAATATAATAAAAACTAAGACACTACTGCCAATGCACAATCTATCGTGGAAGTTATATATCGTCGGATTTATCATTCTTTTTAATTTTTTTTTGTCAACAATATCTGTGTTATTTTTTGGAACAACCTAAAACTTATGCCTAAAAAAATTTAACTTGCAATAGAGGCGAACATGCTAATACAACCGCCAGCTATTTAACATTATTTTTTTAACTTTTTAAAGCTCCTGCGATAGGTTGTGAAACTTGATAAATTAACAAAAATATTAACCAATAAGCATTGATGCTGATGTGCAAGTTAAATATGTATCATGAATACAACTAGATTTTATACAAGTTTGTGATGCATGTGAGGTTCTAGTGTAACGATAAAACATAAATTATTGAAGCTGATACTATAAAAAAAATTATGCACTTTATTTAAAAAATCTTTACACTTTTTTATCAACAAATGATAAAATACACTTGGAATTTTCTACTACTCACATAATTATATATTTCTTTTAAAGAAGCTTAAAACAATTTAAAACCCATATATTGATTCCTGTGAGATTGAAAAATTCGCAACGTATATAAAATACAATTATTTGAAAACGGCTGTTTTAAAAGTTTTGAGTTTTTTCTTTTAATTTACACTATATTACAGGTCAGAAAAAAGTTACAGTTATTTTATTGTTCTACCCACTACTAATGAATCCGTTGATTTTTTTTAATTTTTTTATTGGGGATTTGATAAATACGTTACTTTTTTGGAACAGTCTAACCACCTCTTCTATATTGTGGGACAATGAACAGAAAAGTTCTTTAATTTTCTTCTTACAAGAGGCCAATATCTTTTTAGTTGCATTTGCTCCAGACAATTCGGAGGATTATCAACTCGTGATAAAAAAGACTATGTTATTGTTTTGGTATTATTCCAGTGTGACATTCCATAGTGATATGATTCCAAATAGGACCAAAATTATGTGGACACATTGTTTTCTCTTATGATACAAAAAAATATTTTTTACGAATATTATTTAATGTTTATTTAGGTATTTTAAGAAATGCTTTCTGCTTTTTGCCACTGGATGAAACTTGTTGTACTAAGAGTTTTTTTTAGAGAATTTTTGTATGTTTTTGTATACTAAAGTTACCCTAAACATTTTACAAAGCATTAGCCACATGCAACTGTCGACCCAGAAGTTATGGAAAGTCTGGCAGTACAAAAATTGATATTCCCTTTTATGGCTTCTAAATTTTTTGCAGCATTTCTGTATGGAATTTTAATGGACTTTGTTGTTTTAAAGCCAACATAGGCTTTAACTCAAAGCACCAAATAGGCAAAGCTCTAAGTTAACAGGGCTTCTTTTATTTCATTTATTTATTTGTATTGGGAGCTTTTTCTAATTATCTTTAAATTCTTTTGGCCCTGCCAATATCATGTTAAATTTTATTTTCATACAGAACTATGTTTCCTAATAATGAACATATTCTCCTGTTAATTTTCAATTACATCAGAAGTAGTTTGATGACAGACCTTAAATTTCTTGGAACACTTTTTTAAAGATCAATTTGGACTTCTTTTGTTACTCACTTTAATAAAACTTACAAAATATCATTTAAATAATAGCTTACATATTTTTCAAAGATAACATGGTAAAAAAATTCTTATTAATTATTAAGTTAAGAGACAAAACGTGTATCAAAATTTCTTTCTATTACTCCTTACGCTGGGTCTCCACGTAGCAATTTTCATTGCTAAGCATAAGCAAAAACGTCGGCAGAATAACGGCACTTTATTGCTAAAGTGTGTTTATTTTCATTAGGTGGAGAACACGGTACAAGTTATTTATTTATAAAATTTAATATTTTTGTTTTAACTTTTATGGTTTGTTTTTTAAATATGTACCTCACTTTCAATTATTATCAGGTAAAATTACTTTAATTTTCCTTTGTTTCTGTAAAGAAAAACAAAAAGTTCAAAGAAAATTAAACGATGTTGACAGCTTATTGCGGCAATAATTGCTTAAGCAATCAGCAGAGCAATGATTGCGTAATAAATTGCCACATATATCAATTTGCGGTCTACACGTCGCAATTTTTATGGACGCAATCAAATTTGACAATTGCGGTAATAAATATTGCTACGTGGAGACCCCGAGTTATGTACTAATAAAAATTTTAATAATGTTTTAAGGTAATAGCTTTACCGCACGTGTTTGTTTAGTAAAATATTTTTTTTTTTCAATATAATAACAGTAATTGTTCCTATAAGGGATGATTATGAAAGACGTCTAAATAAATACACTTGTAAAGAACTTAAAAGTTTAATCTTATATATAGCTCGACTAAATAACAATTAATGCAAATTAAAATATTCAATTAGTTAAAAAAGTTAAAGTAGTTAAAAAAGGTTGTCTTATATTTAGCTACGGAAAAATACAGCCTTAATTGAAGGTAGTATTGTCACTGTAAGTTCAGAAAAATGAAAAATTCAAGAGAAGTTTCTCGTTCGATTATTTTTTTAACGTGAATTATCTTAACAGCAATGTATCTATGAACTCAGTGTTTTGGAAATAAAGCAATATAGAAAACCACAGAATATCGTTGGTATAGTAAACTCAATCATGGTCGTAGTTCCGCAGCCGTCAAATTACGTTATAGTTGTCCAAAATCTCTTTCTGTGTCACATAGATGCAGTGAGTGAACTGATAATGCAAGATCATCATGTGACACATTGTAAGATGGAGACATCCTAAACATTAGTTCTACTCTAAGATATAACATTTTACATTCAAAATTAGTTGTAAAAAAACTTTCTCGTTTGATACCCCATAATTAAGGTTTAAAAAAAGGCTCCCGTTAAGTGATGGAAGAATATGTTTAAAAACTGCAACCATGGTTCTTCAGTGGTACATAATCATCATGGAGAATATTTCAAAAAAAAAGTACCGACCTCATTAAAAAATTTTTGCTATTCCCGAAATATAAATAGTAGATCTAATATAGGAAATTTAAAAAGGTGCTTTTTCCCATTTTTGTTGAATATATTATTCTTAAGTATATGAATCTAGAATTTTGATATTAGAGACTTCTGATCCTAATTGAGGGTTAAAGTAACTTAAAAGGAACTTTTTTCTTTTTTTGAGGTGCATCTTGTAATTTTTACGTGCATAACTATAGATTGTTGATACCTACCGATCAAATGTGAGATTAAAAATATAATGAGTAATATTTCGTTCTTATAAAACTGTTTGTATTCTCTAGGTTTGTGAACTAGATTTTTAAAATTAGGGACTTTTGATTAAAGTTTTAAAGGAAAATTAAATGCGCGATACAAATTATACTTTTTATATGTTTTCTACTTTTGTGAACCTAAAATGCCAGATTCATGAAAAAAGATTTTTGATGTACTGAAGGCTTATTTGACAAACTTCTGTTTAACATTTGTCAAATAATCCTTTTATAAACCCAAAATATTTTTAATGAAAATGGCGAGAATTGTGTCAATTAGTGGCTTCTATGCAGAGTTATAACTACAATGATATGGGCGACTTAAAAATACTGCATTTTAGTTTTTTGGTATCTTTTTGAATTTTCAAAGCTTGCGTATCTAAAACTTTTAAATTTAATGCTTTTGATAAAAGTTAAAACTGAAAATTATATGGGTAACACATAAGACGCTTTTTACATTTTCATTGTAGTCTTTGTTATTTTAAGCTTAAAAATATTTTCAAATTACTGATTACGGGTTCAAGGTGTGACTAGAAATTTTATGGTTTTATGGATACAAAAGTTGCTTTGCCATATTTTAGTGGTAATATGTGTATTATTTAATTATTTAAAAACTTGTCTAACTATTAATCCAAAATGGGATTAAAATTTTAAAGGCCAACGCAAAAATTGTTCTTTTTGATACTTTTGGTATTTCTTAATGAATTTGTGTTCTATAATTTATATAGAATTCTGAAATTCGGTAATTTAATCCAACTTGACATTAAAAATAAGAGAAAAAGACAAGAAAATTTTCTTTCTTGTTTTTATAGGAATATATGTATTTTATTAATTTATGAGTTTTAATATCAAAACTTAGAATGATTAAAATTGACTGACATAGGACCTGATAGGGATAGTAAGAAAACTCTTTATTCAAATTATTAAAAAAATTTAACTAATGGTAAATGATAACTAAATAAAATAAGTAGTTCTTCATTACGTCCTCACAGTATTTTTCATTTTAATAGACTTAAATATAGACCAAGTAGTAAGAATTATGCTAGTGAGTTAGCGAACATATTAATATTTGTTAAAAAGTGTTTGATGTAATACAATTTATATATAAAAAAGTGTCAAACACGATGCGGAGAAAGTAATGTTATTGGTGCGATCAAAACGTAAGAACAAAACACTAAGATTGATTGGTGTAATTGTAGTGTTTACAACAAATTATTATAAATCATTGTAAATCACACAATCTTTGTATGATTATATATATAGATTATATATATATACACATAAGGCCATGTTAGATAAAACTTCGTAGCTTTGCGTGACATTTCTAACTTTGACAGAAAAGCGCGAGGGAAAAGTTGTATGTCACAATGAAAACTTTGACGACACTTACGCATTGTTTGTTTACCTATGAAGTTGGCAATTAGTTTTTTAATTTTTTCACTATTTCATTATCATATAATATAGTTTTTAAATAAAAGCTAAACAAGTTAAAATGTTTAGTTTTTAAAACTAATAAATTTTGTGTTCGAATTTAAAAAGAAAAAAATTTAGGAAAATTTGCCATCTGATTGTCAAAGCGCCTACAAAGCATGAGAATTGCCTAATTTTATGCTTCGCGCTGCATTGAAAATACTTTATGTGACATGTTTCATATAAGAACGGGTATTTTTTTTCTTAAATGTCAAAGTGAATTTCTAACTCAACGCGAAGCAAAAATTTTATCTGACATGACCTTTAGTTTCTTAAGCGCTCAAAATAAAAATGTTTCCTTTGATTGACTACACCCCAGTACAACAAAAAGTCGAATGTATTCTCTAACTACTTGTTTATAGCCTAACTAAATATAATATATCGAGGACTTATATTCAAAACTTGCTATCTACAATTTTCTCTAAAACGAATTTTTTATTGCATCGTGTTCACAGATAAAATTGTCATCTGTCAGTTAAATTTGGAAAAAAAAATATATTTCTTAAACTTTTCTTTTCATAAATTTATGATTGTGCTATCTAACATACGTCGTTTTTTTTTATAAAAAAGTGCTATCTACATAAAAAATATTTGTGTATATAATAAAAATTAAAATATATTAAAAAATAAATATTGTTTAATAATATATGTGCATAAAATTTTTATTAAAATTTGTGACAACCTAACAAATGAATTCCCTACAGCGTATTGCAATCGATTACATTTCATCTAAAGAAGATGAGAGCGATCATATAACAGGTTAATGTTTAAAATTCGTGGCAATTATAATTGTAACCAAAAATTGATCACAGATTCCGAAAACGAACGTTTTAACAATAATGTTGTCTCTTGTCTTCGAAGAAAGCGAGTCCATTTTTCTGCATCAGAAAATCGAATAGAAAATAGAAGAAGCGTGAGAATAGGCAGAAATATTTAGGATTTTCAACAATCGATAAAGTTGTTAAGCAAAATGTTACAAAAAAACAAAAATAAATTGGACCTTCATGTTTATCGAAATCTTGCATAAAAAGTGTTGTAAGACACTGCCAAAAATTCAATGAAGACACTAGAACAAATATTTTTAAAACATTTTGGCGTATGTCCTGGGAAGCTAAGCAAGTTTCTATAAAGACCCACGTAACACAGCTTCCCAAAAAAAAGGAATTTAGTGGAAAATAAAAAAAAAACAGATTAGCTTCATATATAAACTTCCTTGCAACCACGAATTTCTGCAAGTATGTAAAACTATGTTTCTTTCCACTCTTTCTATAAATCGAGGTATGTTAAGATATTGGTTGGTCAAAAAAACCATTGATGAATCTTCTCGTGATAAAAATCAGCGGCCTAAGCATTATTTTAAAAAAAGTGGTTATAAAACGTATTTAAAACATTATTTCGAAAAACTAGACAAAATGGAAAGTCATTGTTGCCGCAAATACAGTAGTAAGATATACATTGCTACAATATTTAAAAATAAGGCTGATATTTATAAGGACTATAAATCTAAATGTTTTGAGAATAAGGTTCGTCCGGTATCAACTTTTACGTTTTAAACTTTTTTTGACGAACAAAATTTGGCTTTATATAAGCCTCGTAAAGATAGATATGACACATGTGTTGGAATCAGAGCTAAACAAGTTGAATAGCGTGAATATGACATACATATTTCGAAAAAACAACGTGCCCAATTAGAAAAACAACGGGACAAAATTGCAGCTCAAGAAGGACGATGTCATGTGTTATCTATGGATGCACAAGCAGAAAACTTTGTCCAGATATAAACGCGACGCTGTTTATAGTAAACAGCAGATGCGTACACAAGTACGCAAGTACACAACTTTACAATTTATAATCTCGCAACCCATCAATGTACAAATTACTAGTGGAATGAAACTAATGGAGATCTGTCTGCATTAAGTTTCGTTTCATGTATAATACACCATTTAAACACCCATTGTTTGTCAGATACGTTACCAATCAAAATATATTCCGATGGTTGTGGCTATCAAAATCGTAACCACCTTTTATCAAATGTACTGTCCAACTTTTCTATAGAAATTACTAAGGTAATTGAACAAATGTACTTAGAAAAGGGGCACTCTCAAATGGAGTGTGATAGTGCACACTCAAAAATTGAGATGAAGCTAAAAAATCAGACAATTTATTTGTCAAACAATTACATAAGAGTAACAAAAGAAGTCAGGAAATATATTAAAATAGATAATAAAGTTTTTCAAGTGCCTTTTGATGCTCTGTATCTGAACTTTGATTTCTTTAAACAATAAACTTATTCGTTTTACATTTATTAGACCAGGTCAACAAAAAAATTATCCTTTTAATGATTCAATTAGTTTTCCACAAAGATTATTTTTATTTTTGTTCAAATAGTGCTATCTGCTTATTTGAATATTTAAATTGATCAAATTTTAACTTGCAAAAACTGCTATCTACCATAAAGTCGATAATATCGAGATTTAATAATAAATTAATATTTAAACAATTTACACGTCGGGTTTGAATAACATTGTAAAATCAATTTTAATTAGTAATCGAAGAGTTAACAGAAAAAACGTTTTTTTTTTCTCTCCTGAGAAGTTGTGATTTTGCTGATAGCACTTTTTGAATTTAAGCCCTCGATATATAATCCCATAATATAAAATGTCTGTCGAGTTTTCTGTTTTTGCTTAAATGTGTCTCGTATAAACTGTTATAGTTGAACAGCCGAATTCATAAGAAATATTTTAGGTTTATTAAAGGCTTATTTAACAAATTTCTTTTTAACATCTGTCAAGTAAGCATTAAATAAACCTAAAATATTTTTTATGAGTACTTCAGTAGAGCCGCAAATTGTATCAGAAGCTGCTTCCTAATAACTTATTGAAATTAGTTGGGATACTTCCACACCATTTTTTCAGTAAAAACATGCTTTGTTTACTAAGAAACATTTTAAAATAAGGATTAGACATATGTATCTTTAGGGTGTTGAACGAAAAATGTTTCTTTTATCAATTAAGATTTTATATATTTTACAATAAACCCTTTTGAAACAATGAGTGCAGTACAGAATATAGTCTCCCATCCAAAAAAAAATAAAAAATAAGCCAACTCTACCTCAATTAGCAAAGTTAAAAATAATAATAATAATAATAATAATAATAATAATAATAATCGAAGTTCTTAAAAATATGTGCCGATAACTTACTGGGAATTTCGAAATTCTGGTGAGGGTTGTAAAATCTCACTAAGAACATTGACTTATATAACATATTGATATTTTCTGTATTTTATTCTATTGCACTTATAAAGTACATCATTTTTAAGAATTCGATGTAATAATCTTATATACTAAGAAACTACTGAGATTTGTTACGGTGGCTATGCGCGGCCACATCATTATATTGGTTTTTTTTTTATTCCGATTCAGAATGTTCTAGTTTTTAGTAAAATTATCAGCATTTTTGAAAAAAATACAATGTGTATTTTTTTTTTCTTTTCTTTCACATTATTTTTCTAAAATATTTTTTTGTAATGGCTTTTCATTGTAATTCTGTTTGTTCTTGGGATGTTTTTAAGGCAAACAAAATAGACCACAAGAACACCAAGTGTGAGTGTTGAAAGTTTCTCTTAACATGGTATCCTTCCCTCCTATCTATCAACCTATCTTAACTTGCTACCTTTATAACAATATACTTGCTTTTCATTTCTAAACCTAATAATTCTTAATAATATTTATTAAAATCACATCCGTTAACTAATTTCAAAAAGTACAAATAACAAATATTTAAGAGCTTGAAAATATAAATTAATAGAAAAAAATGAGAAAAATTACCATGATTTCCTGACGTGTTACAGGATTGTAATATGTTTTGTTTTTGTGTAATGGCTTTAAAAAGCAAATCAAAGTCATAACATGAGCAACTCTTTATTTTTTAAAACATAATTTTTAGTGCATGTATTTTAGTACTAAAAATATTAAGTTTTTGATAAAAATTTTAGTGCATTTTTTCATAGTTCTTTCTCGTGACCATTTATTTCTTCTTTTCTTCTTTTTTTTCGGATAAAAGCGGAAAAGGAAGTGCCTGAATGCAGTTGTTTTAAATATTTTTACAAGTTCGCAGTCAAAGTTTTAGTAATAATATTACAACAACTTAAGGATAAGCGTAATAAAAATAAGATTTTGTGTTAACAAATAGTTAACAGGCAAGAGGGTAGGCTAAGAAATTTAGTATTTCACTTATGGTGTTTTCCTTACTGCATCTCCTCTGTTTCAATATAATTATAAATGCAGTGTAGAGCGCTTTTGTTGTAGTTAAATTAAACACTTAGTACCTGTTCAAGAACGATAGTTAAAAACTCCAAGACTGCGGCAAAATTGTGTGAGATTTCTTGACCATCGTTTCAAAAACGTAAAACATTCATAAGTTTTTTTTTTTCTATTTTTCTCTAAAATTCTTACAATATACTATCATTAATAGTGCTGTCAAAGGATTATATGAAAAATTATCGTTTTATCATTTTATTTTTTTAAATTTTGAAGTATTTATTACATTTATGTTAGCTTATAAATTCAATATGAAAATGGGAGAAAATTTAGGACAAAACAGTTATCTGATATAAGCTTTCTTCCTTTTTAAGTCATTCTATAAATTAAGGCCAAAAAAAAGGTAATTTTTTGTAGAAAAGAAAACTACATTAGGTTCTGCATTATTTTTTTTATTTAAAACTACAAGTTTAATTTTTTTATATTGTATAATTTATTTTAATTTTATTTACGTCAACTGCAGCACATCACAAAGAAACATAAATGAATATATGAGGTTATAATAATATGAGCTGAAGTAACGCTCTTCATATTATATTCTACACAGAGAAGACAACTCATACTAAAAGTTCCACTTACATACAGACAACAAAACACCAACTAATTCTGTTTCAAATTTATAAAAAAAATTTTTTTCTTTTATTTTATCACATCATCCCTCGTACGCTGGTTTTGTATTCTTTTTTTGTCTACTTTTTCTAAAGCAGAACAAAACAGAGAGGGGCAGAAAAAAGACTTATAAATTGTTTGTTGAGTCATGTAACTTTGACATTTAAATTTATATTTGCATGTTTGCATGCGTATTAATTCTATACCAAACAGCAGCCAGAGGAAACAATTGTGCTCGGACATGAAACTGTTAAACAAGTTCTTGTATATTTCAAAATCACTGCAATTAAAGTTCCTTCCGCTTTTGTTATTTTGTTTGTGTCTTATATTTTTGCTCTTCTGTTTTTTTTTATTTTTATTGGAAGAATAAAAAGCCTTTGACTATTTGTCCACTTTATTTGTTTTATTATTAAACTTTGTTCATAAATTCTAGTCAGTCTGGGAATATTTGTTTCTATACAAAAATATTTGGAGGTAAAAACTATGTATTATGGGCAACATAGGCACATGACAAAACACTTACGATTGGATTTTGAATGAAGCCTTATTCTATACACCCTGGAATAGGTTTTGAAATAAAATTTGTCCAAAGTACGTTTGGACACCCAAAAGTTTAAATAATATTTTTATGAAAAAAAATACATTTAAATTAAAGTAAGAAAAATAATTTAAAAATAAAAAATGGATAAAATATTGCATATGTATTTAAATGGAAATTTTATGGTAACATTTAAAAAAAGCTTTTGGCCGAAAGGAAATTTAATAAAAAATTAAAATCCTAAAACCTAAATACAAAATTTATTAATTAATTAATGATGTATTATAAGCAATATTCCTTAATTTTAAAACCTTTTAGTTAATAAACAAATAAAAAATTTTCAAATTTTTAAAAAAATATGAAACTCCTTTTTGAGAAAAATAAGAAAATCTTATACATGTCCTTTTATCGTTGCCAAATGATGTTCTTCAATAAAAAATTAAAAACAGAAATTATTGTCAAAAAAATGAATAGTTATTTCACAAACAAAAACTGCACTCTTTGAATTTGTGTTTTGTTTTCCTTTTCAATTTACATTAGTTCAACATTTTACAAATGTCTTTCAATTACCTTAACATAAACTGCTAATTGAACAATTATATTATCTGACATGCCTCTCTTACCCTTGACAAGTTTTAATTGTGGCGAGTGTGAAATCAAACATATTTGTTGGTGCTTCAAATATTAAAAGGCTATTATTTATAAAAAAAATAAATAATATTGAGAAACACGATTTAATTTGAATGCTTTTTAATTTAAACACGAATGTCATGTCAGTTTTGGCTTTTAGGCAGAAAAAAACGCCCTTAATAGTGTCAAATAAAAAAGGAAAAAAGGAAACAAGAAATAACTATAATTAAGATTAAAATCGCTTTAATATGTAAACACCCACAATTATGATTTATTTGCGTTTAACATGCAAATGTAATACAAAATTTTTTGTTATTTTTTACTTTTATATTTTACTGTTAGTTTTAATAGAAAAATTACTCTCACAGCCAAGTGTATAGTTAAATAGTAAGGCATTTTATATTGTTTAAAATAATATAAGAAAAATAATATTTTTATTCTGATTAATTCCTAACAATGCGTATGAGTGATATTTAAATGGTCCCTTAAATATATATAGCGTATACGCAATGGATGTAGAAACCCAGCAAAAAAAAACTGGAAGTAGTGAAAAGCGAATTACATTCACAAGACTTCTAAATTAATTGTATAAAAGCATTTATTCTAATTAGCTTCCTAAATGTGAAATAATTTGTCATGAATGATGAGCTTAAGAACGAATGCAACATCTTGAAAAATATCTTAAATAATTCATGTAAACAAACAAAATTAACTCATGAAACATCCGATGCTTCTCATCGAAGTTTTATGCACTTTTTAAAATGGAGTGCAGTTTGTTTATATATTCATGTAAGCACATGATCTCTAATGACACGCTAGTGTTAAAATCATTAGTGGTTTCACCTAAATTTAATCACTTCGTCACCAGTTGAACCCCTGCAAATTCACTTATTTGTCATAGATGTTTTTGCTGGAAAGTTAAATAATAAGTATAAGAAAAATATTTTAATTCTGCTTTATCCCTAAAAATGCGTACGAGTGATATTTACAAAAAAATAGTAAATAAAACTTTTTAAAATAATTTTTTTTTAAATAAAACCTTAACGAATGCTCCACTAGCGAATCATTTAGTACCTCGTTTATTTAAGCTCGTTACGAACTATCTTCAATCTTTAATCAAACACTTTTAGTATAATTTTTATGCTGATGAAGTAAAAATGTTAATACGTCATAATGGTGTTGAAATGCGGGACTGATTAAAATACTGTGCCACTTAGTGTTAAGTAAACTTGATGGAATTAAATAAAAAAAGAATTAAATATATAAATTTTACAAGATTATTTATATCAAAAAACTAGTCTCAATGAAGAGTGAAAATATTGAATTTGTCGCATTATAAATTGATCAATGAAATTTTGTTAAAAATAAATTTGGTTTTCGCACATATTAAGTACATTAATAGTCAATGAAGTCAATGTGTACTGGAATTAAGTAACCTGACTGGACTTAATATACCAAAATATAACTCTCCACCGGTTTTTAATGTTAGTAAGTAATATAGAATTTTGTTGCGTTATTATAAGATCATCAATACGCTATTGCAACTCAAGTAAAGGTTTTTGTTTCCTGTCTTCGGGGTCTGGGCTGGATACTTTCGTCTAATGGAAACGGCTTGGGTTTTAGAAAGTTCCACTCTTAAAAGACGTAGAGTAATATTAAATGAAAAATTTGTTTTAAATTTTTGAATGAAAATACTAATTCAGAAAACGCTGCCCTCTTATGAAAAGGCCTTGGCTCATATAAAAGGCGTAGACAAGTGTTGAATGAAAAATTTGTGTAAAAAAATTAAGTTCTTTTATTGTAGTGTAAAAATCAATATTACTTTTCATAATTCAAAAAATTTTTATTTCATCATCTTTGTAAGGGGTCCACCAAAGAACTTTTTTTTTCGAAAATGCTACATAAAAAGTGTAGCTTCAGCACGTCGCGCAGTCCTGTTGAAACTAAATGTTGCCAATATACTCCTCTTCAGTTTTTTTGAAAAAAAATTCGTTCAACATGGCTCGAAGAAAAATGGCCCAAATATGCCTCTGAGCCAAAATCCGCACCAAACAGTAACTCGTTTTTTAATATATGCGTGCGGCTTTTCTGCAAAGTAATGTCGCAACATTTCCCAGCTGTTACAAGGTATACACAACCATATTCGTTCAGTGGAAGGATAAAAGTAATTATTATTATCTGCCAAATCAGACTTGAGCTAAGTGTTACCATTCACGAAATAAGCAATAGTTAAAAACAACTTTAGATGGTGGACCTTTTAGAATTTTTAAAATTTTTATCAATTTATTTATATAAATTGTTTTAGTTAAACTTCTAATAAATTATTATTCTGCACCGCAATTATGCACCTTCTTTGTATTTTTTGCACTTAAACATCTATGTCAAAATATATTATAAGTATTGTACGTCTGTAAGGAAATATTCCATACATTTAAGTAGAGAAGAAATAAAGCAGATTTCCTAATAAACAAGTTTACCTTGAGTATATTAAGCCGTATGACTAACAAAATAAGACCCGCTGAATAATCGGTTGATTTCATTTATTACGCCCTTCTGTACTATTTCAAATAAACATGTACGTATACATATATATGTATACGCCATTGTAAATGTGGTCACTTGTTTGTATCTTATATAACATTTTGCTTTTAAAACATTTATTTTTGCTCTTTAATTTTATTTCTGTTTTGCTTTATTTATAATTCAGAACCATTTGAATAATAAATATTGCTCTAATTAGTCACCAGTGTGTACAATAGTTCTATATTTGTTTCTGTTTTAAGTTACAAATAAAAGGTCCTATAACATTGCATACTTTAAGGCATATTTAAATTTTGAGTAAATTTTACAAGAAATAATGTTGCAAACTCACAATTGAAACGTAAATGTTTGTATAAAATATTTTCTAATAAACACTAATACGTATTTATATTGCATTAATTTCTTATTAATAAATAGTTAAACAATTTTGAAATTTAAATATTTTCCAAAGATGTTTACGTTTTTCTACCACAAATTATTCTTTGATATTCATTAGATATTGCACTTGAGTCTAGCAAGTGGTTTTCGTTATCTACTTTGTTGTATGTAAGAAATTAATTTGAATACATATACTCTTTTGAATTGAACTTAATTTAAGTGTTTAACTTAAATCAAGTATTAAAATCAACAAACTGCTTAGAAATTATCTAGCAGTAAGATTGTTTACAAAGCGGTTTAGTTGGGAGGGATGATAAACGGCTATTTATCAGTCTTTTAAAAAGAGATTTTATTAAAGTGGGAATGAAAGATACATAATTAAGTACGATTATTTTAATGCTTAAAGATTTATTAAAACCATATTGTATGAAAAACGCGGCTTAAATAAATATGTCAGTGGTTTTTTTATGAATTATAGCCGGTATTCCAGACGTACAATGCTTTAAGCTCCATCAAATTTATTAGAAAAACTTAATCTATCCAACTGATGAGCCTTTTTCAACAGTAAATTCAACTTATAATGCTCTAGTTTAACCTTCCGATCGGACGTAGGCTACAATTTTATTTAATATTTTTGGTGAACGTGGAACCTCCCATACAAATTAAACACTATTTATGTCATATGTTGAGTACTGCAGCTTTTCTCTTCAAACATTGTACGAGTTCCTTTAATAATGATTTCCTTATTTGCGAAAGAAATGGATAGAATCGGATCAGAGGGCATGTTATCCCTCATACAAAAATAAATACATTTAACTTATATATAGGAAACTATAAACAAAATTTAGTTAAAACTCTGTATGACCTATTTTGACAGCAATTTCCTTATTGCAACCAAAAAGAAAAATATACTAAAAATTTCCTCATAGAGATGGCAAAGCGCACCGAGTTGGCTAGTTTATAACAAATTAAAGCAGGTACTGTCTGATTTTTTAAGAATTTATAGAATATATAAATTCTGCACTTTATTAAATAAGAGTTGAAAAAGTTTGAATAATTTATTTATTAGTTCTGAAAATAAATAAAAAAAAGTTGCATTTCTTTCACACTCTATCTGTCCTCTAAAGCTCCTGACTAAAATCAGTTTTTATTCAAATGGGTTGCACCGTGGTTATCAGGTCAATTGTTTATGATCAAAAGGATTTCACCAGGATTACAAATTAAACTCCCAGTTTCATACGTCATACTTTTAGTTGTAGACATTAGAAAATACTTCAAACTTTAAGAGTATTGCTTAGTAATCTTTTTTTAATTTTTTAAGTTTCTAGTGTTAATATGTATCAGAAGATTACGCCATCAAGGCTAGAGTTCAACAAAGCAGAACTAAAAAGTGCCTCTGTTCTACCTACAAACAGATATAATTGATTTTTGGTAATTACGCTGCAATTCTAAACCTACACGTGGATCCAACAGTGGTATCCCAATAATAAGACAGCTCTCTTAGCATTTGGAAGCCTGGCCTAAAAATTGGTAAATAGGCGTATATTAACTAAAAGAAAACACATTTTGTTTGCTGCCAGAAGGCGCAACTTCTGATGGTGTTCATTTCCCACAACGTGATATTGTAACAAAAACTTATATCCACCTAAAAAACGCTTTATGCGGCGATGCCACATGGAAGCCAGAAGAGTCAAAATGAAAATTATCTTGACTGGTTAATAAATAAGCACTTAAAGAAGAGCCTTTGTTGTAAAGCTATAATGCGTATAAATAATAAAACCGAATTAAAGTAATATAAATTTAATAAAAAGTCTAATATTCTACAAGCTCTGACCAAAATAAATATATAAGAAAGAAAAAAATTTACAAAGATCTAGAAGTCATACTTGTTAAAGGCGACTTTCAAAATATTCTTAAGAGACACGCTTTAAAATTAAAGCACCACCGTCACCCGCAAATGAATGAGAAACTTATTGTTAGACCTTAAATGGCCAATTCAAAAAAAATATAGTATTCTTACGTTGAACAAAAAAAAATGTGTCGAAAGATGCCAAACAATTAACCAAGTAACTCTATTAGAAGGCAATATTATCCACAAACATTAATTTTTGACCAAATTGCATCATTAGTACGAGCATTGTTCTTTAAATCACTGATCTCGGTTTCCTGCTTTGGTAAGCAACAAGGACTGGTTTTTATAGCTAAGTCCTTGGTTTGGTATCAGAAAGGACTATGTGTAGTAGCCAGATAATCTCTTGCCAAAATATCATGTCACCAGTAATAAAAATTTTTACACAGCTATAAATTGATTGATTAACTAAATGTTAGAAAGTTAATATTTGAAGGTCATTAAACAGACGTAACGAGTGAAATGTTTTAAAACAATCTTGTTTTCTAGAAAGTTAGATGTTTCTCATATTTAATAATTACAAATTAACTATTAAAATCTTTACTGTTTTCTTTCAAATTGAAATGCCTACTGCAGTCGAATATTTTTGGCACATTTGGTGCCATACTTCCAGCACTAGTAGTTTATTTGCAAGAAATCGATTAAAATGTAATGCGTATGTGCTTTATGACTACTAACAATGTATTTTAAATTAGTCAAATCTATCTCTTTTTATCACTGATTACCTCAGAGTTAATATTCATGCCTCAACAAACTGAGTTATTAAATTGTTTTAAATTTCCTACTCCAATTTTTCATCTGTCAATTAAATTTTAGCACAACTATAATAATGCCTTTACATGTTCGTTGATAATTGAAACATAATATTAAGGTTAATATTAATATTAATAAACTCAGAACAAAACTAGGATTCTAAAATATTAAAAAAATTATTCACCATTAACCACAAAATTATAAAACCTAAGAACTCAAACAACTAACCACACCAGCAAGGTCGACAAAGCTAGAGAGTTAAAGAAAGAATTTTCATTTAATAAAATATTAACAAATTAATCTATACAAATTTATTAAATGCATTTAATAAACATATCACAAGCACATGTTTCCTGCAAACTACCCAACAACTGACAGTTCATTATGACAACGTGTATGTGTGTGTGTGTGTGTGTGTTTAACCATATTAAAGTAATGAGCAAAAAGTACGAGAAAACAAAACAACATGTGCAGCAGTAATATAGAACCAATACATTTAAAATACTTTTGGTTTTATTGTATAGGACTATATAGCAATTGTTTTTGCTTTTATTCTACTACTACCGATTTAACTATTGTTATTTATTTGTTGTTGTTTCTTTTCTATAATGATGATAAAGTCATTTATTTATAAATTTTCCAATTTCTCATGCTTTAGATATTTGCAGGCAAAAATAAATTTAACCAGCCAGATACAGCTAGCTGCTGATATATATTTATTACAATTTGAGTACGTAGACACGATACGCATACACACACAAACACAAATAATATTTCTTACGTGTTTGTATCTGAGGAGAAACGTTGGGTTGTAAAATAATTACAGATTAGGATGACCATAAAAAATATAAATTATCTATGTAAGAAAGTTTTTCCTAAAATTGTATTTGAAAAATCTAAGATAAGGTTTTGTTTTAAATTGAAACATTTTGTAAAAAAAATTATAAACAATCTTCCACAAAATATTTTTTTAATAACATTTCATAAAAAAAAATTCTCTAAATATTTAATGGAGGGTAAATTTTATAAAAATTAAAAAAAAATAATATTGTTGGAAAATTTATTTTTAAAAAAACTATATAGAAAATTTGTAATGAAAAATATATGCTATATTGAAAAAAAAAAAAAGAAAAATTTAAATTTTCTTTGAATAAAAAAGGGTGAATAAAAGAAATTATGCACACCATTTCTGCCAACACTACCATTGGTCCTTTAAGGTATTTTTTTTAATCACGTAAGCCAGATTTTATCTTCTACAAATCGTTAATTTTTAGTCATTAGTTTGGTCAAAATTGAGAGCGTAAAAAGGACGTTAAAAGATAAATAAAACTTTTCAAAAATATTCAATAATATAGCAGAAAACCTGAAAGTTCATCAATGCAGTGTTTTAAAAACCATTAAATACTGCTGTTTAAATGGGTTATTTATGGAACATTTCCGGCTCTGAATTTGCTTATCGTAAATTGTATTTATTCGGCGGTAAAAAGTTTAAATTCATTCGGTGTATATCTCTTAAGCTACACAGTCTAACTCCGGCTTCCCATCAACGTTATTATTTTCAAGTCAAATTAGAAATATTTGCTTTCCTTAATAAAAAACCACAAAATATGTAGGCACGCTGAATTAGAAGTAATGTCGAATTTCAATTTTATATTTTAGGCTATAAGTTCAGTGTGATAATGACAGAATATCAAGAAAAAGTAAGTCATCCGGTACTAGCTGAGAGGAACTCATTTTCTAAACTAGCTATGGTTTCATCATCAGCACTCTTTTCTGATCAGAACAACAGGTGTTGTGTGTAAATATCAACTATTGAACTCAGTATTGTATTGAATATTTAAACATAGAATTCTTTGTCCTAATTGATTTCATGTTATTTCATATACATATCATTGAGTTAGCACGAAGTTTATGGAAATCTGGTTTCCCTGTATTCTTTTTATTACGTAATTTCCAAAACTTCTTTAATGTTTGCCTTTAGCTTAAGATTTCGCTAAAGCAATTTTTACAATTATGCAGTTGCATTATATAAAGGGTGATTTTTTAGCTATTATCTTTTTGGCAACACTGGTTTAAACAGCTTGCGCACGTTTCTTGTTTTGTTTCACTGTCAAATATCTTCAGTTTGGTCTATAATTTAACCATGAATCGTCTTACAAACGAACAACGCTTGCAAATTATTGAATTTTATTATCAAAATGCGTGCTGTGTTAGGAAAGTTCATCGCGCGCTTCTTGTGTTCAGCGACAAAGCTCATTTTTGGCTCAATGGGTACGCTAATAAGCAGAATTGTTGATTTTGGAGTGAAGATGAGCCAGAAGCATTGCAAGAGCTACCAATGCATCTAGAAAAATTCGTGGCTGGTGGCATCATTGGACCGTTTTTTTTCAAAGATGATGCGAATCGTAACATAACTGTGAATGGTGAGCGGTACCGTGAGATGGTATCCAACTTTTTTTCCCAAAATGCAAGAGCTTGACTTGCATGACATTTCAACAAGACGTTGCCACATGCCACACAACACGCTTAACAATGGACTTATTAAAAGGCGAGTTCGGTGATCAATTTATTTCACGTTCGGGACCGGTCAATTGGCCGCCTAGATCGTGCGATTTAACGCCTTTAGACTATTTTTTGTGGGGCCGAAATGTTGGAAAGAGTATGCCAAAATTGGACTAAGCTGATGGACCATTTGAGGCGCAGTCACGGTCAACATTTGCATGAAATAATCTTCAAACATTAAATTATATGGACCGTACTATCGATCCAAATAAAAATATCATGAATTTTTTTTGAATTTTGTGTGTTTTTTTTAACTTTCCTATAGCTCTTAAAAAATTACTCTTTATATATCACATGCTTTAAACAAGATGGTATTAGTTTAACAATGTTCATTTCATGATGTTGTTTTTTTTTATTCATTTTTTATTCAGAAGAAATCCCCAAATATTCCAGGAATTTCCTCCTGCCCTTTTCATTGTTAAGTCTTTCATTAATTTTTGGCATAATAATTTTATGTTCTGAAGAGTTATAAGTAGGAAAGTATGATTATTATTTTACATGTATCATGTGTGTTTTAAATCATTTTAACAACTGCAAGGGAAGCTTGATCATCCTGGATGATAAACCTTATGTAATGGTAGAAACTTACAACTCCTGAACAAATGAAATTTATCAATTAATTTTTTGTGCAGAAAGCCACTTGCTGTTGTGAAAAAAGAAGCCTATTATTTGCTTTATATACGGTAAATATAGAAACATATCGACACCTGTGCGCGAAATTATCGTATCCCAGCAAAAAAAATTGGAAGTAGTGCAAAGCGAATTACATTTATAAGACTTCTAAATCAATTGTGTAAAAGCATTAATTCTAAATGACTTCTTAACTGTAAAATAATTTGTCATAAATGATGTGCTTAAAAATGAATGCAACATCATGTAACATATCTTAAAGAATTCATGTAAACATACAAATTTAAAACATGAAATATCCGATAATTGTCACCAAATATGCATGAGTTCCATGCACTTATTAGAATGGAGTGCAGTTCATTAAATTTTCATGTAAACACATGATCTCTAATGACATGCTAATGTTAAAATCATTAGTGTTTTCACCTAAATTTAATCACTTCGTCACCAGTTGAACCCCTCTAAAATCACTTTTTTGTCATAGATTTTTTTGCTGGGATGTTACGTTTATTCTAGAAATCGAATTTTTTATGAAAATTGATTCTACATTCATAAACCCATCTGCTGATAAAATATTATGGCGATAACTGTTTTAGTTGTGGAGTTATGACACTGTGTAAATTTTCTCGTATGTAGCAGTGTTATTTACGTTTTTATTTATTTAATTGTAATAAAAACGCTCTCCTTTAGAATTTTGTTTTTGTAACATACGATAATTTCCCGCACAGCGGTCGATATAAAAAAGTGTTTTAAAAAATCAATCTTATTTTTTAACGAATTCATATTTTCGGCGTCCTAAACCAATTCTGTCAATTTCGTACTTAAAAAGGTATCCCAGGACATTTTTGATTTTAAGCATAAGTGGACAGCTTAAACAAAAAAGGTAACAGAGATAAAAATAAAATATTTAGTGCAAGGATTTTTGGAAAATGTGGATACATTTTTAAATATCGATTAATATGCGAATATTTTAATGTTAAATGTATTTATACAATATTCGAATAAATGTTAGTATTTTTCAATTGTAAACTGAAGTTTTTTTTTTAATCACTCTGTACATAAACATTTCTTTGTATAATTCAAAAGATATGATAATAGTAGTCTTCTAAACAATGAGATAAAATTTTTGGTAAAAGTGTGTTAATTTTTAAATACCGAATATTATGCGAATATTTAAATGTTAAATAAATTTATACAATATTCGAATAAGTTTCCGTATTTCTTCATTTTAAACTGAAGATTTTTTTGACTCACTCTTTACATAAACAAATTTTTTTCATTAATCAAAATATATAATAATAAAAGTTTTCTAAACAATGACTTTTGCATTTGTTTTAATAAAAGTTATTTAAATTTGTTTCCATCTTTTTTACTGTGCAGCCTACTGTAAACATATCAAAAATTCATTATTATTGTTATTGAATAGTGAAATGCAAAAGCATTTATTGCAGCTGCAAAAAATAGTATCATGAGGCTACAGCTTTGGTCAAACTAAATAAAGTTGAATGTTAAATACAGATGATGACCATTTTCCACAAATTATGTTTGTGACAATTAACAATAAATTGCAAACCAATTTGTCATTACAGCCTGTGCTAAATAAGTAGCAAAAGTATTGGTTAACATATTGTTATGCACAAATATCTGCACACATGCAGTGTTAATAATCAAATTAATCCCTTTGTTTCCCCAAAAGGGGTGGATGGTAATTTCGGGAAAAATTTTAAAGCTGTACAAAAACATCATAAAAGGTTTCTTCTTTATCTACTAAGCTTTGATTTATTTTGCAAATTTTATCATAAAAGTTTTATTTTGTTTTACTTATTATTTTTTTTTCGTAAATTTTCTATACATCCCTCGTTCTTATTTACTTTTTTTTTAATAATGTATTTCTCCTTCTCTTGTTAAACATATAGTAATAATATTGTGACAGGTACAACAGCAGCGGCAGCATAAAAACAAAATATTTAACAAATTATTGTTTAAAGTCAATTATATAAATCCTGTAATGAAGAAGTTGCTCATGTAGTGGATGCCGGCAAAGTAAACGTAATTAAATTTAAACAAAAAGTCTTATTGTTATAAATTTCTATAATGCTTAAATAATTACCGGGAATTTAAGGTTGAGTAATGCGATACACGTAATTATGTACAAACACAGAATAAACATGTAAGCATTGTTTAAATAGCAGTTTAAGTTATTAAAGGAATATTTCGTTATAAAGTTATGAAATAATAATATTGTGTGGTTTCTCGTGACAAATGAATGGTGTATACGTAATATTTAAAACAAACACATAAATATTAAGCATACGCTGTAGGGTTCTACGTACTTGTTTAAGTTAGTGAAAACGTATGAGTAATATGTAAATGTATAGATTAACTAAACTAAGTATCCTAGCAAAAAATTTTGCACGAGTTCAAAGTAAATGATATTTTTGTGAGTTTCAAATCAATATTACAAGAGAATTCATTATTCTTGCCTCCCTAATTGCAAACTAGTCTGACAAAAATAATTAGCCGCAAAATGCATGAAAAAAAATTAGAAAATGCATTTATACAAACATTATAAACACATACAAGTGGGTATCTTTTCACTTAATATGCACTTATATAACAAAGTGAATTTAATTAAGATATTCATGGAGAGCATTCCAATGAGACGTTAATGTAAATATCATGTATGTAAAATTTTATACCTTCATCATGGGTTAAATTCAAGCATTCACTATTTCCTTTGCATGTCTTTTTCTTTCTGAGAAGTAATTATTTCAAATGATACTGTTTTTATAAAATAAAGGTGATAAGTTATTATGCAATAACTTTATTGAAAGTTGTTCCAAATATTTGAAAATTGGCTTGAGAGTAATTTAAAGCAGTTGAATAGCAATGATGCTATTTACAAATAATTTCTTATGACGACTTAAGTAGTTTTTCCTTTTCGACAAAGACATTACCAAATAATTTCTCATATTTAGGATCAGAGTGAAAAAGCATAATTATTTCATTTATATTTGTTTAACGATAGTGTTTTATTTCCTTCAAACTTGTATCTTGGGTAATACCTACAATCTCGAGTTGTACTGGTAGGCGCTTAATGGTCATAATGGCATAATGGGATTATTTTAATAATAAGCTTGTAAATTAAATTTTATTGTAAATAGGAAATATTATCAATTATTCTTTTCACCACATAAGGATTAATTTTCACGCTAGTGAAAAGCTTTGATAAATCTTAAATCAATATTACATTACTTACACACACATTTGTAAGGACTTATGTTAAAAAATTTTGTCTTAATCCATCAGTCAAAGAAAAAAGTTAACGTTTACTTTTATTAATAAATTAAGAGAAAATATTAAAAACTTTTGTATTTTAATTTTTATGAAGTTTTTCAATTTGTATTATATTTTAAATTTTTAAATTTTAGGCTATAAGTTCAATGTGATAACGACAAGAATATTAAGGAAAAATTAGTCATCCGATACTAGCTGAGTGGAATGCATTTTCGAAATCAGCTACGGTTTCATCATCAGCATTCTTTTGATCAGAACTACAGGTGTTGTATGTAAATATCAACTATTTAACTCAGTAATGTATTTAAAATTGAAATAAAGAATTATTTGTTCTAATTGATTTCATGTTATATCAAATACATATCATTGAGTTAGTACGAAATTTACCAACATCTGTTTTTCCTGTATTCTTTTTTGCACGTCATTACCACAAATTTTAATCTTTGCCTTTAGCTTAAGATGTCGCTAAAGCAATTTTTTGCAATTATGCAGTTGTATTATATATATGTCACATGCTTTAAACAAGATGGTATTAGTTTTAATAATGTTCATTTTACACGTTTTGTTGGTGTAAGATCATTAATTAATTTTATAAATTCAATCATCACTTTACTGTTCAATACTAGTATGAACTTTACCCATTTAGTAAGCAAATTCCTCTTCTCTTATTTTGCAATAGCCGAACGTAATACAGAAGATAGTTCATAAAAATCTTTTTAAAGTGCAACCATCTTTTACAATTGTGCCCAGTTCAAAGCTGTTTTATTTTAAGAAATAATTAAAAAGAAGTAATACAAATATTTATAGAACAACAAATTCGTTTGAAGCTAAAAGTTTTTTTGAAAAAATTTCATATATAAGTTTAGAACACCAGTAACGTAGCTTCGCATTATCTTTTATTTTATAATGCTTTTATACAATTGATTAAGAAGTCTTGTAAATGTAATTCGCTTTGAACTACTTCCAATTTTTTTTTGCTGGGATAGTTCAGAAAGATGCATATTTTGTTTAGTATTAACCAAAAATTTAAGTTTTGCCCTTAAGACTTTTTAGTCATTTTGTAATCAAGTTTTTTATCAAACTTAATGAAAAATAAAAGCATTCTTTTTTTTAATAAACCTAACCCCGGTTTATTTAGACAATATATTTGTCATAAATTTTTTTGTACAAATAATTTGAATTGTTTGATTAGACTAAAAAATAAATTTGTTTCCAATTAACAATATAAAATTTATTATTTGTAATAATTGGACACACTATCTGTTAACCGCAATAAATTTAAATGAAAATTTATTATCCTAATTTAAGTTTTATGTTTTAAATAATCACAAATTCACAATTTACTTAATATTGATTACCCTCTCAGACGTATGAGTGATAACCGATCTGAACTACAATTAAATATTAATCATACGCACCAATGACTGCAATTGTAATGAACAAACAACAACACGTCTGTAAATGACATTATTATAGAAAAATAAAGTAAATATCTAATCTCATATTATTATAAATTACAAAAACTACAGCATCTTGGAAGGATTTATATTTAACATAATGCGTATAAATTACAAGGCAATTAAATCGAATACTCAATACGACAGACATTTGATAATTATTCAAATATTTTCTTATAAAATTAATTTACTTACAAAAGAATACAGTTCTTAGCTGTAAAATTTCTCAGACATTTTATTTGTTTTTTTTCGTTTATGATTTATTGTCATTAATTATTCATTTATGTGTGTATGAGTGTTGGTTGGTCTATTACAAATCATATAATGATTTGCTTGATAATATTTATTTAAGGCTAAAACACTAAAATATTTATACACCTGTCCTCAAACAAGCTATGAAAACACAAACAATTTAATATATTTATAAACTTTATAGAGTTCATGAAGTAGAAAAGGCAGAGAAATTAAAATAAATGATTTTAAATCAAACTCATGTGCAAAATATCTGCAATAACATCTCTTTTCTTTTTTGCATAATAATATTTATCTAAAAGTGCATTTGTTTTTATTGTGTGTTAAATAGCCTTCAGCACCACAAAGTTTGGAAAATTTCACTACATGAAAGTCAAAGCAAATAAATAGACGAATTAAATATATAAGTTGTAATTTCTTTAAGGAATTTGTACACTTAGCAAAAATATGTTTGTAAGGTATTGTATTGGTTAAGGGAATAACAAAATTTCGATGTTTTTTTTTTCATTATACTAAGATGACAAAAATGGTATCAGATGTTTAAAGATATACAAATTTGTCCTAGATGATTAACTTTTGTTAACAGGTTTAGTCAATTTACATACGGACATTTTTTTGTGGAAATATTTCTCGCAGTAAATAGACAAAACAAAATCAACGTTTAGTCCGTTGATTGTTTAATTGATGTCATATGGTCATTAGTACTACAGATCACGGTAAGCTTTCCATATCTCTGTACTACCAAATTTCATTTAAAAGCAAAATTAACTCTTCTCAAATGCAATACATTTAAATATCCATAATAGTTTCTTTACTTTTATATACATTCATACTTTCACACATTTTTACTAGCATTAGTAATGCAAACAAATAAACACAACATGTTTTAATGTTAAAGTTCTTGATTTTTCTCTCCCTAAAGATATTTCAATGTACTGAAGGAAAAGACTTCATGCAAAATACCCCAGAATTTTAAAATTCCCTTGCAAGAGATACAAAAGACAATCTTGGAATTTTTAACAAATGTCTATATGCTTTCGGTGAGATTCTTCTAGAAGTCAATTTAAAGTACAAATTTTGATTAAAAGTTGCTTGTAGAGTTATATCAATTTTTATTTAAAATTTATTATAAAAATTTTGTATTAACTTTTAAACATTTTTAAATGACACATACATACCTATATGTATGCATACATCAAGATCATGCCTACCGGCATTTTATTCTAAAGAAAATTTATATTTTAACACCTTTTGTTTATTTTAACAAACATAAATAAATGTGTTGGCATTTGTTTCTATGTTTATAAAGTTATGTAGATAATATGATAAGGTTGCCTCAATTCCAATTTAAATAAAGGAACAGTGGTAAAATGGAAAGAAAATATTTAATTAAATTAACTTATTTTTTAGCATTATTTTATGAAAATAACATCTTGGATATCTTGGACAATTTAAAAAGAAATTCTACTTATCCTTCTATTTTTTAAAAGAAATTTTTTTTTCTAATTTTGAATTAGATATATGTACATTTCTACTAATTAAGTAACAAAATAAAAAAAAACCAGTTTAGAAATTTAACTACTACAAAATTTAATGACTAAAATTTTTCTTTATACAGCATAACTTTTATTAAGAACATTTCTGCTCGCGAATAAGTTTTTGTGAAGAATCACTAAAACAATTTGTATATAAAAAGATTATCAATATTTTTCTTTGACACAAGTTCTAGCCAAATATATAATGATAGCTTTATAAAATTTGTTTATTTTTAATTGTGTTGAACCATATCATCTCAAGACTATAATCCTATATTTCTAATATGTAAGAAGCTAAATTATGAAGTAGATAAACAAACAGTGAGTGTTTATTCTTACTTACAGGAAAGTGAGTGTAAACAAGTTATATACATCCCTTGTATATTCTCAACCCTATTAATACAAGATTTGTTTTGGGTAAGTCTGCCAAATTGTATGTCCGCATGTCCACATGTAGGTTGAAGCTTTTTGAAGCCCCCACGTATCATTCACACTCAGGGGCCAAATTACGGCATTCGATCACGATCGAAATTTTACTCAAACGATCGAATTCGATGTGCTATAAGGTATTTTCATATTTCGTTCACGTTCGAATGCCGTAATTTGCCCTCAGATATGCTTTCGAGAATTTTGTTATTTAAATCAATTATGTACCGAGCAAAAATTTTTGCTTGCTTGGAAGCAATTTTGTAAGGGAGACGATATTACGGAATCACTTGCAATTGTCCATTTACAATGCAAGATTTTTGATTGCCATAAGCCGCTGAGAAGCAATAGCTTTTGCTGCAATATAACGTTTATAATGTAATGAAATTATTTTTTTTAATAAGAGTTCAATGTTAAAACTGCATCAAATCTTATATAATGCAATTTAACAACTCCGAATTAATTTATGAATTTAAAGACGATAAAAGCACGACAGAAGTAAAATATGCTCATAAAAAGTTTTACTTGAAAACTATGAAGATCGTTGCATCATCTTAAAAACAATTTTAAAAAGTTTGCCTTACTTGAACGCTTCCATGGAAGCCAACCAAAAAACATAACAGGTCTAATATCTAATAGCATATTTGCGCTACTCTGCTGCACTTGCGGAAGCTTAAGTATTAAAAGAAGCAGTATATTGATTCCACCAGCTTTTATTGCTATAAACACCAATTTTGTTTTTGCTGTGGTGGGTACATAACAAGCTGAGAAATAGGCGAAAGAATAATAACGTGTTTGCTTTTTACCCAAACTTAAAAGGATCTTGCAGCTCTTATGAAATTTCTTGAAATTTTTGTTATGTGTGTATAAAACATGTATCTTTGGCAATAATTATCGGAAACCTTGGTTAAAAGGCCTAATAAAAAACAAATATATCGGTGAAAAAAGTTTTATTTATAACAGAATGTCAACTATACTTTCAGATTAACAGAGATGAATATGTGTATACTCCTTCTTGATACACATCAAACTAATTTAAGCTTAACTTGGTAATACAAACATAAAATGTTTAAGACGTGATCGTTTTTTCTTATAAATGATATCTAATATTTGCTTGAATCAGTAATGTCCAACAAATTTTTTTTTTAACATATTTTTTTATTTTCAATTAGTATTTCAAAAAGTTGAGAATTAATTAATTAATTAGAAGTGCTTAAGAAATCGTAAGTAATTAATCAGAGACATATGAGATCAGTTATAATTTTTTCTTTAAAAATGTTTAGTAAATACTTGCACCACATCCAATCACCATTTTTTAGATTCAATAAGCTTAAACACAAGAGGCACGATGTCAAGAAGTTATGGGAATATTAGATCATTTTTTGAAAACAAATTACAAAGAATGAAAAATTATTAACAGTAATTATTCTGTTTGAAAAAAATTTCTTTAGCACAAAATATATTGAGCTTCAACCCCTAAAATAATGTAACCCAAAAAAACGAAATTTTACAGGATAAAGTTTTTGAATGTTTTCTTCTAATTTTTCTAAATTTGTTACGTTGTTCGTTAGTAGCTTCCACGGAAATTTCCTCTGAACGTCCCTGGTTTCCCAGTTCTGGGATGGTCCAGGGAATCAACCAAGCTGCCTTATAAAAGTTGAAATTTCTACAATACCTATCGTTGCCATTTCTGGCAGGCTGTGTAGCTTGCAGTACTTAAAAATATTCCCTTGGATGTTCTATAGGACTGGACTGTCACAGAAAGTTATATATGCTTTCCTCTTTATGTAGACAGCTTCTACAGATGCCATGATAAGATAATCTTTTATTTCTATATAGAAATTATAGTAACCGCTCAGCCTAAGGAAAATGTCGTTCAGCTGCATTCTGTCAATTCCCAAAAGCCGCTTGGTGCGCAGAGGACCTATTCTAGATCTTATTTATATGTCCCTATGTATATATTATCCTATAGAAAAAACCGAATCACAATTTATAAAAGCCTGTTTATAGTCACAAGAAATACTCCCCTATTTATGCCAAAAATATTAGTTCACCAATTGTTGTTTGTTATCAGAGTTGATATATTTTCTAGCGAAACCAAATATTTATCGTCTAATATAAAAGCTACCTTTGTTATTCACCTCAAGTATATTTCGAGCAATTCCGTATTTTTTCGCACATATATTGACTAAATTATATGGTAACACCACGGCTATATAAGGAATTTGAATTTTTATTCACATAAGGACTAAACACAAAAGCCTTCGAAACAATAGGTCCCTTTTAGTGATGTTTTATACCTTAAACCAGATATTATTTCAATCCTAAAAAGCCAAGTTAGTCAATAATTCTAGTATATTCTTCAATTTCAAATCATTTATTGAGAGCTCAATTTATACGAATGTAATTGTTGGACGACTGTGAGATCAATAGCCATTATAGGATGTTACTATAGTAACTAATCAGCTAAGAAAAAACGTCCTTCTGCCGCTTCCTATCAAATATCAAAAGCTGCTTTGTGCGCAGAAAAAACATTCTTGGTCATGCCATCCTTGCAATGGTATAGCCAAAGTTATTCATCCATCTCAACTGGTGCGATATCTAAATATCTATCTATCTATATAAATTTTTCAAGCAGACATAGGTATACCAGTAGTAATGCGATCCTCTTAGCTAGTCCGTTAGCTACGCAATTTCGATTACTGGTCCTGTTTGATACAGATGTTGTCACCAACTCTATTTCTCACCTTTGGCCCTTGGTAATTACGAATACAATAGAAAAATTATCAGCGAAATATGTTAAGCCGTGTTTTAGTTATGCTCTGCAAGTAATGTGTTTTATATATAATTATAAAGAGCTGTTTTATAAAACTCATTAAGTAAAGTGTTTATTTGAAAGTGATAATTTTAATAAGAAAATTATTTGAAAGTGATAATTTTAATAAGAGAATTATTTATTTCTTTTTTTAAATAATTTTGAAAGATTTCCTACTTTAAGTTTCTTTAAAGAAATATATTTAAAAAAATAATAAGAAGCAAGTTTTATTTTGTATGAAAAATTTCATCTACGGTATCACTGTTGTTAAATTAACATTCAAATGTACTCCACTTTTCTCTCTCCCTTTTGCAACTCACTATTTACTTACTTTTAATGAATGATAATGAACAATGAGATTTCTTAGTTAGACTTTACTTCTAAACTATGAAAAAACAAAACAAAATTATGTAGAAAAGATGAAGACAAAAACAATAACAACAGCAAAATCTTAAACTAGATTACTGCCAGCCAAGAGTGACATTAAGAGGAATTACTGAATAAATACTTTTTTGTACACCATCGTACACAGCCTTGTATTTAGATGAAAAACCGAATACAAGATACAAGTACTTTATGACATTTTATCTAAAATGTTTATCTTTTTTTTTTACTGTGCATACACTTTGAGAAATTTAATGAAGTATTTAATAAACTGCTGTTTGTTATTTTGGGAAATTATTTCAATGGTTTTGTGTTGTAACACAAATAATGTTTAGAAAAGGTTTGAAGAATCCTTGATGATTGTAAAGATGTGTTTGCATATAAATAAAAAAAATGTTTATTTAATAAAAATATTTTTTGATTTAATATAATTGATAAGTTATTTACCAAAAATAGTGGTCATGCTTATTTGGGTAAATATTTTCCAAATATGAATGTTGCTTAACAAGCAATTATTTAAATAATTATGGATTCGTTTATTTAATATATATTAAAGGGTGTCTCAAAATGCTTTTTTACTTTTTAAAATGTCTCCCAAATCTAGTTTTTTTCAAACAAAAAATACATTTTATTGGCGTTATGGAGAAACATTTCTAAACTTTATTATGCAAAAAACCAAAGTTTCAAATTTTGTTTTCTTTTGCAATATTTCGCACTTTTTTTTTAACGCTTTGCATTAAACGTTGGACACACGTTTTACCGAAGTGTTTGATAGCTTTTTTCCAAATAAATCCAAATCTTTTTACATTTGCAGAAGCTTTGAACTTTGTTCTTATGTACTGCTTAATTATAGCCCAATAGTTTTCAATAGGCCTTAGCTCTGGACAATTAGGTGGATTCATGTTTTTCGGTACAAAATTTATTTTTTTGGCCTCATACGACTCATGGACGTTTTTGCTGTAGTGGCAGCTTGCTAAGTCGGGCCAAAACAGTGGAGGTATATTGTGGCTTCCGTATAATGGCAATACAGCCTTTTTCAGGCACTCATTAATATAAAATTGGCTGTTCATTGTACGATTCACAATGATTGCTTTTGAAGGTTTCCCATATGTACATATTGCTTGCCATATCATATATTTTTTGGCGAATTTTGAAATCTTTTTATACCTAAATTTAAAGGAAATGTTTGGATTTTGCTTCCAAAGTGCCTTCACCTTTTAACGATTTGAGGATTCCTAAAACCACGAAGCCCTCCACCTTTCTTGTGCTTAATAGACAAGTATTTTTTAAATTTAAAAATAACGTTACGGGCAGTCTGTCTGGACACTTTTGCCCTTCGCGCAACTTCAGCGTAAGAAAGTTGTTTATTTTCATTATAAATATCCACAATATTTTTTCTTACTTTTTCTCTATTTCACGACATTTTAAATACGGATTAAATAATTTGAATAAACTTATTAACAAAGAATTGTTGACACCTTTAACTATCACAGAGTGGAACAAAAAAATTAATTAAATAATAATTGTAGTGCCCTGTAAAAAATGTAAAAAAGTATTTCGAGACACCCCTTAGTAAATAGGTTTGTTTATGATAAATTCACAACATATCCTTAGTGCCGTATAGTCATAATATTTTGTAATTTAAAAAAATTTTTCAAAATTTTACAATAAACGTAACAATAGTTTTTATTAATTTTAAAACCTTTAGGATATTATGACATCATGTGAATACAAATCTTAAGGGTACTATGACATAATGTTAATACGACATGACTTCTTAAGAATACTGCAATTATATTTCCTCTCTATTTATACATATTTTTCAAACCAGCCTGCATCAGTCTAAAAATGAAATATGTTAGTTTATATGAAATTTGTCTTGCGCTTAAAAAAACAATTGCAGAAACTTTTTTATACCCGCCACCAAAAAAATGGGGGGGGGGGATCAAAAGAATTACGAAGTGCACAAAATGCATTTTGATTTGAACGCCCATTTCTTAAAAAACCTGAATAACTTTAAAGCGTTGCTCACTTGCGTATCTTTACACGGATAAAATTGAGTAAGTTTGAGATTGAGAAATGTCAAATGAAATGCAGAAAACAAATTTTAGGTGTAGTTCACCTTCAACATGGGCCCTTAAAATTTAACCACCCTCTACAGAGAAAGTGATACATATTTTATTATAAAGAGATTATTCCATAGCGATTAACAAAATAATAAATATTGTGCTTTAAATGTACACAAAATTGGTGGTGGGTATAAAAGATTCGGCACAGCCGAATATAGTACTCTTACTTGTTTCTCTATCAATTTCACGGTTGGTGCTTTCAAGTGGCCCACATCATTTTTCAACGGGTAAAACACAAAATAAAAATGTTTCTTAGAAATTATAAAGACATAATAATAAAGTTTCTCTTATCATTAACGGATAAAAAAAGTTTGATTGAAATTTATGATGGCAGTAAACACATTAAATGCATCAGTTTAAGGACTTTTTTTTCAACAAATAAATTTTTATTTATTTTATTTATTATTTATTTATTGTAAAGTTAATTTACAAAAAATGTATATGAATTGAGGACTAGCTACTTGGGCTTTCGCCTCTAACAATAAATATTATTAATTAATTTTTATAAATAAGTCTATTGTAAAGAGATTAACTTAAGCTGAATATGTAAAAGCAAAAAAGGAGGATTTTTTCTAAGTATTGTTACCTAAAACAATAAATTCCGTCATTAATATTTTTGAATCTATACTTTTAATAAGATTTAAAAAAATTTTTATAATTTTAAAATGTTTTGAAGACAATTTTGTATCGTTATTACAGATAATGGTCTAGAATACAAATTACCGCTTTAAGGAATTTGTGTCTGTCTGTCTTTCGTAATGTCCTTCTTATATTTACAAGTAGTAAAATCAATGGTATTACAAAAAAGTGCGAAATATATGAGGAATATATGAAACACTTTGGATTTATAAAATTAAAAATATTCGTTTAATGAAAGCGCTTAAATTTTTTGAGGTTTTGGTCACTATACGTTGGAAAAAAAAATTGATATAAAAATATTATTAATTTCAAAGCATATTTCTTCAATAAACTTGCTGGAAGAACGTGCTCTTTGGGTATTTTGACAAAATTGTTTTAGAATTTAGTTTTGAATTTTTTATAGCTGAGGGCAGTTTATGGTCAAGCAATAACCTAACAGATTTGTCTCTATTCCCTGCTAGACTTTTAATAAAAATATTTTTCTTATTCCTTTCAAAATTACTGGCTTGAAGCAGAAGAAGAAACAACTCCCACATAATTAAAATTATGACATAAGTATCTACGTCATCAACCATATCTACTTTTATGTCTCTACGTGCATATTATCCTGTAGAAGAAAATGAATAACAATTTATAAAATCCTGTTTTTAGTCACATAAAATACTTTGCTGAGTTGAAATATTTTCTAGTCAACCAAATATTTATCGTCTAATAAAACAACTTCTATTTTCGATCAAATCCGTATCTTCTCGCACATATAAGGACTAAACACAAAAGCCTTCGAAATAGTTGGGACCTTAAAAATCTACGATCGTCCAGATATTATTGCAATCCCAAAGGGCCAACAAACGTTACTTCATAGGTCTTTTATATTATCTTATTTCAAAGCATTTTTCGAGAGCTCAGTTTATACAAAAGTAATTGTAGCACGACTGTGAGATAAATTGTTAAAATTGGAAAATATCTATTCTAGCCATTTAATGACAAAAGAACTTTCAGACAATAGTGTGTCATTTATTAGTAGAATATATAAGTTTTACAGCGATGAAATAATTATTTTTTGTTATACATGGCAAGAAATAAGAGCAGTGTTTGGGAATATTGAAAACTAGTCAGCGAACAATGGTAAGGAAGTAAACAAAGATGTAGGTATCAATAAACAAACAAAATCAAGAAAAAAGCAGAAAGAATATATATTGGTAACTAATATTTTAAAGCAGTTAATTATTTTATAGATCTTGGTAATCCCATACAAAAAATCAGCACTACCAGTGTAGAACAAAATACAATACACTTGTGATTTTATAAAGTATCAAAGCATGGATCATTGTTAGGATAGTACCTGTCATATTAAGTCTGATTTTTAAGTCTGCCCTAACATAAATACAATAATTTTGTTAAGTAAATAGCCACATTATTTTTTTTGCATGTAACTATAGTTAAAAAAATAAATCAAGTAAAATTTTTTTTAACATTTCGGTGTTAAAAACAGGCAACATTTCCTGTAAAACAGTATCAGACTTACAGCTGAATTGTGTGTTTCCTATTGGCGTTTCATATTTCTTATCTTTGAGTTGTTAATGTTTCGAATATATGAGTCTGTATCTGTTACTGTTTTCTTATTGTTGTTATTAGCAAGGAGTGGTTATTAATTAAATTGTATATTTTTTTAAAAATTTTAAAAAGTCATTTTAATGAGTACGAGGAAAATTTAAGCAGCCCACTAATATTTTTGGTTCTTTTTCTGCCCAAAATTTCGATGATAATTTCAAGGCTGTTAAAAGGCAAAGGATCTTTCATCGAGTTCCTACTGCCTACTGTCTGCTGGTGAGTACTGTCACTCCTTATCGTACAATCCTTTGCAATTTCTAGCATCTCTTTATACATAATGTGTGCTCTACCATGATCCTCAATCTTTCCTTACCATCCTCGCCTCTTATTATCATCTGCATCCTCTTCATAATATTTAAGGATTCCGTGTCCTATAACCAACGCAGTAATCAATCTCATTTTACCCAACATAAATCCGAGTACCTTTACTGCACTACTTCCAATAATTTCTTTGATATCCTTCTAAGCCTGTCTGAAAGTGGTTACCTCCATACACCTTTGAGGGTTTATAGACTTGACGCCATGCAAGACCTTTGCTCGCACCAACCAAATGCCCAAGGCAATCATGGGTTATGTTCATTGGCGTAGATAAAATTTTTTCTGTAGCTGCTGAAACATTTTCTTTCTTCAAAATCTTAAACTGAGTTAATTTCATATGTATAATAGTTAATTTTTTTTAAATTTTGAGTGTGGCGTGCATCACACTTGCCAGATTAGTTTAGTTATGACAATAGTTCTAGTACTCAAGATGTTGCCTTAGATCGTTTTTTTTTCAAACTTATCTGCTGCTTCTGCTTTAACTATGCCTACGAAAGCTGCTGTTACTACCGATTTAATTAAAAAATTTTCCATGCAATTTTTACTAGCAAATCATCGTTATGTTTTGTTATTAACTTAGGATACTCATAACCGAAAAACTAGATTTTAATACAAAGAAATTTATATCTCAGAAACGTCTTGGAAAAGTTAAAAAGAACTAACATTTTTTAAGCTTCTAAAAGTTTTTGTAAAAATATTTCCTCCTTTAGTAATCCCTTGGAAGAGAAAGAACCCTAAATGTTATTTCTAAATTTGTTTTAACTAAACAAAAACGTTACTGTGTGCATTTGCTCTCTCCTACTTATACTTTAGGTTAACCCAAGAAGCATTAAACATAACCTGCTAAAATGTTACTAAATGTTCTAAGTGTTTCGAAATTTTACAAATTTAAGATTTTATTTAGAATATTTCAATGAATTCAAATACAACAGCAAAATATTTATTTTGTGTGTATGCAAATTAACAAGGTGAAGTAATGCTTCAATAATTTGTAAGGTTTTACGTAAATCTCATTAATTATATAGTAAAAACAAATATTTGTACTAGAACAACCACAAAAAATTAAACTAAAGAATAAAATAAATAAATTATTTTGATGTAAAAATAATATTATGGTTCATGAAGTGCATGAGTTTAAAATTGAGATTTTGTTGCCATGCTGATACAGTGGGCAATATGATAAGGAAAACCATGTCCTTAAAATATATATTCTTTTTTAATTTAATAAGTTTAACAAACAAGGTGGCTAAAATTGTTGCAAATTGCGGAAATGTAAGATCGGTCGAGTTATTCATAAAACCTTTATTGTTGCTTTTATATACTTTTTAAACTTTGTTTTGTTTCCTTTTAATAAACAAGAGTGTAGCGTTTCATTTTGTTGTAAAAAAATACACTCTTAATTTAGATAATGAAAATTTAGACCATAATGCTGACTAGAGCTTGTAAAAAATGTAAACTAGACTTTCTACACTTGCTCACATCTTAGGGGAATGCATTGAAGATGTTGAAAATGATAAAAACTTGTTTTCATTTGCAACATCTCTCATCCTTCATCTTTCATCTGCCATCGTATTTATTTTACATGTTCGCGCATATAAAAATTAAAAAAAATGGATTTAAAAATTCTGTATTAACTGTATTAATTATTGCCCTTGGAGAGCAATTATTATTACAATATGCGGATTTTATTAAAGAATGAATATAATTAGATATCTTATTTTATACGACATATTTCAAGTCTACTCGTTGTATGTATTTATTTTTTTTTTTGGCACTTGTAATTTTTTTCTAGTAATGCCATGTAAATGTTTGCAACAATATTTTTTTTCTAGTGAAGACACTAAAATAATCGAAAGATGTTGGGTGAAACAAAATGAGTTAGGAATATTTTTAAAAGATGTTGAGAAATGTTGACACACAAACACGTACAATTCATATGGGAAGATGTTAACATCTTGTTGATTTTATGGAAGATGAAAGATGTGAGCAAGTGTAAAAAGGCTATTAAGCTGTTCCTACATATATAAATTAATTTACAGTCATATACCTACTTAGCTTTGGAAATTTCTGATTTACAAACGAAAACCACAGGTGTCACTCATATTTACTCGCTTTTCTAGAACACCAATAGAAAGATTTTTACTAATTTCTTAAAATATTTATTTTGTTTTGAACTTAACAGGCAGTTGGTGCTGTACCTAAATTTTCAATGAATTCTTTACTTACGATTTCAAATGCTTTATAACCAGAACACATTTTTTTTAGCTTTAGTATCTTATAAATCTACAAAGTTTGAATGTCATATTTAATATCTTACTTAAAATAAATGAAAACAAAAACAAAATTTACTTATGTATTTACGAAAAAAATAAATTTTATCGAGAATTTACTATTTTAGAAAATTTGGTGATTTTTTTTTTTTTTTTTTTATTAGACAAAAGATTTCAATAATATTCCTAATAAATAGCTTTTTAAGAAATTATAAATTTAATTACAACTACTGTCGTTTATTTTTAATAAAAATGGACTTAAATAAATAGTTACGTTATGAAAGGATTATATGCATAAAGCTCTCTACGAAAATAATAAACAGAGTAAATAGTTAACAATAATATTATAACTTCCAATAGCATTTATTAGGTGTGTTCAATAACAAAAATGTGTTTCAAATTTTTATGATTTTTTAAGGTACTCACTTCACTTTGAGTATTTTGCGTAACATGTTAACAACCAAACAAGCAAGTAAGTTTTAAGCTGAAAATAATGAAAAGTCAAAGATTTTTAGAGCAAAAGACGTATCAGCACAAGAAACTTTTTAAAAATTCTTTTATCTGTCAAAATGTGAAAAATCAATCATTTATCATCAACAACTGCTACTGATGTGGAAAAAGGTTTAAAGAAAATACACAGAAATTCACGCCAATTTCGCCTTAAATATTAATTCTTGTATCCTTAACTTGTGTCTTCTAAAATAATTGCATTAGAAGTTAATCCACCAGAATTTGACAATAAAAGATGCTGGACAGAAGATCATATTACATATAACGCGCTTCTTATGTCAATATTTAATAAACGATAGCGTAACTAAATATCAATTAAGACCATCAAATAATTTGATGTTAATTGTAAAAGGACATTAAACGTAATTTATTTTTATACTTTCGTTTTAAAAGCATTTAACTGGCGTACAAGAAATACTTTTTTTAAGATTTTTTAACTACAAAATATTTTTTTAAATGCGTTTAAGTAAATACACTTAACAAAAAACTTCGTTATATACAAAAAAAAAAATATCAAAATCTAAGAGCAACATACCGTGATTGAATTTTATGATTGTGGTCTTAACATATAATTTATTTACAAAGAAAAACGTCTTCAGCGACGTGCTTCGTCTTTCACCTTAGAGATTTCATTAACAAGTAGAATTGATTTATTTGGGCAATTGAAAATTCGCTAGTCATTGTTCCACAAATAGTGACTGTTTGCTGTGGTCTAAAGGCTGGCGGCGTCATCAGCGTATTACTTCGAAAATTAAATAGTCCGAGCAATTACCCTGAATGGTGGTTGCCATCTCGAGATGATAACGGACTTATTATGGCCAAAAATTAAAGAAATAAATCTGGACGATATTTGGTTCCAATAGGATGTTACACAGCCAACGAAACATTAGTTTTTTTTTTAAACGAGAAATTCAATGGCCGTGCTATCTCACGTTCGTGGCGATATTATTTGGCTGTTATGATCTTATGATTTGATTTGATATTTAGACAACATAAAAACATAAAATAAACATAAAAACATAAAAAATTATATGATTTGGAATATTAACGACATTGAATCACAATAATATCCATGTGTCATTGAGAATATGGGCTTATAGAAGTATACCGCCGATGCCGTAGCGATCAATTGGCCGATATTTTGTTTCACAATTAATTTAATATTAAGATACCATTTATTACTTAAAATCTATTATTTAGTGTCATAAATGAAAATAATAATAATAATATAGGAAAATCTTAATTATTTGCTTTATGATATTTAGAAAATAGTTTTTCTTTTCGTTCATGTATAAAAAAATATCACAGTGAGAACACTTGGAATAATGCAACGATTGTATGTTCTTCATACTATATATGTACCTCACATATCCTTCTTCTCTCCACAAACGCTAACCAATAAATTTTTCTGTTACCAAGCCTAGCATATTTCAATGTAAAGACGTCTATTATATTTTTTTTTAAACAAGGACTTGAAACATAGTCTTTTGTTGTTAACTTTTTCCTTGACAGATCTTTTGTAGTCTGAGACCTTTGAAAAAAGGTATTTCTACTATAAGCGCATGTATAAAAACTCAACAGGGTTGTACTTTTCACCGATCAACGGTGTCAACACCTCCTAAAGATAAGTTTTATTTCTTGACGGAAATAGGGCAAATAACGGTAGAATTGGTTTATTCTTCTATTTCGTAAAATAACAGATTCCTCATTGTCATTAGAGTTTAAAACAAAATAAAATAATTTATTATCTCTCCCCTTTTAGTAGCCTCCAATTTATTTTGTGTCCACTACTATGTTACAGGAAATAACCTCACGGTTTGATCTTACTGTACCTCATCCAAAAGTTTTATAAATTTTTTAATTATTTAAGTAAAGAAATAGAAAATCATAATTCTTAATTTTAATATCCTTATTTAGCCGACTCCAATACTAATCTTTCCCCCAAACCAGATTCTACTACTTTCCGCTTGGTTTATAATAAATATTTTTAAACCTCTCTAATCAGCTTAGCACCATTACTTGACCACTTTTTTAAGAAAGTTTTATGGGTATTGTTTACTTTTGTACCCTTGAATTGCCGCATAGATTCATCTGCACTCAATTTTCAGGTTCCGTGATAACACTCACTAAATATTTGGTTTGCTGTCGATACACAAAAATAAATACATTTTAATACATATCATTGACTGATACTGAATGACGGGAATATCCACGGGAGCATTGGAATATTTGTCGACAGTCAGGCGGCACTCTTGTCACTCAGGTCATACATTATTACGTCTAAATTAGTTGGCCAATGTAGAAAGGAACTGTCAAGGCTTGGTCAGCGGGCTGACGTTACTCTAGTTTGGATTCCTGCGCATAAGGGCCACTATGGTAACGAGCGTGCTGATGAGCTAGCCAGGGGAGGATCTGCTCTGGATATCTCTAATGCAATTGCAGTTGCAATCCCGTTGGGGACTATTAAGAGCAGAATCTCCAGACACTTTCTCCGGAAGGCTGATAACAGGTGGCGTGGGCTGAGCACGTGTAAGGTGGCACGGCTTACGTGGCCCTCTTTTGATGCACGACGTACATTGCAACTTACCAGTCGGAGTCGGAGGGACATATCGAGGTTGCTGGCGGTATTGACGGGTCACTGGATGTTAGGCAAACATGCAAGTCGGCTCGGACTCCCATCGAACGACCATTGTCGCAGTTGTCTGGATAGAGAGAAGGAGGAATCGGTTTTCCACTTTCTCTGCGAATGTCCTGCACTGGCGGCTAAGAGACACAGATTTCTGGGCGAACATATACTAGATGGCCTCTCTGCGATATCTGAAGTTGGACTGAATTATCTACTGAGATATCTCAGGGCCACGGGGTGGATCTAGTACCCTTACTCTTGGATTTTATTCTGAGATACACTAGAAGCTAACGAGTGATGTGGTCCTGTCAAAACGGAGTCATACAGACTCTACTTGACTGTTGGCGTGCAGCGAACTACCACGATAACCAACCAACCAACATATTATTGACCCATTACATGCAACTGTTAAAAGTGAGCTTCTTATGGAGATTTAAAAGTTGTGCCTAGTAGTCAAATTCGAAATTTTTTAACCAATGATTTCATGATAAATCTTAAATAAGTCATTGAACTAAACTTCAATGTCTTTGTCTGCAAGTTTGAGGGTTACCGGTTCAATTCTTGCTAGATACTCTTGAGTATTACAATACCAAAATCAAATGGTTGTCCTACTCCATTTAGTTGGTAAGATAAAGTTTAATCTCTCTTTTTTGATGGTAGTTATAGCACATTATTTTGATTTCTGATTATTTCAGAACAAAATTGTTGTTTAAATAAATGAACACACCTATCATTTCCAATAAAATGAACAAATAACGGAAAGTAAGAGAAAATCTGTTTCATTTGTGTATTGTCATGTTCAACCTAATACTTATTGGTTGTACAGGTGTAATAATTGGTTGCGACAATCGTATTTATATGTCTGTTTGAATGTGAAATGTTTTGATTGCAAATTCCATCAGTAACAGTGAGAATATAAATGGTATCAGAGTCTCTTTTTTTTCTATATTTCAATAGTAAATAACACTTTTAAAGTTGTTAACCAGTGATGGTGTGCTAAGTTGGAAAAGTGACAAACACGTGTCGTGGAATGTTTGGCAGGAAATGGGGACTTACCCCCAACATGATTAAATGGATGTATACGACCGTGGTACGTCCGATTCTCACTTATGGATCTCTGGTATGGTGGACTGCAACAGGGCGTAAGTATGTTGTGGACCAGTTATATAGAGTACAGAGATCGGCATGCATTGGGATAACGGGAGCGATGCGAACTAGTCCTTCGGAGGCGCTGAACACTATGTTGCATCTCGTTCCTATAGATATTCATATATTGGCCTCATCCGCAAGTAGTGCGGTGAGGCTTAATGCGACTGGATGTTGGAGGTCGAGGACGTATGGCCATGCGAGTATATTGGCCACGCTGCCTTCGAGCGTGAATCAACCCTCTGACTACATTACGCCCCACATGGATTTTGATGGGGCGTTCAGGGTTCTTATTCCCTCCAGGAGAGAGTGGAATGGGGGTCGCCTTTTGGGGAGCTTTGACACCAGGATCTATACTGACGGTTCGAGGATGGAATGTGGTGTTGGATCTGGTGTCTTCTCTGATGGACCGGAGATTGAACTCTCCTTCCGTCTTCCGGATGATTGCAGCGTTTTTCAGGCGGAAGTACTCGCTATCAGGGAAGCATGTAGGATAATGAATGACGGGAATATCCACGGGAGCATTGGTATATTTGTCGACAGTCAGGCGGCACTCTTGTCACTCAGGTCATACATTATTACGTCTAAATTAGTTGGCCAATGTAGAAAGGAACTGTCAAGGCTTGGTCAGCGGGCTGACGTTACTCTAGTTTGGATTCCTGCGCATAAGGGCTACTATGGTAACGAGCGTGCTGATGAGCTAGCCAGGGGAGGATCTGCTCTGGATATCTCTAATGCAATTGCAGTTGCAATCCCGTTGGGGACTATTAAGAGTAGAATCTCCAGACACTTTCTCCGAAAGGCTGATAGCAGGTGGCGTGGGCTGAGCACGTGTAAGGTGGCACGGCTTACGTGGCCCTCTTTTGATGCACGACGTACATTGCAACTTACCAGTCGAAGTCGGAGGGACATATCGAGGTTGCTGGCGGTATTGACGGGTCACTGGATGTTAGGCAAACATGCACGTCGGCTCGGACTCCCATCGAACGACCATTGTGGCAGTTGTCTGGATAGAGAGAAGGAGGAATCGGTTTTCCACTTTCTCTGCGAATGTCCTGCACTGGCGGCTAATAGACACAGATTTCTGGGCGAACATATACTAGATGGCCTCTCTGCGATATCTGAAGTTGGACTGAATTATCTACTGAGATATCTCAGGGCCACGGGGTGGATCTAGTACCCTTACTCTTGGATTTTATTCTGAGATACACTAGAAGCTGACGAGTGATGTGGTCCTGTCAAAACGGAGTCATACAGACTCTACTTGACTGTTGGCGTGCAGCGAACTACCACGATAACCAACCAACCAACCGACAAACAATTACTTATTTACATTTCAATGAATTATATGTTAAGTAAATACAACATTTTTCTTTTATATTAAATGCCGTGATGACAGTTAAATTAATTTTGAGGTAAATGAAGCAAGTTTCTAAAGAATAGTTTTTGCAAAAAAAATACTGCTCACTTTAGCTTTGCTCAAATCATATTTACTAATGATTAGTATTTCATATAGAATTAAAAGCCAAAACAAAATTGAGAATTGTCAAATAAAATGCAGAAAAAAGACTTGACGTTTAGGAATAGTTCACATTCAACATCGCCTTCAAAATTTAACCACTCTTTACTAGTATTGCACGGTATTTATTTGTTTATATTTGTTTTATATTTGTATTATATTTGTGCTTGTATTACGTAATTGATCGTATGTTTATAGGGTATATTTATATGGAAAGCACAGCGAAATAATACAATCATAATCACACAAGCTATCTTGCTTATATATGTGAGTACATATGTATAGATTTTATTTGTAAACAACCCTGCAGATAATACTAGACTGTGTGGTCCATTGTAGCTGAAATGGACTAGTTACAAAATAGTACTATATAATGCACTTTATTTACCTTTGTGTCTTAATGATTATGTATAGTGTTGGCCAGGGGCGTATAATGTGCTCCATCAAGTAGTACCAAAGACTTGTTCTGTAACTACTTCAATAGGTTGTATGGTCCAGCCCTAAGACACCGTAATGTTATATCGACCATGTTTACTGAAATTATTTTGGTGAATTTTTTACTAATCCTAGTCCATAATGGAGTATAGCAAACATGCGTGTACGGATAAGTAACATTATATGCATGGAAGTTCGAAATATTTGTATTTGTATGCATAACATAAACACCTTTGCCTGTATTTTATATTGTTTATAGTAATATAATAGTATAATATGTAAGTATGTTACAAATTTTAACATTTTAATTTTCTAAAGGATTCATTGTTGGCAGTAGGTTTGTTTTATTTTTTTTAGTACAAATAAGAAAAAAAAATTACTATACATATATGTTTATGCATATGTTAGTATGCGTATGTTTACTTGCGTGTGATATTGAGTGTAAATACAATCTATACATTTGTATTACATTTAAAAAATCTTATTTATTTACAATATTTACAGTTCATGTTTATTTAATTTTATTTTTTCTTTTGTATTTTTTTTTTAATAATTTGCTTTTAAATATTTTTTTTTAATCAAAAATAAAAAATAATATACATTTTACACAAAACTCATTGCCTACTTTAGGGCTTTAACATATTTCTTATAACTTGACCTTTGAAAGTGTGCTGTCATTTATTTATAAACTTATTATAAGTTGTTGCTGTTGTTTGTTATTCTGATTTTATTATAGTTATTTGTGTTTATTAGTTATTGATTGTTTGCTTTTGTCTGACTGACCAACTTTAGATATCTGACATTGGCCACCCCTATTACAGGTAAAAAGTAAAAAAATAACAAAAAATTTTCTAATCCAATTATCACTATTAGTGTTGCAGTATTCTTTTATATGATTTTACTATAGTATTATATTTTTTTTCAGTATTTATATATTTTTTATGTCATATATTTAATTTTTTTTTAATATTTTACTTGCACAATGTGCTGATATAAAGCATAAAGCAGGCGAGTGTAGAATACACTGATGAACAGTGCTACCAGAAGCACTAAAGCGAAAACAACATAAAATTAAAAATACATATAATTCTTTTTTAATTTAATTCGTTTGTTAATTTTTAGCGCCATGTAGACATTATTGAGACGATTTGGTAGAAAAAAAAATAAAGACATATTTCTAACACAAAGATTTCAATATATAGAACCTATTAATTCTTTGCAATTATAGTAACCCAGCTTGCGTTGCTAGCCAATAAAAAATTTTGATTACAATGAAAGTGGTAATACTTCAATATTACAAAAAACTCTTGTACCAAAACACATATTAGATAAAAAAAATTGTGTTTTATACAATGGACTATAGTATTGGAAAATTTTAGCCCCAAAAGGCACCGCTGAAACAAGCTAAACTATTGAATCGCATTTGAAACATCAAACTTCATGTTTACGAAGACTTGTTATAAGGAATTTAAATACAAAAAAATCTCATACAAGTTGCGACCTGCCTAATATACATCTTTTATAAAACTTGATATGTAATATATATTTAGTATATATCGATTGTTGCAAGTAGATAGGCCGTAACTCGTATTTTTTTCCTATACATTTCACACAACTACTCGTCGACACAGAAATTTAAAGCAATAGTATCAATAATTGTAGTTTTTTCAAAAGAAATGACGTTATGATAATATAGTTTTTGTTATAGCCTTAATACTTGTGACCAATGATATATTTCTAAAAGAAATTTAAAGTGTTTTAATATTTTTTAAAGCTTGTTTGAGCGTAGAAATATGTTTCATATTTTTAATACCATGAGGAAGGTTTTTATACTCAGAACAACAAATGTGTTAAGTTCGCTGTTTTGCTATTTATAATCGACATCTGGATATGCTTAAATAAGTGTTGTTTTTTGTTTAGTTCTAAAAACATAGGATCGTATGATGATAAATGTTTTTCATAGATTTATTCATAGATCTGATAAACCGATTTGCTTATATTATCTTTAGACTATTTAAGTTCTCATCTAAGTTTAGTATCTGATTTACGTCCAGACATATAGTCTTTATTTTTGTTTTGATTTATAATAGCTTCCCACATGTATATTTAAGTAATATCTAATAAAATTTACAATTTCAGAGTACTAGGAGAGCTTCCAACTAATATTTAAGAGCTTAACTCAGATCAGATCAGATCAGATGATGTAAAAGTAGGTTTATAAATAAAAAAACTATTTATTTTTTTTTTTATTAATTTTCTGCTTTTGATAAAATTTTTAATACGAATATTTTTTACTACTTTACATATTTGCAGAGATACAGATCATTATAATATTTTTTTTTTTAGTTAAAAAAATTATTTCTTGCAGGCTTGGGGGGTCAAAGGCGGTCAATTCTTTGATAAATTAAATAAAATAAAAAAGTTAAAGTACAGTGAAAACTAGAAGCATTTGCTTAAAGTGTATAAAATTAAACAGAACTAGGCAAAGAATTAGTGTCAAATATGTAACGGTGCTTTATAGTGAGCCATTCAAATAAAACATTGTGCCAGAAAACTGGAAAAATAGGCCGAAAATAGCTAACAATTTTGGGTAATTGAATCATATTTATTCCAAGTATTTAAAACAAAAGTAATAAATCTAACCCTGCAGCTATCAAATTTTGGTTTTTATTGAAATGTTTTGCTTAAATTGAAAAAAAAAATTTTGTGGAAGTGTTTTTCTTTTTAATCTTTATATTGGACATTCAAGAAAAATGAATTTTCTCAGTTTAAGTAGACATAAAATTATAAGTTGGCCTCAATTAAGTAGACATTTTATTTTAATTTTTAAAGTTGAACAAATCCGAATTATTTTTGAATATTTTATGCGGCTCATCGGTGCGCCTTGGAAGTTATTAACAAATTAAAAAGTAACCTCACAAAAAGCGCTTCTAGATTTCTTTTAACACTTTTATTGCCATTGCTGATAGCAATATTTTATTTTTTTTATTATTTATGTACAAAAGAAATGATTTGTTACGCGTGCGTCATGCTTGAGTCACGTTTGTGTAAATTTTTACATAATCCGTACCCCCAGTCATTCAGTGGCAACATTCAGCTGTACCGTGCAGAAATAAAAAAATTACTTGTTATTTAAATGGCAATTAGTTTGTATAGGGAGTACTTGTACTCACTCTTCCCACACCTATACCATGTAGATTCTGTCTGAATATGAAGTTTGTTCTAAGAATTACCCACATCAAATTTAGTATGCTTTACAATTGTAGTTCTATAGATATTGGAAAAATAAAAATTACTTTGTACCCGCAGACAACTACTATACCGCCAAGGTTTCGTTGAGACTTTCTGCTTGTTTTGAGAACTACTCACACAAAATTTAGTGAGTCTCGCTATTGTTGTTGTGCAAATATAAATTGCTTCGCAAAAAAGAGCTTCTGGCCCAACTAAGAGGCCATATAATTTTACCACACATGAATCGTGATATTCTTGCCTTTAATGTTGATTTAAATTTCGACAAGTCTGTTATGATTTTCTAAACAAATTTTGGAAATACAACGACATTGTACATTAAAATTAATAAGAATATGAAACACTTATTGATCATTTATTTGTTTAGCATTTTAATATATTTCAAATTAAGTAAAATCTCCTTATTATTCTATTTAGTTTCGTTTTGCCCCTAGAAAACATTTGTATTGTTTAAATTTTATATTTTTCACATAACAATAGATATTACCCTTTAAGGTGCTAACCCGGAAATATTTGTCACCCTTTGTAAGTTTTTATTATTTTTTTTTTCTTCTTCCCTCAACACTTCCATTACTCGACATGCATTCCTCTGCTGAAAGATTTTTTCCGCCTCGTTGAACACTTTTTTTCTGACCCTAAAATATTTTCAAATCAAATAGAAGGGTAGATAGAATTGAATGCTGTAGAAGGAAATCATAAAAAATGTGTGTAAAGCTTTATGTAGTAATACGGCTGGCATACATTACATTTTGCACTTTCTTATAGTGAACGAGAAACGAAATAGCAACAAATCCTATTGAATGGCGAACGAAAGAAAATATATAAATATAGCAGCATAGAAGAATGCAAAAAATAAAACATCGCTGTTGTCGGCGTCAGACAACTTGTTAAGAACTACTTATTCTTTATTTTAATTTTCTTATTGCACTTTCCTTCTTTACTAGTACAGAACAATAAACCCACACGCAAATGCACTGTGCAGGGTGGATGTTCAGTTAGTAACACGCATAAAATAGATATAAAGAAACTTTTAACCTTCAACTGTCATCATTGTTTTGTGACACATGCACACGCCACCCTTTTCTGACCCCCTAACATGTTTCCTTTATTTTATTTTACTATTTTTTTTTGTGTTTTTTTTTTTACTTTGGCGCCAAAGACAATTGAATTCTTAGAGAAATTTATATAAATCATATGAAAGTATTGAAAGGGAAAAGAGCTTAAAATGATTTTACATGAAAGCAAAGAGATGTATATAAATTAAGGGTGTTAAATGAATTTTTTACACCTACTTCTTATTATTTTAAAAATGACATTTAAAAAAATATTAAGTTTTTCAATTTTTTTATCCAAAAAATTTTATACTACTTTACACCTGAGCCAATTAAATAAGTAGCAGATTTGAATGCACTATTAATCTTTAACAATCTTAATTTCAGCACTTCAAAGTAAACTCTATATTCTTAAACCAAATAAAAACTTCTAATTATTTTTCCAAAATAACGTAGTATCACACTTTTACGATTTGGAAAAAAAATTTAATTTGTTTGCACGTCTCAAGTTAGAGACAGTATTTTAAGAGTCACAATTTTACGAAAAATTTTACTTGAGATCTAAGAGAACAAAGAGGCAAATTCATAAAAATAGAATGAACTTAATGTATTTGATTAAAAAAACAAAAGTTAAATTTGGTTTATAGGTAGGTCTATCAACTTTTAATTCTACACAAAAATTAAACAAGGAAAATTGCTGAAATTTACTAGTAATTACAATCGTAACATATCATGTTATATTTATGATGTTGCATTATTTTGACTACTACTTGACATAGAGCCTTCAAAAATATGATTTTAATGCTACAGCAAAATCTTCTGAATATACACTTTTTCTTTAGTTTGTTGTCCGTCAACATTACCCAAGGAATTATGTTCTTACAATTGGGCTTGTCAACTCATTAGTTTCTTTTTTATTTGCACACACCGCGTACTTTATATTTCTCTGATAAAAATAATTAAATGTCACCGAATGTCATATAAACGATTTGCTCAGTTAACAGGTCTTTTTTTAATTACTTGTTCTTAAAATTTTTGTTGCAGAAAATTTGTTTTTTGCGCTCTGTGTAATATATGGAACCAACCTGCTAAAACCATATATCTGTCTCTACCCTCTCTTTATAACGTTCTGACGCTCCTAACTTATTCAGACATTTGGATCAATAATTCACAGACCTTTTAGAAACAGTGAGTTTTTCTTAATATTATCCCAGCAAAAATTACTGCATACCCGGAAGCAGGTTTGTAAGGGAGAGACAAATGTACTCTCCTTTCCCAACCTGCTTCAGGAAGGCATGATTTTTATATGAGATGTCCCACTTGGTAGGGCTCTTTGATGCTCTAATTATTTGCTATTTTCACACATGGTTAATGCAGTAATATCATGTCTCTTTTATGTGTTTTCAATAAATTTTTTTAAAACTACAGCAAAGAGAGGTAATCATTCGCTTACATTCCTGCATCCTCGTAAGCGAGAGAAGTTGCAGTAAGTTATTTTATAAAAAATTAAATATATTTAATAGAAATTTCTGACTTCCATTTATAGCACCCTCGAATGCGCTCTAATATTGCGCTATAAGAAGGCATGATTTTTATTTACTGCTTACCGGTACAAAATAAATTTTTGCTGGGATGGTGCCTCGTAAATGTCTTAACCCATTAGCGTTAAATTTTTTTTTTTGTTTTATAGATTTACTAAAAAGTGAGTTTTTTTAAATGTAATGGTGTTTCGAAAATGTCTTAACCCATTAGTGCCGAAATATTTTATTTTTTTATCTCGATTTTTTAATGCTTTTTAGGAGAGAGTAAAAAACTGAATAAAATTTTAAAGAAAGAAATGACTTAGAGCTTCCTTATGTGACTATAAATCAATTATCTTTAACCATAGATCACAAAATTGTTTAAGGGTGAGGTTTTTGTATGTAGACAAGCAGAAGAAAAAATTAAAAACGCGATTTCGATAGAAAACGATATACGCCCTTTTTATATTAAGCCATAGATGTGTACTATTCCTCTAAAGGTATAATCAAAGGCATATTTTTTTATCAGGTAATCGTCGTTTGGAGACAAATTTGTTCTTTGTTTTTTTATATACAAAGTTTGACATTTGAAATGGACTTTTGGACTTTTTTTATAAATTGCTCAGAAATAGTTCTTTAGTTAAGAAACCACTACTGGCATGATCTATTTTATATTTCAAGATGTCTAGCTTCCATTTTTATTTTAAAATTCGGTTAAAAATTGCAAAAGATACAGGATTCTGAACATGGAATTTTTAGTGCCTTCAAATCAGTGAACCGGAGTGTAATTTTGCTAAAGATTGCTACAATAATAAATTATATATAATTTTTATTCCATGTCAAAAACTTTTCTGAATAGAAATATTGGTCACATTTTAAATTAATTAATTTTATAAGTGTAAATAGTTCGCTTTATATATGCTATAAAATTAAAATTTATAAATGAAGTGGTATTTGATAAGTATTGAGTACCAGCATATTATGAAATGGCAACCTTTTACGCCAATTATTATTGCTCTAAATGCATAAGTTGTTTCTGTTGTCATAACAAATTAATCAAAAGGTATACTTCTTTCGATGCCCGATAAGGTTATCAAACTGTATTATGATTTTCAAAATAAGTTTGCAAACATTGCTCTTTTACCAGACAATTCATGTTAAACTATCTAGCCAAAGAAATCTCATTAACCCGATAAAAATCAGCTGTCACTGCGAACAGTAATTTTTAATGTTTTACTTTAATATTTCTTCATTATAAAGTCACCGTTACTATTTTAAAGCATTATATAAAACTTAGGCAATAATTTTGAGATACTTAATTTTATTTACAACTACAATTTTTATACCTCTCTCAGATATACTTTTATTGAATAATAGAAAAAACGTTTGTGCTTTTTATTTGAAGCTACACGGAGAGAAAAGCCACGTTCATGCGATTATCTAAACAGTGTAGTATGACTCTGTTACAATATTTTTTTTATCGAAAACAAATGAGGGTCTTAACGCATAGGGGGATTAACCGATTTATGTTTAATAATGAGAACAAAGGGGTTAAAATTCAATTGCAATAAACTCTATTTAATAAAATCAAAAATTCACGAAAAGCACGAATTGGATTTTTATTAGAATGCCCATTCTTGTAAAAGACTTGAACAATCTTAATGTGCTGTTTAATTGTGTACCTCTCTATGGTTAAATTTGTTAAACACTGAAACAAAGAAATGTCAAATTAAGTTGGAAAAAAAAATTTGACGTTATGATGTGACTCGCAATTATCAAAGTGGATTATGGTTGAACCGCTTTTTACTTCGCTTTGAATAATACTAGAACTATATGGAATTATGTTATAATAATATGTAAAAGATATAAGATCATAGCGGACAATTTTATTCTTGTTCGGATCAAATTTAATTCCCTTTTAAAAATCTATTTTACTAAATATCATCTTTAACTAAAAAGTACTAAAAAGTTTACTCAAGATAATTTTACATAATAAGATTTAGAAACTTTTCTCCATTTAACAAGTTTTTAACATAAGTACAATTGTGAACTGAATTTATCTACAACAAGAATGATGTCTTGTACAAATATAAAACACCATGATAATTACATCGAAAGATGTCTGAAAAAGAGCATTTTTTTTAGCAAATAAACCCTCATAACTAATAATATATTCTAATATATTAAATTCTTTTGTCGTGGTGTTTGTTTTTAAGCTCCTGTGAAATGGCTCGACTGATTTTCATGACATTTTGTGTGCATTTTTCATACCCCTGAACGCCAAGCCTTTTTTACGCCCCCTCAGGTAGGTCTGACTGCGGGACTGATATTCTTGAAATTTTCACATAATATAACGAAGACTCTGGTATGATTAAAGTATACTTTCTTGACCACGCCTACTTTAACGCCCACTTTTTTTAAATTATGTCTTGCATCGATATAGTTTTTAGTGTTTTTCTTCAAAATGTACACAATTTAGAGTCTTGCCAATACAGAAATAAACGTTCAAGAGTCGGTCAACATCTTTTGTTCATACTCCAAAATATTTAGGGTGACTCACCCTAAGGGACAATTTGTGCGTCACCTAAATAACGTAACGACTTCGATAAAATTTTAAACTGAGATAGATCTACATACCGTAGCACAGATATGTTTCACGTTTTTTCTTTAATGTACTCAGAGTAACTGAGTTATTTTTATTGAACTAAAATAATATTTCTTAGAAATAATTTATATGGCTAAACAACGTTTGACAGGTCAGCTTGTAATTTAAATATAAAATAATTTTTTGAAACGTTTGAATTTTCCATTAAATTATTATCACCTTTTACCCATTTTTTCTTTACGTGTAAATTCAATACTTAAGTACATATATCTATGTATATAGAACGTATATCTAGAAGAAAATTTTTCCCAACTTATTTCTTTTTGTTCTTATGTTTCAACCTTTTGACTTTAAATCAATTGTGACATAAATTTATTTACATATATGCTCAAGTGTCAGTAATACACAGAATGCACTTACACACATATTTCAAGGTATGGGCGAAATATTACTATAACGTATGTTATATGGAAATTTTATAGTTGCTATTCAATGGTTAACAGCTGTTTTAAAAAAAGGTGCTAAAAAGACTAGTAGCAATAAATTTTTTAGAAAAAAAATTGTGAAATAAAACATACAAAAACAATTTACAAAATATGAGGCTCTTCTTACTGTTACACACTTACTTTTTTGTGTGGTATTTACTTGAGACATACTTCTTGCAGTTGTTTTTTGTTCTTTTATACTTCTTTTTTTTCATTGAGTTTTTTTTTTTATTTGAGGCATAAATTTGCATCTAATTTACGAGTGGAAATTGTCTGAAGGTTTCCACCGCCGCTGTCAACGTAAATTAATTTTAGTGCACTTTTTCTGTATTAGATTTTCTTCTTTTTATCACTACACGTGACAAATTTAGTTTTCTGTTCGCAATCAAAGGAAGTGCAAAAGGGGGTGGTGACAAAAAATGTATAAGAGAGTTTTGTAAGGCGACAGGAAGAGGATTAAAGACACATGCCAAGAACAGTGATACCAAATATTCTTTTTAAAAATAATTCCAATGTCAACCAGGTTTCATTTTGAAGTTTAACATTATCTTTTATACGTCAACACTGATCAGTAGTCCAAGCCATCAACACATTTAATAAAGTTTGATATTTACTTTCAGCTTAAATGTAAATCAAAATTTTGTTTATATATGTATTTAATAGGGATCTGACCCGGTTTAACACGAGTAAAGTTTATTAATGGCCAGTGTTGCCATAAGATGATAGAGAAAAAGTGCACAACCTCGGAAAAAAGTGCTAAAATTTTGCAATATTGTTTTTTTGAAACATTTTTTAATATAATAATTTGCAACATATTTATATACATATTTTGTTCAATTAAATTCAATTTTGGCAAATTTGGTTCAATCATATAATTTTCTTCACATACCAATTCTTTTTGGTATTTTTCAGATGAACCAATTTTAATCAAAACATCGTCGATACATTGATGTTATAGCAACATACGTTTTACGCTTTCCCTTATACATATAGCAGAACATAAAAGTTGTGTGTTCATTTTTGTTCTAAATTTGCTTTTTATTAAGCCCACTAAACTGAAGAAACGCTCCACTTCAGCGTTTGAAAGTAGTAAAACCAAAAGAGACAGCAGAAAATCCGATAATTCTTTAAAAGGATTTTCATGAATTGAATTTCTAAATTGGTTTATTTTAATCCAGAACTCCGTAGTATCCATATTGGTATGCCAGATTTGTTCAGTTATATAGGTCCACTGATTTTGGATTATATTCATTTCATTTATACTAAAATTCAAATTTTCTGAGATACAAGTAATAGGTGCCTTAATTAGTTTCAGGTTAGGAAAATGTTAAACATTTTTTTAATATCAAATATAATTTTGGGAAGCAGATAATTTCAGTTCATTTACAAGCGATTTTAAAAACATAAAACATATTTTTCTGATTGTGTCTTCTTTGTCAGAAGATATTATATTTTTTTCTTTATTCTTTTTTAATAACGTTTCGAATTTAGATCCTAAATACGAATTTGGTAGCAAATATTCTTCAAATATTTCTTCCTCATCTCCCAAAATTATGTCCATCAGCTTTTCCTTTATATATATTTTACCAGCCATAACCTTTACAAGAAATAAAGTATCATCTAAAGTTTACATATAAAAAAATAATTGATTTGATTTAAATTATATATGAAAAAAATGCCAAAAATTCCGGATTATTATTAACAACTGAGAGTGCTATATTCGGCCATGCCGAATATTATATACCCTTCACAACGTGTAGACATGCAATAACAGTAGTTTGTATCACCATTCATCTCATATGAAATACGTACATACATATATAAAAACATCCCATTGTAAAATTATAAATTTACGTAAGTATGTATGTATGTTACAAAAAAAAAAAAAAAAATTTAAAAAAAAATTTAAAAAAAATTTAAAAAAAAATTTAAGAAAAAAAATTAAAAATAATAATTAATATAAATAATAAATATAAAACAAAAAACAAAATAAAAAAAATTTAAAAACAAAAAAAAATAAAAAAAAAATTAAAAAAACAATAAAAAAAAAATAATAAAAAAAAATTTTTTTTTGGCTCAGCTGGGATTCGATGCCACGTTTTCTCTAGCCAGTATACACGTTTGTATGTATGTATGTTGTTGTTGTAATGTTGTTTTTGTGAAAAAAAATTGAGGTGGTCGTGGGTTTTTGCTCATATCTCAGTTGTTTATGTACCGATGTGTCTGATTTTCAATACCGATCTACTCCCGAATATGTCTGATATTTTAATACCTACCAGGTCCAGGCGATATCGGGGGGCTTCAAAAAGTTGATTTCAACATACATACGGACAGACTGACAGAGCTTAGTCGACTCCCTTATTCATAAGCTTTCAGAAAATGTATACTTTATGGGGTCGGAAATGAAAATTGTAGAAATTTCACACGGAATGACAAACCTATAGACATATACCCTTTTTCACTGTGTGAAGGGTAAAAAAAAGTGCTGAACTAGCACTTAGCTTTTTTTTGAAAATCTTTTGTGCTAACTTAAGAAAAAATGCTTAAGAAAAGTGCTAAAATGGCAAGCGTTCTAATGGTACACGCAAAGAAAAACCATGGTTACGACATGATCACGACAGTAATATTATATTCTATATAACAATATTTGGTTGACAATAACAAGTAGTAGTCATTTTTTAAAATTTTCATTTTTTAATTTACTATAAACTATTTCAAAAATATGTTTGCTGGGATCCGAGCATTTACCTAAATCTCTATTTTTATAACAACAACTTTAATATGCAAATGGGTGTGAATTTGTAAAAAAAAGTGCTTAATTTGTTTACTTCTCTTTTTCTATTTAAAGGACAATTTCAGTAAAACAAAATAAAATCTTATTATGCATTACCATTGGTATTGTTGTATTGTCTTACTGATATCTGGGTCATGTTAATATTATTGACTAATAAATATTTTTCGTTCAAAATAAACATTTATATTTTTTGTTATCAATAGGATACTATTATTGAATAAAGAATATATTACGAGAATTTACCTTTTTGTTTATTTACTTATTTAAATTTTTATAAAAAATATTAAATTGACCTACATTATGTGTTACTGGTTAAACAAACATACAAACGTGTGGTAGGATTCAATTGGCATATCATTTACATATAAAAGAATTTTGTTTTTTTTCATTATTTTTGTTGAGTTATTGAATAAATCTCTAGCAAAATATTTATTATGATTTTTAAAGACTCTAAGGTTTTTTATATAGTCTCGTATTCTACGACACTATCTAATTTTTATGCTTGTGTCTTTTAAACATTATTTGTTACAATAGATCTAAAATACACTTGTACTTGTTAGGCAGTGTTTGAAATACTACAATCAACTGAAAGGTATAATTAGTTGAGTTACTTGTATATTAACTACTTAAATGAAACACTGCGGTCCAGCTTCAATGTTCTCTACATCGAATATTGAAACAAATTTCTTACATACAAGTTCTTAACCGATTTTAATGAAGCGTTCGTTACAACTTTATAGGAATTTAAAGGAATCAAAATAAATAATATAAGTTTATTATATACTCAGGACAAAAATTGTATTCTTTTATACCGTTCAAGCATTATTTCCGACATACAAAAACGTCTTTTATAATCTCTCGTACTCAATTCCTATAGTACGTTATATCCCTACTGCTTGCAAACGCTTTTAAATTGCTTCCCGAGTAGATTTCAATAAAGTTTTTTTTCTGACTTGGCCAATCTTAGTCTTCTGTGTCAGAACCACCACTTTAAAAATGCATAAACTATCTCTTGCAATTAAATAGATGGAACATATTTACCATTAGCTTAGGTGAGCGACGACTCTTGTTAAAACGACAGCTCCTACTTATTATGGTGTTCAGATAATACGTAAGATTCAGTAATTATGGCGGTCACCATTAATTGTACCTATCTGTCCAACATCGTTTTTAAAGAATTACGAACCAATGATACCATCAATCTATAAAGCATACCAAACAATCAGTTTTTCGAAGGTAACGGTGTCTCAAGTAACACTTGAGGACTATCATCACTTCAACTAAAGCAGTTTTTGTTATTGACATATCTACAAAAACAAAATTGGGCGTCATCGCTAAATAAAATTCGCTTACAAAATCTTCTTAGCTCATTCACCGAATCTATGCCTTGCTATTCATGCATCAATCTATTCATAAAGAAATGTCAAACCAAACTCAACATAAATCACTTTAAAAACACCCGGTACAACTAATAAATATACATATCGATGGTCAAGGTTAGAAATGCCCTAATTCGCATTTGTTACGAATTTTTTAATGAATTCAATACATTTCGCCCAAATACATCTCGTCACAAAATTTGAACTCAATAGTATTAAAAATAACAGTTTTATAAGAAACTTTACAAAAGAAATTACATGATGATAATACAGTTTCTGTTAGAATAGGATAGGTTAGGTTGAAAAGGAAGGGTACTAAAAGAACAAGCCCATGACAGATATAACCTTATGCCCAATTGGCATATTGTGCGCTCTATATGGGAAAAGCAATTCCCAAACAAAAACCATAATCATAATTTCCCACAAGTAACGAACTAGTCGAAGAACTCAGTCCCCTCAATGTAATTCGTTATGGATCCACTTCGAGTTCACCAGGTATTCCAAGTTCGACTTAGTATCCACTGTAAAATTATCGCTTCTAATATGCCCAAACGCAGGGCAATGATAGATAGTTGCAAAGTATTCCTCGCATGCTCTACATGTCGTTTCCTCAAACAATCTCATGCGAGCTACATGGGTTCTAAACTCCGTATTACCTGTAGTTTCTGTTACGTTTTTGCCCTCTACTTTAAAATTACAATTTTTTAAGTAAAAGCTTCTCTACTTGTGACCAACGATATGTACATAAAACCTAATAAGGTCGAAACCATGAAATTGTGTTATAGTATTTTTAATTACCAATACGCGTAGTTAGATAAAAAATAGCAAGACTGTGGATGTAGGCGGGACATGCATTTTACAAGGTTATACTAATATGAGCAAATCTATGGTAATATCATTCTTTTATAAATTTGTGTGCAAAACGTTCTTGCTAGGGTACGTAACAGCTTTAAAATTAAGTAAACTTAAGCAATGGGCGTGGCATCACCCAAACTAAGTTAATAAACATGATACTATATCTGGGAAAAATTACGAATGGAAATGAGTTTTTTACGATAAATTCTATTACCATTTCTTTAATTAAGGGAAACAGCTGATTAGATACAAAAGTACAAAGTAAAAATAAATGTTCGCATATTTTAAAGTGTCTACCATTTATATTAGACCAATGCCTGTCATAATTCTGGTTTGTCCATTTAAACATATATTCTTTGAACTTTAACAACCTGTTACATTCAAGACAACAAAAAAAGTTTTGCTAGTAAATGCATTGTTCATGTTGTCTGTGATTTGCTTTTTTTCATTTTTTTTATACCCTTCACACAGTGAAAAAGGGTATATATAGGTTTGTCATTCCGTGTGAAATTTCTACAATTTTGATTCCCGACCCCATAAAGTATATATTTTCTGAAAGCTTATGAATAGGGGAGTCGATTAAGCGCTGTCCGTCTGTCCGTCTGACCGTCTGTCCGTGTGTATGTTGAAATCAACTTTTTGAAGCCCCCCGACATCGCTTGGACTCGGGTGAGGTATTAAAATATCAGAAATATTCGGGAGTAGATCTCTATTGAAAATCAGAAACATCGGTACATAAACCACTGAGATATGAGCAAAAACCCACGACCACCTCGATTTTTTTTTCACAAAAGCAACATTACAACAACAACATACATACATACAAACGTGTATACTGGTTAGAGAAAACGTGGCATCGAATCCCAGCTGAGCCAAAAAATTTTTTTTTTAATTTTTTTTTAAATTTTTTTTTTTATTTTTTTTTTTATTTTTTTTTTTATTTTTTATTTAATATATTATTTATATTTTTATTATTATTTTTTTTTTAAATTTTTTTTTTTTTAATTTTTTTTTTATTTTTTTTTTGTTTTGTATATATTATATACATAATAATTTTTTTAAAAATTTTTTTTTAAAAAAATTTTTTTTTTTTTAAATTTTTTTTTTTTTTTAAAATTTTTTTTTAAATTTTTTTTTTTTTTTTGTTTTTTTTTAACATTCATACGTGAATTTATAATTTTACAATGGGACGTTTTTATATATGTATGTTTTTATATGTATGTACGTATTTCATATGGGATGAATGGTGACACAAACCACTGTTATTGCATGAATTCACGTTGTGAAGGGTATATAAGATTCGGCACGGCCGAATATAGCGCTCTTACTTGTTTTTTTTTTTTTGTTTTCGTGTTGTGATTTCTTTTTAACATTTATGTTTTCGTCTATTCCCATTTTTTGTTGTTATTGTTTGTCAGTTAAGGAATGTAAGTATGTACGATTTGTTTTGTTTTTTTTTTTTTGTTTTTTCCTTTGGTAAATATGTAAATGACCATAAATATTTGCATGCTAAATTTTTCATGATTCTTGTACTTTTTTATTTATTCTCCCCATAACAATATTTTCACCCTTTTCTAAGTATTTTCCATGCATTTTTTTGTTATTTTTATTTCTTTTTTTAGTTTTTATAATTTGTTTCTATTTGAGCAGTTATTTGTTTTTTGAATTTTTAAAATCATTTTAGTTTCGTGTTTGTAGTTCTTTTGCTGAACACATAAGTTTGTTCCAAAGCTAAAAAAAAAATATGAATTTAAAAACAAGTGCCTTTCATTGAAGAATTCTTGCATTTAAAAGGTTTGTTAAAGACGTGCGTTCAAGTTATTTAAAAATACTGTGCCAAATTTTGAATTAATTAAGTTTTGTAATAAATATAAATATATATAAACAAGTAAGAGCATTATATTCGGCTGTGCCGAATCTTTTATACCCACCACCAATTTTCCGTTCTTTTATAGCTAGGGTTTTTTCCCGAAAATTTTTGTTTTCCGAGAATGCGAGATTTATTTTTTAATTTCCCAGGATCCCGCAGCAAAACAAATAAAAAGTAAATTTGTTTTTAATTAATAAAAAAAACTTTTTTATAAAATCATAAAATTGTTTATGCGTTAAAGCTATTCAGGCTTATTATAAAATGAGCGTTTAAATTAAAATGCATTTCATGCACCTTGTGCACTTCGTGACTCTTTTGGTCAACATAATCGTTCAAATTCGTCCACAATCGGGAGAATTGTATTAATTAATAATTAATAAAAAACTTTTTATTCAAAAGCATAAAATAGTTTATAATGTAGAAGAAACACTTCAAAACTATAAAAATTAATAATAAAAAAAAACTTGAATTTTAAATATAAATTAAGTAAAAAAATATTTTTTATTAAAAAAAATATTATTCTCTAGATACGAGATCAAATATGAGCACAAAAAGAAAAATACAGATACTTCAGCTACAAGATCAAAAATAAAATCACTAAAATTCAATTTCAATATAAACAATATAAACATCTCCTTTCGATTCGTAGCCACCTTTTTTATTTCCCGGGATCCCGAAAAATAATCCCGGGAAGTCGAGTAGATTAAATAAGTCGAATTTCCGGGAAATAACCCAATTTATAGCACAAAATGTATTTGTTTGTTATTAACGTAGCAAATTTGATCATCATACCTCTAATTTTGGCGGTTTTATTAGTTTTAAAATTTTGAATATACTGAATTTTCGTACATTTTGATCTACAACTCCCTTCCTAATGCATACATTTAAACAATTTTTCGGGAGAAATATTGTTTTTGCTCAGGAAGTATATATTAAAAGTTTCATGACTCTACGTTGATGCTGGTGGACACAACTCCATTTTATTCGATGTTGGAAGGACACGGTTTTTTTCGACCTGATCTTGCATTACGAGCTATAACTTTCTTTTTAATATTCCGATTTAGTCCATTTTCAATTCCAAACAAACCTTATATATAAGACATATTTTGGCAAAATTTGAGCCCTCTATCTTTTTCGGTGGGACCTCTATCGTGCTTTCAACAGTCGGACAGACGGACGGACATAGCTAGATCGTCATCAAATAAAACCCCGATTCAGAATATATACATACATACCATTCTTTTAGTGGGGGGGTATAAAAGCTAAAACACTTAAAAAAAACACATTACAAAAAATTTTTTGTTTAGCTCTTTTACTAATATTTTGCAAAAAATTTTTGACCTTGTGTCACAAACATTGGTCTGGTGCTCACGGTCGGACCGTTTCGGGTATACAATGGGGTATAGTGGTATAGAAAAGAGTTTTATCTATTAAATGGTGCTAATTTCTTTTTGTTATCTTATGTTCTCTAGAAGTTATGCTATATTAAAAATGGGAATTTAGGAAAATTTTGACTTTGAAAATTATTTCTAAACATTATTAACAATTTATTTTCATGTGCTAATGGCTAAAAAATTTTAAAATTATACAAAACTTATTTCGTTTGAAAATCTTTTAAAAGCAAAATGTTATAGAAGTTTAAAAATCAAAATCTTACTAATAAATTTCCCATTTTAGCAAAATGCTGAGAATGTCTATTTTGAATCACCCTGTGGCACATTTATTTTTAAATATTTTTAAATCACAAACCCCTTAAGACTGTGGGTACACCTATATGTAAAGTTGAGCACAAATCATTAGTCTAGTTAAAGTTTGGAAACAACCTCGGTTATTTTCGTTTTCACAAACCCCTTTAAAATTTCTTTGTAGTTTGTCCAAAATATAAAAGAGTTTGTTAGCAAAAATGTTATTAGAGTCATCTAGTGTTCAACGTGATATTTAGCAAAGACATCAATCATCCTCATTGTTTGCAAAATGTAGTGGCGCCTTCAACATATGATGCCCTCTGCAATGAATAAATGCTAATGAATATGACTAATATATTTTTATAAAAATTTAAAGAAAAAAGTGGTCGTGGCACATTTATTTTCCGTTATAACGAAGACTTTGACCAAAAAGCCATGTTTGCAAAATTTCAGAATCGTACATATAGTTTTGTCGGTTTTATTACGTTTTAAATTTCAAATATACACTTAGCGGTATAAATTTTCGTACATTTTGATCCATAACTCCTTTTCTAATGCATAGATTTAAGAAATTTTTGGGGAAAAATATTGCTTTGACACGAGAAATATATATTCGAAGTTTCATGACGATACGTTAATGCGTTTGGACACAATTCCATTTTATTCGATGTTCGACGGACACGGTTTTTTCGACCTACTCTTGCTTTACGAGCTATAACTCCCTTCCTAATATTCCGATTTAGCCCATTTTCAATACCAAACAAACCTTGTCTATAAGAAAGATTCTGGCAAAATTTGAGCCCCCTAGCTTTGTCGGTGCGACCTCTATCGTGCTTTCAACAAACGGACAGGCGGACAGACGGACGGACATAGCTAGATCGTCATCAAATCAAACCCTGATTCAGAATATATATACTTTATGGGGTCTAAAGTGGATATTTCGATGTGTTACAAACGGAATGACAAAATGAATATACCCCCACCATTTTTTTGGTGGCGGGTATAAAAATATAATAATTAAAATAATATAAAATTATAATAGGATATATTAAATATTTTCCTGATTTCATTTAAAATTATTTCCCAGTGTTCCTACTGCTACTATAAAGGCATAGTAACAAGTCGTAATTCGAAACTAAGCTCGGTAAGTTGTTTATAAATTAAATTCTATTTTCTAGTAGGAAATACTTTTATAGGTCTTCTAGAAAGAGCCTTCTTCTTTGTATTTTACTATTATAAGTGTTAATAAATGTTTTCATAAAAAAAATATTTGTAGCACAACGAATTTCTATTTTTTCTGATTTAAATGAAATCATAATGTTTATACCGGCCTAAACTTATAGATTTTCAAAAATATTTCTTTTGTGCAACTTAAAGTAAAGTGCTAAAGATTCAAAGGATTCTGTTTTCCAAAAGGAGAGAAGATAATTAATTTTTTTTTTTAATATTTTTCCTTAAGTGTTTATAATTAATACTTGTAAGCTCCTATAATTCTTTTGGAAACAGGTGCAGTATTTACGTAAAGTTGGATTTAGTACACCTATAAACGTTAAGATTTTTTTTATAAAAAAATCCAGAAATCCAGAAGTAGATTAATTACAATGAATAAAATATTACCGCTGCACAGTTTTTAAACTAAGGAACTAAAATTTTGTAAGTATTGGGTGATTTTTTAAGAGCTATAGGAGTAGTTTAAAAAAAAAAACACATAAAATTCAGAAAAATTCATGAAATCTTTATTTGAATCGATAGCACGGTCCATATAATTTAATGTGTGAAGATTATTTCATGCAAATGTTGACCGTGGCTGCGCCTCAAATGGTCCATCCGCTTAGTTCAATTTTGGCATAATCTTTCCAACATTTCGGCCGGTATCTCATGAATAAATGCTTCAATGTTGTCTTTCAATACGTCAATTGAATTGGGCATGTGTGCATAGACATGAGCTTTTACATAGCCTCACAAAAATTAGTCTAAAGACGTTAAATCGCGCGATCTAGGCGGCCAATTGACCGGTCCCGAACGTGAAATAAAATGTTAACCGAACTGGCGTCTCAATAAGTCCATTGTTAAGCGTGCTGTGTGGCATGTGGCACCGTCTTGTTGAAACCACATGTCATGCAAGTCAAGCTCTTGCATTTTGGGCCAAAAAAGTTGGATATCATCTGACGGTAGCGCTCACCATTCATAGTTACGTTACAATTCGCATCATCTTTGAAAAAGTACGGTCCAATGATGCCATCAGCCCATAAATTGCATTGGTAGTTCTTGCAAAGCTTCTGGCTGATTTTCACTCCAAAATCGACAATTCTGTTTATTAACGTACCCGTTGAGCCAAAAATTAGCTTTGTCGTTGAACACAAGAAGCGCGCGATAAACTTTCTTAACAGAGCACGCATTTTGATAATAAAATTCAATAATTTGCAAGCGTTGTTTGTTTGTAAGACGGTTCATGTTTAAATTATAGACCAAACAGAAGATGTTTGACGATAAAACAAAACACGAAACGTGCGTCAGCTGTTTAAACCAGTGTTGCCAAAAAGATAATAGCTAAAAATTCACCCTTTATATTTTGTTTCAATTTTGTATTGTACTGTCACGCAAACTAAATATGTTAGCAAAGTTTAATCGCATGTTTGGAATGATTTAACACACAATAAACACAAAAAAAAATTTGTATTTCTCTCTTATACATTTTGAATGTAGAAAATTTTATACGATATTTGAAATATTTCTCGAAATTGTTGGTTAAAAAAAAATTTATAACGTACATTTTAAGAAATTTTGTTGTACGTATTATTTGCCTTGTTGTTCGACTTTTTAGAATATTGTAAAAAAAAAACGCCATTGCCAATGAAATAATGCCAATAAAGTATATATTTTAGATCCTGTTTTATATAGAAGTCGATTTTGTTTTGTTCCCTGTTATTATGTCCTACTGTCCGTCCGTGTGAACGTTGAAATCAGTTCTTTTAAGTTCCCAATATTCTGTATGTCTTATATGTACTAACTGACCCGGTCCACGATCCTGGCCCTAAGCAAATATTGATATTACCACATGATTTAAATTGAGCTTTTAACGAAATTTACGGCTTTTAAATAAAAATCCATGGAATGCCTGCCATAAAGTTTTTTTACAGAATAACTTACAAATGGTGTAGGTATGGGCTCAATCAAAAAAGAAACGCATGTATATAAGGCAAATTGGAAATTATATTTATTTCTTACTTCATCTTAAGGCCAGTGGATAGATTATGTTTTTTGTTTTTTTTTATTTGGTGTAAATTAAATTTTTTGGCGTGCCAACTCGGGAGCAAGCCCCATACAACAGGCCGTGTGAAAAACATGAATTTTCCAAAATTAAGCCTGCAAAAGTCAATAATTGGCCTTATGCTTTGTTGATGGTAACAGCAAAGGGAATTTGAGTCTTCGCCTTTAAATCTGCCACCGACGATTGTTTCCTCGATATAGTTTGGTAAACAGATTTTGATGGTTAAGTTGTGAATAAGAATTACCGGTGATCCAACCTTTAATATTGGTACATGCGGTGGCATTCCGGGTGGTTCCAATGAATTCAAAAATTCAGTGGGATAAATGACGGCATGTTTTTTATCCATTACTGTGTCGGTAAACACGGAATAACTTGTGTTATCGAATGATGTAAATATTTTTTTGTAAATTAACCGAAAACTCGGATTTTTGAATGCAACTTTTCAAATTTTTTCAAATTTTGATATTGGATTATTATTAACATTGGTTTTTTGTAAACATCTTCGGAACTACATAACCGATTTATGAGTTTGATATCTCATTTTGAAAAACATGACAACGGCTTTAAAAAAAAAACAATATAAATATATGTATATGACATTGGTGGTGCAATATGAAAATAGGATTTTGCCACACCCCTCCGCCCGCAGATCGAAAATCTAAAATCAGACTTCACAGTGTCACTCGCCTTAATATTCTAAAGATTCCCTGAAAATTTTATCAAAATCAGCATAGCCTGTTTTATATATATAGAAGATTAATCAATTTATCTGAAATGCTTTCGAAAATTTTTGTTATCTAGCCTAATTACTCCAAAACTTCCCAAGATATGTACAAATGAACACTTTTGCATTTTTCAGCTCTAAGATTATTTACTGACACGTATTTTACTATTTATTCATATAGAGTATGCGCCCAAAGATATTGCTGAAAAATTTTGGACAAATTGGTTACTAAACGGCAAAGTTATATGCAAAAATTTTTGGGGAAAAATAAATATATAAATATAAATATATAAAGTTTCCAAATATTCTAAACAAATTTAAGACACTATAAGAACACCGAATTATCATCCGTTTTCTCGAAAATTATTCCAATGAAGAACTAAGTAATTGGCTTGAAACTAACTGAGATATAAACTTCAGATTGGTATGGGTAACATGCATGCAGAGCATGCGAGGAAGAGGATGAGACTTTGATACACTATCTCTGTCATTGTCCTGCGTTTGGGCATATTAGACGCGAGAATTTTACAGTGGATACTATGCCGAATTTGGAATTTGTACCTGGGGAACTCAAACTGGAGATCCATAAGGAATTACATTGAGTGGACTGAGCTCTTGAACTTGTCCGATATTTATTTATGGAAATTATGATTATGGTTTTAAACTGGGAATTCCGGTTCCCACATGGAGCGCACAACATGCCAACTGGGCATAAGTGTATATCTGTCATAGGTTTGGGCTTTTAGTGCCCCTCCTTTTCAACCTAACCTAACTAAAATTTGCAAACGAAAATGGAACAATTATAGTATTTGAAAAATAAACCCACTGAAACTATTTAAAAGTTTATATTTAAGATGGCGTCCTAAATAAAATGGAGGCAATTTTTTCCTTTACCCTATAAGTATGGGTATCACCTTAAAGAACACTGTTAACTATGTAAAAATTCAAAATCAAAGATGGCGTCAGAAATATTTAATAAATTGGAATATTAATTTAAATCTAAGATCCAGGCTACGCTTCGATCATTTAACGTATGTTAAGTGTGTAATTAACAGGGCAGTTTTTCGCACAAAGCAATTTAAAATATTTTCTTGTTATTTTGACAGCACTAGATCAGTTATAAAATATAGAAAGTGTGACCGCTTATTATTTTCTTGTGTTGCCATCTAAATATTATCTAAGTCTCTTTAAGACATCCCGAAATTACAATTATTTATTATACCTAGAGGTTATATTTTTAATTTATAATTTTATATTACGTTTAACGTAAAATTTGAAGACCATCCAACATTGAGGATTTTTGGTAAATTCCATGATGTAGAGTATTGATATTTTCTATACTGTTAAACAGGAAATTTTTTAGTTTAAAGTTTCTTAACAGATAAAATCTATACTACAATACAAATCGTAGGATTTTGATCAGATTTCTAGGAGCAAAATGTGCAGAAATTCGTTTCGACGTAAGAAAAACAAACAAAACTAGGTTGATTGTTTTTTTTTTTATCGTTTTCACTATTTGTGTAAAGTAGAATCAAAGTGGAATTATTTAGAACGAGCAAACAAAGCTTGCATATGTCCATTAAAATATTTACTTTTAAATTAAATAAGGCTCTTGGCGTTGAGCTGTAATCTTATTTTTATTCTATTTTTGTTTTGAATATGGTTTTATAAATTTCACAATTGAAGATTTTTTAATAATAAAAATAATGTCTTTAATTTTTATTAATTACCTCAAAATTTAGCGTTCTGTGAAGCATCATCAGAAAATTAAATTTGTTTTGGTTTTTATAATATCTTTGTGTAAACAAATAAATTAGAAATCATTTCTTTTATTGATAAAAATTAAAGACATTATTTTTTTTTTCTCTTTTGTTAAAGGAACTTGAGCCGTAAGAATTTTTCTAAATATTTCAATAAAAAAATATGTATGTATTTTGTTTTTTTTTAATATGTTGTACACCTAAATGTATTTGTCAATGATTACTTTGAAATAAAAATCTGTTCTAATAAAATTTTTCTTTTTATGAAATAATTAAAAAAAATTTAAAAAATCAGTCTGCTTGCCAAATTGTCTTGTTTGTATTTTTTCCATAATTTTAATATATGTTTTACCAATTACAATTTATTTTTACACTATTCTATGTTTGTATTTTCATACAAACTTTTAACTATTCTAACCAGTTGTACTCTAATGTAAACTTAGCTTTCTTAAATGTTTCACACTTATATGAATGCAAATTGAAGCAGCAAAATACTTAAGAATTTTTTTTATAGTTTAAGCCATTTCCTGTTGCATTACCATTTCTTATCAATTCAGCCAGAAATGTAAATATTTGTCAAAATTGCTAACAAATTATTATCATCTAATTATAACTATCAACAATATAGTAAAATTCTATTTTTAATTTTCACTAAACAAAAATTAGCAAAATCTAAACAATACAACATAATAATAATAAAGACATTTTAGGATTATTATTGTTGCTGCTGTTGTGGTTAAGAAACAACAACAAAATTAAAAGGTTTAAAAGATAACAATGAAATTGTTACCAAAGACAGATATTAAAATTAAATAGTTCCATTTTTATGAAGAAGACAATAGATTTTTTATTGTTGTTCAACAGCGCTCATTCGTGGTTATTGTGGCATATGAATAAATTACTCACTTACTTGCTACACTTTAACTTCTTGCATTTAGTGGTATTTTGTACTATGTTGCATGGCTAGTTGTTTTAGCTCTCCTTGTCAGTGTTAGCTGATCGTTGTAAACGTTGGCAACAATTTGGAGAAAATTGGCTGCCAACTTAAAAAAAATGTTTGTGTTTAATGCTGCTACTTCTGCCTGCCTTTTGTTACTCAACTTCTTGATAAACATGGCCCCTGGTGGATAAAGCGATAATTTACAAAACACAGCAGTAACAATACAGGGAAAAAATCCTAAACAAAATTGGAAAATTTGTTAGAAGAAGATAAGGCGAACAGTTGGTAGAACAATAGCCATGCACAAAGTTACAGTAAAAACGGTAAAGTCAATCAAGTTGAGCAGCTTCAAGTACAAATATAATTTGAATACATAGAACAGTATATGCATCCAGCAGAGCATTCAACAGGATCCTAAAAGAAAACAAAATTGTGAATATTTATTTTCAGATTGTTAAGAAAATTTTTAAAAATATTACTTTTATAGAAAATTTTTAAAAATTTTTACATTCAGCGAATTATGTAAAAAATTAAACTCTTTTTTTATACCCGCCACCAAAAAAATGGTGGGGGTATATTCGTTTTGTCATTCCGTTTGTAACACATCGAAATATCCATTTTAGACCCCATAAAGTATATATATATTCTGAATCAGGGTTTGATTTGATGACGATCTAGCTATGTCCGTCCGTCTGTCCGTCTGTCCGTCTGTTGAAAGCACGATAGAGGTCGCACCGAAAAAGCTAGGAGGCTCAAATTTTGCCAGAATCTTTCTTATAGACAAGGTTTGTTTGGTATTGAAAATGGGCTATATCGGAATATAAGCAAGTGAGTTATAGCTCGGAATGCAAGAGTAGGTCGAAAAAACCGTGTCCTACGAACATCGAATAAAATGGTATTGTGTCCAAACGGCTTAACGTACAGTCATGAAACTTCGAATATATATTTCTCAAGTTAAAACAATATTTCTAACCAAAAATTACCTAAATCTAATCATTAGGAAAGGAGTTATCAATCAAAATGTACGAAAATTTATACCGCACAGTGTATTTTTCGGTATATTTAAAAACAAAAACGTCATAAAAGCAACAAAATTGGATGTACGACTCTGAAATTTTGCACACTTTGCTTTTTGGTAAGAGGCTTTTTTTCAACGGAAAATCAATGTGCCACGCCCACTTTTACGCCCACCTCCCATATAACGTTTTACCTAAAATTCATATAATTTCTCTATATATAAAGATTTTGGAATAATAAAGGGCTATATTGAAACATCTAAAATGTACTCATTCGCAAAAATAACTTCGACACGCCTACTATAACGCCCACTTTTCACGTTATCTACCGTTAATGAAATTTAAAAGCTCATAAAACCGCCAAAATTAGAGGTATGACGATTAAATGTGCTACGTATATCCCCCTAGGCAATGTCATTATTGTGCCAAAAAATTAAGATGCCACGCCCACTTTTACGCCCACCTCCCATATAACGTTTTACCTAAAATTCATATAATTTCTCTATTAATAAAGATTTTGGAATAATAAAAGGCTATATTGAAACATCTAAAATGTACTCATGCGTAAAAATAATTTTGACACGCCTACTATAACGCCCACTTTTCACGTTATCTTCCGTTAATGAAATGTTAAAGCTCATAAAACCGACAAAATTAGAGGTATGATGAGGAAATTTACTACATATATCCTTCTAGTCAATGTAGTTGTTGTGTAAAAAAGTTAAGATGACACGCCCACTATAACGCCTACCTCCCATATAACGGGTTTTCTTAAATTCATGTAATTTCTCTATTGACAAAATTTTTGGGAAAATAAAGAACTATATTGAAATATCTAAGTTGTATTTATTAGCAGAAACTTTATTGACACGCCTACTTTAACGCCCACTTTCATTGAAAGACTACATTTACAAAAGCATTTTAGTAGCATATCGAAGTTATAAAGGGTGGTTAAATTTTAAGGCCCGATGTTGAATTTAAATAAAAAACAAATTATTTAGGAAATTATTATTATTTATTTTTGTAATGATAATATTTGTACGGTTAAATTATGTATTTAACAAAATATCGGCCAAGTGACCCCCCCCCCCAATCCTTGGCGCCGCTCCTCTATCTGTTGGTCCAAATTTTCAATGACAATGTTGATGCTCAATTGTTGGGCACGATGATGAGTCGAGGTTGACTGCTCTTTTGCCACACTATCGCAAAAAACAGCAATGGTTTCCATTCAACGAACTAAGAAGGCATTCACAGATTTTCTAACATTTTATACAGACCTGTTTTGCAGAAATTTAAATATTTTTTACAATTTTCCCGATTGTGGATGAATTTGAATGATTATGTTGATCAAAAGAATTACGAAGTGCACAAAATGCATTTTGATTTGAACGCCCATTTTCATAAAAAACCTAAATAACTTTAAAGCGTTGCTCATTTGCGTATCTTTCCACGGTTTAAATTAGTAAGTTTGAGATTGAGAAATGTCAAATGAAATGCAGAAAACTAATTTAAAGACTAGCTGTAGTTCACCTTCAACATGGGCCCTTAAAATTTAACCACCCTCTACAAAGAAAGTGACACATATTTTATTATAAAGAGATTATTCCATAATGAGTAACAAAATAATAAATATTGTGCTTTATATGTACACAAAATTGGTGGTGGGTATAAAAGATTCGGCACAGCCGAATATAGTGCTCTTACTTGTTAATATTGTTTTAAGTAATATTTTTTAAATTATCCCTTTTATATAGAACTAACCGCCTGGTACGTGCTTCGCTACGTATCAAGTGAAATAATAAATAATAATAAAATTTCATTGGAACATCAAATTCATTTATTAAAAAAATTTCGAAAAAGTACAGAACTTCATTATAGATTTGTTTTTTCATTTTGCTATCCCTCTCAAAGATAAACGCTGTTCAAAAAAGTAATAAAATTCGGTTTTTACCCGTTTTATCTCCTTTAATCTCAAAATTTCCAAAAAAAAAAAAGTACCACATACCTATCCAATTACTTTTAACAGGCTCTTTGATCCTTTCTGAATTTTTGTTATATCTTTATTAAGACCGGAGATACCCTGTTACCGATTTTACCTTTTTACCCGTAAACCCCTCGACGGATTTTGTGCAAACTTCACATAAACCATCTACTAAATAGTCCGAACAAAGCCTAAACATTAAGTTCGGATAAGTGAGTTCCTTCTTGAGTTATAAAGTCACAACCCACTTGCAACAATTTTTATATATACAGATGTACAAAAAATAAATTATTTTACTTGCAAGTGTTTAGAAATTATATGTTTTTGAAAATATTTTATTAGTCAAAAATTTTTTAAAAATTTTAATTTCTATAGAAGTTTTTTAAAAAAGCTTACTTCAATAGAAAATTATAAATTCAAAAGAAAATATTAAAAAATTTTACTTTTTAATAGAATTTTTTGAAGTGTTTAAAAAAATTTCAAAGTTTTATTTTAATAGAAGTTTTTACATTAATAAAATTTTTTTTAAATTTTTCGTTAAAAGAAATTTTTTTTAATATCTTTAAGAAAATTTTTTAAATTTTTCTTCTATAAAAAATTTTGGTTTAAAAGAAAATATTTTAAATTTTGGTTTAAAAGAAAATATTTTAAAATTTTTACTTTATTGGATTTTTTTTTTAAATTTTAAATTTTTTAGAAAATTTTTATACATTTCTTTAAAATTCTTCTTTAATAATTTGTTTTTTTAACTTTTGTTTATTAAAAAGATTTTTTTTTTAATTTTTATTTAACAGAAAATTCTGTAAAACTTTTCTTTTATAAAAATTTGTTTTTAATATTTTTTTTATAAAATTTTTTTAACATATTTCTTTAATAGAAAATTTATTAAAATATTAATTTAATTTAAAATTTTAAAGTAGAAAATTTTTAAAAATTTTTGCATTAATAGAAAATAAAAAAAAAATTTATTAAAGTGTTTTAAAATTGTTCCTTATTGAAAATTATTTAAAATTTTTCCTTCGATACTGTTTTTTAAAAGAAATATGTATATCTAACAAATTTTCTATACTAGTAAAAGTTTTAAGAAATTTTCAATACAAGTAAAATTTTGAAAAAATTTTCTATAAAAGTACAATTTTTAAATATTTTAATTATAAGAAAGTATTTTAAAAATTCTACAATTAAAAAAATATTGTTCTATAGACAATTTTCACAAATTTCGTCTTCATAGAAAATTTTGACTAAATTTGCTTTTAAAGATATTTTTGAAAAACCTTACTCTTTCAAAAAAATTTTAAAATTTTATTTTTAATTGAAAATTTTTAAAAAAATTTTTTATAATTTTACTTTTAAAGAAAGTTTTTTTTTCTTAATTTTTTATTTTTTATATTAGCCTTCATAAAAAATTAATTTTAAATTATTTGCTTCCATAGAAAATCGAAAAGAAAAAATTACTTTTGTAGGAAAATTTCGGTAATTTTTAAAGAAAAGTTTATGAAATATGTTATTTTTTGTAGGAGACTAAAAAAATTTGCTAAAATCAAAAAATTAAAACAGTTTTACTTTTTAAAAAATTGTTTATAATTTTTTTATCAATTAACACTTTTTTATACCCTCAAAAGCTACAATTGTTTGTTCAAGGTTAATTACAAATACTTCGACCAACAATGATAGAAAAAACGATGCAAAAAAATTAACCTAAGAGGAGGTTACCGTTTAGCCGCAAGCATCAAATTATTCTTTATTTTTGTTGCAGTTATCGTTTGTAGGCTGCTCCATTATTATTATTTGAGTTAAGTTGAGTTGGTTTTTATTTCTTCAAATTATACTCGTACTTTTTTTTACCCATAACCAAATAACTTCCTTAGGAGGTGTCATTTATACAATTGTACATCTGAAACTCTAGTTTCATTTGATGCATTGTTGACATGCAGTTCACTAAATTTCTCTCTCCGCCCTCCCTTTAGCTTAACGATTTAAATGCTAACGTCATCTCCATACGACAAAGAAAACATTTCAGTTTGATAGATTAGCTGCTACTTCTGGGTCTTCCAAAACACACTTAGATAGTCCAAACTACACATAGGCAGTATCACAAATAAAACAACAACAGCAACTTTACCATCAATCCCCGCATTAACGTTTACATAAAAAATCAGCTTGAGTTTTGTTTTATTTTACACACAGCAGCACTTTGCTCAATTAATGTTACAAAATTATCCGTTGTTCATTTTGTAGACCGTGTGGGCAATTGCTGCATACCACCGAAGTCCAGGGCAAGTTGCAGTTTTGAAATTGTAGAAATTCACTGTAAACATCTTATAGAACAATCAGCCAATCACACAAACAACCTACAAACATATTTTTTGTTGTTGTTGTTGTTGTAACACCGCTATGGTTTCTTTGCCCATTTAAAACTGGAACTATCAGTAGTTGAGCACAAGAAGCAGAAGCTGTTTCAATGGCAACAGCAGCAACAACTACTGCAGCCATAATGACAACAATAAGATGAACAGTAATAAGAACAACAATCATTTACAATGGGCACATCAAGAAAATAACAACAATAATATTATTTATCCTAAACGAAATATTCAAACTAAGCAAACACAAAAAACTACACTTAAAATTAAATCAATCGTATTAGGGGTATGCACTTACAATGTATAAGAGGATGGTTTTAAAAATGTTGTACAAATAAAAAGTCTTCTAAATGAAAATGCAGATTTTATTTATTATTGTTTATATGCAAAAATTTCAATTAATGTTGTAAATTTTTTTATGACCCACAGATTGCTTTCAAGATATTTATGTAAAAACTAAATTGAAATTAAATTTTTTTTAAAAGAAATTCGAAATTTGTCACGAATTTATTTAAACGAAATACATATGTTATAAATTTTCTAGAAAACTATTTCACATAAATATTTTGTTTTTGTTTTATCCCTCAGTGGTCCTCTAAGATTAGGTTTTCTTTAAAAGTTTCAAAAATAAATTATTTTTCTATTTTTCCCTTTATATAGTCGAGTTTTATTTGAAGTACAATAAATTTATTTATTAGTGTAATTAAAAGATAAGTTGTTCATTTGGGGGACCCAAGTGACTCTGCAGATCTTTTTTGTTTTTTTATGACCACACAAAAAAAATACTCTCAGAAACAAATAGAATATCATTTGAACGCCACAAGTAACAGTGAGAAGGATCCTTGTGACACAAATTTTAAAGTGAAAGCCAATGATATCCTTTAGATATTGATGTTAGCGAAGATGATGTTGCTTTCTTTAAAACGCACGGTATTACGTCATCAATTCTGGTCGAAATTTGTATTTGAAGCAATTTTTACATACACGTATGCTAGTTACATGATTACTGCAATGAAAGAAAAACGAATACAGCTAAATAGTTTTTGATAAGTACAATGAAGAAAATCCGCAGAGGCAAGACAAAGACTAGAATGAAGTAGTTGAGGATAGATAAAATACACTTCTCAGAGAACTTGCGTCAGGTGGAGTATGTATGAAGAAGAGAAATTTTTTAAAAGAAATGTTGAGTTCGGTCAAACCAATTGGAAAAAATTTATTTACTTTATCCACTTCTCAAAGTAGATATTTATATTGTATTGCCGAAGTATATACAACGTAAAGAAAATTAAGGATTCATTTGCAAACAATTGCAGAAACCATTACTAACATATAGTGAAAAATATTTATTATAAACAAAATAAAACATAAGAAGGTATGGTATAAAATGTAGATGATATTAAAACGCCATATTTGTACAATATACAGGTGTATGAGGTAAAGCTTTCTGCTGGAATTATAGAAAACTGAGAAGACAAGATGTACTAGTAGTTTAATATTTAATGATTTAGCAGAGTTTCCTCTAACAAAAAATAAGAGCTTTCGGGTACTGCTAACCAACGAATTAAAAATAATGAATCATAAATGAAGGAACACTAGGGTCTTCTATGCTCTTAGAAAAAACAGGATGGTATATCTTCTGTCAAATTTGTTTATAGGGTAGTAAATTAATTGAAAAACAAATATCATTATGTACTGTAATCGAACTACGAAACCAGTAACACAACATGGCAATTGGGCATACGTGTATATCTGTTATGGGTTTGGGCTTTTTAGTTCCCCTCTTTTTCAACCTAACCCAAGGGACTAGTCGACAATAGCAATAAACTTATAATAGAACACTAATGTGTCTGTCGATCTGTACGTTGGTCATTTGGAATTTGGCGAACACTAAGTGGAAACTTTTTAACTCAACACAAAGAATGGTATTAATCTATATATATAAAAGTGAAACTCTGTGTGTGTGTGTTAGCTATAGACTCTGAAACTGCAAAACCGATCGGGCTCAAACTTTGGTAAGTTGTTGTACACATACCGGGGAGTGTTTATGGATGAAAAAAAGTGGGCGGGGCTACGCCCATAAAAAATTAGTTATCAGTTTTATCTACTTGCACTTGACCGATTTTTCTGAAACTTTGTCATGACTAAAAAATTTCGTGATAAGAAAAGTGGGCGGGGCCACGCCCCTAAAAAAATTTTAACTTTGAGATACTTGCACTGGACCGATTTTTCTGAAACTTTGCACACATATAAAGCTGTCGTGACTTTATAATTTTGTGATTAAAAAAGTGGGCGGGGCCACGCCCATAAAAAAAGGCTACAATTTTGAGGTACTTACACCAGACTAATTTTTCTGAAACTTTGCACACATATTGAGCTGTCATGACTAAATTATTTCGTGATTAGAAAAGTGGGCAGTGCCACGCCTATAAAAAAGGTATCATTTTGAGGTACTTGCACTTGACCGATTATTCTGAAACTTTGCACACATATTGAGCTGTTATGACTCTACAATTTCGTGACTAGAAAAGTGGGCAGGGCCACGCCCATAAAAAAAATTTTAATTTTGAGGTACTTGCACTGGTCCGATTCTTCTGAAACTTTGCACACATATTGAGCTGTTATGATTTTACAATTTCATGACTAGAAAAGTGGGCAATGCCACGCCCACAAAAAAATTATAATTTTTAGGTTTTTGCACTTGATATTTAATTAAAATTCAGAATGCATTTCGATTCATTAAGGGGCGTAGCAACGCGCGCCGGGTTTGGCTAGTATTGAATAAAAATTAGTTTAAATTAATATGAGGCAATTTTTGCAATGATTTTACTTTAGTAAAAGTCTTTATTTAATAAGAAGAATTTTATAATAATTTTTTAGAGATAAAATTGCTTGTTTGAATTTTTTTCCATGTTTTTTTTTATATATGTATAAAATTTAATATCAGACATAAGCTTAAGATGCTAGTAAAGCAGTTTGGAAAAAAAATTTTTTTTTTGCTATAAGCAAAAATCCATTGAAAATTTTTCATTATCCAAAAAAAATTTTTTTTTATAAATTCTTGAACAAAGAAAATTTTTTTGCACATTTTTAATAATTAAAAACTTAAAAATAATTACCAAAAGCAAATGGTTTTTTAAATTTTTTTAAACAAAATATCTCTATTGTATTAATGCGAGTGCATACCATTAATACTAAGTTTAGAAGATTAATGTTGTTGCTGTGTTTAATTTTTATTGTTTCATTTCACTTCTTTCTTTTGCTGTAACAATAATCTCTGACAGTTAACATGATGCTGTCAATTGACTTCATTGTTTGTTTGTTTGTTCGGTAGGTTGTTGGTAAGTTAGCAATCTAGTTGCAGCATTTGGGTTGTTGTTTACTCGCTACTATACAAAATATGTGGCAAATGTAAATAATAAGGCAGTTAAATATGTATGATTCCTTTTAAATGTTTTATTTGTATGAATGATTGTAGAGCCAGAGAGAGAGAGAGAGAGAGATAGTTCGGTGGCAGTTACAGTTGCACTTGCGGAAATGTTTAAATTATGGTAATCATTATATCAACAAAATGAATTTCTAGCTGTAATCAAATATATTTACAATTTAGGAAGTGAGGCTTCGCAAAAAAAAAAAACAAACAATGCAGAACTATAAAAGAACCAGCAATAAAGAAAATGACATAAAAATTAAACTAGAACCATTTCACTAAATATAATTGATTTGTTTTTAATTTCCAATTTATTTTCAAGGAGAAGATTTTCATTAATACGTACGTCAATTGACATGAAACTTAACCTGCTGTCATTGGAATTATTCACAACGGTAACTTTCTAATAAATAAAAAATTTCTATTTTAAATTTTTAAAAGAAATGTTTGTGAAAAAGGCAACAACTTAAATATTCTATCAAGTGCAATTGATTAGAGAATTTCACATATTGATGCTTTTATATGATCTTTTTTAAAAACTCTACTACAATAACACATAATAAGTCCCATTCAAAGACTAATTACAAAAAATTATAAAAACGTATAAATTTTGAAATCTTTTTATTTCATACCTCTTTATATTCTGCGCCACTTTTTATAGTCTTACAGATTTTTTAACCATCTTAAATACAACATTTTAATACAACATTCATTTCGACATTCACCAAAGCATTTCAAATCATATCAGCGCCATCATTTTCATGTAAATAATCAGTCAACTATAAGTAACAGACAACAACAACGACAACAACTATAAAAGAAAATAAGGATACAAATCAACAGCAGGTGGTATAAAAGTGCCTTTATACATGAACACAGCAGCAAATGCAACAACAACAACAACAAAGTGAAGGGGCATCATCTATGTTGTAGTTTTTTTTTATGTTCTGTTCTTCCATCGATATTACAAAGATTTGCGGAAGAACTTATATAATTTAAAATTCTTTTATAAATGGCCAGAACAAACTGAGAAGAAAATTAAACCAGTTTTAAGAAAAAAATTATTCAAATAACTCTTAGAGACTAAATTAAAAATAGAAAAATGCATAAAATAAAAAAAAAATAATAAAAGACGTATTGGATTAGGAGAAGGTAATCGAAAATGAGAAGGAGGCCTCGCTTATGGCGTAAGGGACAAGAGTGTTCCCGGGGGAACACAATCTGTAGAAGAACTGTAGAGAAAAAGTATACGAAGGTCTATTATGAGTTTTATGAAATATTTTACAAAAATTAAAGAAAAAACTGCCGACAAATAAAAAACACCCTACTACTTGTAAAAGAAGTGAGTCAGTAGTTAAAAATTATTTTTAGAGCAAAGCTGTATTTGTTCGTAGCGAATGGTTCAAAGGAGTGGACCCTAATTTTAACTTAGTTATGAAACAAAATTAAATTACACGAAATCCTCTAATTTTAATACACGCACATATGTTCATATGGTATATTATTGTCTCTAGAGGAATGGAAATTCTCCTTAATGAACCATTTCCCAAAGCATTAAGTCCCATTTTTTGTACAAGCACCAACTCTAAAATGGTTTAGCTTTCATATATATTTATTACGGTTATTAAAAATGGAGCGCATAAGAATACAGCAATGCGTTACTATTAAAAAAAAAAGAATTTTAAAAGTTATGCTGAGACGGCTTGCAAATTTAGAAGAAAAAAATTAATCGAGGAAGTTAACCTAATGTGTTTACCATTCGAAGAATGGTCAAAAAAATTTAAGAAACTGGGTCGATTATGGATAGTTAGGCTCCTATACATCAACGTACCGATCGGTCTCTTAAAAATATTACTGTTTTAAACAAGAATGTCGCCAAAAATTAATTTGGGTATCATTCTCAACAACAATTTCAAGAAGCACTACGTAGCAAATTTTGACAACCGGAAACAAATGCTGAGTTTAAATACTAAATCTGCGGGTGCCATTTCAAAGCTGTTTTATTTTATCATTTTTACTATCGGAATATGACTTCCTTACAATACAATAAAAATATCATTACAATCCCAAAAATACATGTTTCTATTATAGAAGAAGTGCATTCTTACTGAGATTCTAATTGTTTCCGCTAAGTCAAAAACTTGGCTCCTTTTATTTAATCCTTAGAGATTTTCAATTTGAATTCCCTAGGTATTTCAAGTTCAGCACAGTGTTGATGTTACTGTTAATGTTAGAGATACTCCCAAAAGTAGGACACTGACAAAGGCAGTGCTCCGAAGTCTTATCCTTTTCTTTGCATGCTCTACTGGTTATTTTATCTATTAGTCTCATGGGAGCTAGATTACTTAGTTCTCTTCTTACTGTGACCTGTTATTGTATTAAGCTTGGTTTTCACTATGTCATATGAAATGACAACAAAAACTGCCTCAAATGAATTCTTGTCAGTTTGCGTCAAATGCGTTTTCACTGCATTTAAAAAACTGACGAACGACAAACAAAAATAATTGACAACTTGTTGTCAAATTTACTTTGAAAAAAAATGCTGCCATATCTGCTGACAAACTGAAATTTGGCGTTTTCAGTTATTTCTCAGTTTAGGTGGCAGTTTGTGTGCATAACTGACTGCAAACATATATGACGCCATATGACAACCCGTTTTCATACAAGTGCCAAGAATTTGGGCAATTTGACAACAAAAATGACATAGTGAAAACCAAGCATTAGTTAAAATTCTTAATGTTTGACCTACTCAGTTTCAGATGTTGTTTTGATTTCTCAAGATAAGGGTATCCCCATAGTATGCTCTTCACTTTACTGATAACAGTTATTTGCGACTCTCTCATAAATTCTTCAAAACCCAAACTTTAAATTAACTTTTAAACCTCCGAAAGCGTTTAACAGTCTCTAAGGTGAAAAATAATTACTTTTCGGATAACTAGTCGGCTTTTTTATTTCCGATTGTGCCGTTATGGCCTGCTATCCAAATTATCTCTACAAATTCACTTTTTCGTTTATCCGAGTCTTGTTAACTAATTGATTCTAAGTAGAGTCTCGAATTGGAGTGCTTAAAACTCATGCAAATTTTGGTGAAAAAATCGGTTTTTCATGAGTTATTGATGTTTATTTATATAAATTGTTTAAAATATTTTGCATGAATTTTCATTGATTTTTAAGAATATCATTTATGACCATGTATTTCAAATTCAAGGAGGCACTTAGAATAAATTGATATTTATTACTGATTTAGCAGTCCTAAAGGAAAATAATTTTCACTACTTTAAAAAATTATTTTTGGGTCTAGTAACACTGTAACCATATGTTGTACATAGTTATATAAGAAGTTTTAAAATTAAACGGAAATTCGATAACACATGACATACAGTTTGTTTTATTTTAAAGCAAAATTCATCATCTAAATCAGCCAATTTTACTCCAAGTCAAAATTCATCATCATTAATTGAAAAAAAAAACTTTTAAAAAGCACATCGCTATATATAAAACAATTTTTTTTTTCCTACTGTAGTTATAATTAGAATTTCTTTTCTGGATGGCTTGAGTTGAGCTGTCAGAAAAACCTAATTAAAAAAGGTTTTATTTCTTTTTTAAAGCATTCGTCTATGTAAAGTTAGTTACAGCACGCTTTACTATCAAGTTTCCCTATAAAAAATTACTCAGTAAATCAAACTATTCATTCTACTACATTTCCAACTAAATGTTGGGATTAAAATCGAAAGACAGTAAAAGGCAGTAAAAAAACCCCAAGCAAGCACTTTCGACAACTCATTTTAAACATTGCGTTGCTGCGTATGCTGTTAAGATTCATGTTTTATTTGGTGTAGAAATGCTAATCAATGTCAGTTGTAATTAGCAACGTCATGACAATAACAGCTTAACATTGACAATGAGTTTTGATTTTGCAACAAGTTTGTCGTTTTTCGTATTCAATATTAAATAAAAATTTGTGTTGGACAAACTCATCTATATTTTTGTTTGTTTTGTGTATGTGAATTTGCTGTTGATTGTTGCATTCATTCTAGTGCAGGCATAAATGGAACGATAGTGTATTTAAGTTAAAATGGCTGGTTGGGTAGATGGTTGCTTGTAAAATGTGCAAAGTATGTATGTAAGTGTAACATCATCAGCATCATCATCATCATTATTATGTTAGGCAACGGTCTGTTTCTATCTCCATTATTATTTACTCGTATTTATAACTGTCTGTCGATCTGTATGTCTATATATATCAGCTTGTATTAAGATAGACATTATTTTATGCTTGAATAATGGTTTAATTTGAATTTATGTTTAGTGACAAGTTATCGACAAAAATGCAATGGAATATGTTTGCAGTTAATGGTAGGAAAAAGTAACATGTTGTTTATGCATTTATGTATGTATAAAAGTATCTAAAAATCGTTGTGAGTAAAAAATTACAATATTATTTATTAGCATATTTGTTTGTGGTTGTGTGCAGCTTCTTAGTAGGAAATTGAAGTAGACAATTAGAAATACTTAATTAAGAGAGGACGATTAAATTTATTTATGGTATATTTGCAAATATCTTTATTTGATTGCTTAAGATTATAACCCAAAGTCTGTATTAAAATATTTAAATTATTTTTTTAAAGTGAATTATTACTATATCGGTCTTCTTTATAATATTGCGGTATGTATGTGTGTATGTGTGTGGGCAAAGGAATGAGAGATAGAATAAAGATATTAAACAGGCCGCAAAGTGTTTATTTTTAGGTTGTACCGGCTGGTGTTTTATTTGTATATAAGTGTAAGTTATTACTTTTAAATTTGGCACTGCGAAATAAATCAAAATTAAGATCATTTTTAAGTATATTTAAAACATTTCCTTAAACTCTGCAATCAATAATTAAAAAACAAATGACTTTACTTGAATGGAAAAGACTGGAAAATGGAAATGGAAAAACTGATTTTTATTTTTTTATATTTTTGTTTAAATGTATTTAATACAATTGTTTTAAAAATTTTTGTTTTCTAATAGAACTGTTTCCACTTTTGTTATTGACATTTATAAAAGAAGTTCCTGCCTTAAATTTAACACAGCTTCTCCCCTGGCAGACATGGGATTTGTACCCTAAAAAAGTATGGTAACAAAATATATGTTCAGCTGTAAACGTGACTACCATCAAATTATATACCCACAATAACAAAGTGACTTTTTATTCGCTAGTGTTCTTTTTGTTATAAAAACTAAGCACCGGAGCAGCACACATAATATCCAGACCTAAACCAGAGAGAGTGCTATATTTTGTAGTGCTGAATCTGATAATACTATTCACTAAAATGTGCGGAGGTATAATGACAACTTCGTATCATAGACTAAATTTAAAAATTAATGTTACACGCTATTTTGCTTTATTTTTTTCTACGCCACCTTTGACATCATTAATTTTATTCCACTACTCAAGCTACTTCAAGCGATGGGATTATTGATGATATTAAGAAGAAGAAAAATCCGCCATTTTGTTCTACAAGCCATCATGGATTAGAAACTTTTTCAAAATTTCCAGTATTTTTCTGGTCAAGCCCTTTCCTTCGATACAAATATTGTAGGGATTAATGGCTACGAATCCGTAATTACTATATTTGATTCATATATTCGCCATTTTATTTAGAACGTAATGATCAATTATAAATTTTTCATAGTTTTCGTTATTTTAAAATTGAAGTTCTTTCAATTTCGCTTATAAAGATCTTATATTCGATATTCATATTTACTCTATCCTTTCTCTAGAAAATTTGATTCGTTTTAAAATTTTGGGGAAAACACCGAAGAGTTTTATTTTGATGTTTATATCTCAGTTATTTTTAAAATAATTTGTAAGTTGTTCTCAAAAATAAAATCCGAGGCTACGACCTGTAACTTAATATCCTTGTAAATGTCAAAACATAATTTAAGGGCTTAGGAAATTCAATATATTTAAAAAAGGTGCATAGTCTTTCAAAAAATTGTTGCCTTTAACTTTGTCAATTAGTGAACGATCCAAACGAATTGTTAACGAATTTGTTAATGAATTTTTCATTATTCAAAGGCATATTACATCCATGAATGGTAACAAACGTGTCAATAAGTAATGTTAGGGTTGAAAAAAAATTATTTTATGGTAAAAGAATTGACAACAAAACAGAGGCAGTCGTGTTTATTTGATCATGTGTATTCGAGAAGGATATAGGAGGTTGTTCTAAATTGTGCTAGAATATTTTTAAAAGACGAATACAACATATGGATTCGTACTACATGTGGAGGCTTCTAAATGACGATTTCAAGCAACACATGGACGGACGGACGGACGGACGGACAGACAAATGTTGCTTTATCGACTCCCCTAGTCATATGTTATACAAATAATTTACTTTATGGGGATAGAAATGAAGATTGGAGAAATTTCGAAAGGAATGACAAAGCTAAATATCTATGGTCTCATCTCTCATGGCACTAACTTATACTTTTTACGAAATTGAATTTTTCAGTGATTTCAATACTTTACACACAAATACACCTCGACACAAAAATTTACCGCAATAGTATCAAAAATAACAGTTTTACAAGCGATTTTACGAAAGAAATTACATTACGATAACACAGTTTCTGTTACGTTTTTAACTTCTCCTGTAAAATTATAATTATTTGAGTTGGACCCTTTCTACATGAGACCGACGATATACCATTGGCACAACAGGGTATAATAAGCTTCACTTATCGAATTTAAAGTACAGAGAGCAAAATCATATTTATATATTTAAATAAGTTTTATAAAACTTGTTCCAGTATTAAAAAATTTGAGATAAAATTTACTTTAAAATTAAAAAAATTTAAATGTTTAAAACTTAAATAAATCTCAATAAAATTTTAGTGAAACAACAATGTTTGTTATATGTTTATTCATAGAATTTTGGTTTCTAAAATGATTTTATTAAAAAAAATCTTTTATTTAGCTATAAGTTCGAATTTTCGAAACTGACAACGATTTTTCTTAAATTAAAAACAAATTAATATTGTTGTTACCTTTGCAAAAGTTAAAAAATTTTGTCTTTACATTTTGTTTTAATTTCAATCTTCAAAGATCGAAAGTAAAACATTTCAAATATACTAAACAATAGAGTTCCACATTTCTTTTTTCTCTACATTCACCCATAATCTTGTTTTTGTTTCTTTGAAATGCATGTACGTTTACAAAAAAAAAATAGCTGAACCCGGACAGCATTGCTCATGCCAATAGAAATATTGAATGTACTGAGAAGGTACAAACATTTATTTTTCAAAAATTTTGATTTAACGTATACACATATACATAAATAAAAACTTAACACATGCATAAATACATACATACACACAAGAAAGTGTAAAGGGATATATATTTATATTTAAGTTTGTCATCCTGTTTGTTATTTCTTCAATATTCATTTGACAACCTTATAGAGGAATTGATTAAGCTATGTCCTTCTGTCCATGTGTATGTTGAAGTCAAGTTTTTAAAACCCCCACTTGTACCTCAGACTTTAAAATGGTATCAATTTATCACATATGCTCTCGAAAATTTTCCTATAGAAAGAAAGTCAAGTTATGCAGCTCCTATAGAACCTGTTAAAACGCTTGTTAGGTGCATATAAAATGTGTACCTTTGACAGCATTTGTGGAAAACCTTGATTCAATGGATCGAATACCGAAAAATTTATCGGCGTAAAAATTTTTGGTAAAAATAACAATTAAAAGTTTAAAGTATGGATTTCTTTAACAATTTTGAAAATTGAATTTTGGCTACAGTTGCATCATATAATCCTCAGTTATTGGCTTGAAACTGTAAGTGATGATAAGTAACAAAATTTTTATATAAATAGCAGAGATATAGTAATATCTACAGTATTCATTAGCGACCCCATAAAGTATATGCATTCTGAATCCTAAATAATGTTCGGCACAGAATATATCGCTCTTACCTGTTTGGATGCAAAAGGTACATAAATTTTGACTTTCAGACTTTTCGGTTTATAGATATACAATATGATAATTCTAATAAACAGACACCTGTTTAGAATTTTTGGGCTTTTATTCTCCCTAAATATTTCATAGCAATTACGAGCAATCCCTTAGAATTATACAACTTGGTGGAGTCGTTTTCAAGTTTTAAGCATCATAGAAAATCACAATAAATTTGTATATACATACTAACTTTTTTAACATTTTCATTCGAAGATATATTTCAATATTGTCGTTGATGTAAACTATTATTTTTGCTGGCTTTTATTTTTCACCAACTATTTAGTATTACTTATATTGGTTAAAATATATTATAAACTGTAGAGTTATTCTGTGCAAAACAGAAAATCTCAAATGCAACGCTTACAAAGATGTTGTCCTCTGTTACGAACCCCGGCTGGTTTCATGCAATTCGGATAAGTAGTTTAGAAAGCAACTAATATTCACTGTTGTCTATTAACACCGCCATCTAAATTTTAAAAATAATTTTTAAAATTTTATTACATGTGTGCAAGCAAACAGATTTTAAATAAAAAAAAAATTATTATTAGTGTTATGTTTATGATTATTAATCTATTATAGTGCAATTTAAACATTATTGTGTCACTTTTACTTTATGGCAAACCAGTTGGAAAAATTCCTAAAGCTCATTTAACTAAAAGATTCATTTAAATTGTCACTTAATTTCAATAAAATTCCGCTACTTAAACATGATCAAATTTACACTAAAAAGAAATTCTTTAAAAATAAATACAAAAAAGTATTGAACAAATTTCTAATCATTTCACTGCAGCTAGCATGCATGATATAAAACAAACATACAAATCTGCCATAAAAATCATCTCATTTTAAATGCAGATGTAAAAAGCAAATAATTATCTTAAATCTGGATTAGAATAAAAACAAGAAAAGAAAACACAGAAGAAGCTGTAAAAATAATTTGAATAAAGTTACAGCTATTTCAAAAGTCGACTACTACTGCTACTACTACTGCTACTGCATGTGTAAAATTATGCTTTAAAAATGTTTAAAATGGATGCAGAAAATATTGCCACAACTTAGATAACGCATTTGTAGAAACCATCTTAGGCTACTTAATGGTGAATGTTATAGTTTTTTTACACTTTAACATTTGTTTAGCAATTGTCTATTCGCATCATCGTTTTTATCTGCTTTTCTTCTTACGGTCTTATCACTTCAAAGTTTGTTTACAGTTGTTTTTGATACGAGCATTATAGAGGTTTTATATATTTTTTTTTTCTATTTTGTTTTATTTTTTTTTCAATAGCTGTTGTTATTGCTGTTACTTTATTGTACCGTGCGGCACATTTAAAATTCCAAACAAAAAGATGCACCTGCAGTTGCTGCTGCCACAATTGTTTTTCGCAATAAATCTCAATTTAGCTGGCGCCCAGCCTGCCACTCAACGGGTTTTACTATAGTTTCTTCTTCTTTTTTTTTGCGCAGTTTGGTTGTTTCATTTAAGAAACATTTTTTCTAAGATAGTGTTTTCCACTCCTTCTCTTCTTTTTCCTTGCATCATGTTTTTTCCATTGTTTTCTTTTAGGAGCTACTGCTGCTCTAACATCTTTTTGTATTCCTTGTACTGTATGTCTTGTATTTATCCGAACTTGTAACAAAGTTGGTTATTATTGCCACAATATTTCTATGAATTTCTCTGGCCGTTAATAGTGATACAGTACAATTACAATTTTCTTATATGTTTGTATGTTTTCGTTCTAGTATGAAATACTTAGCTAGTGTTGCCAGCAATTACAAATCAAGAGAAACTATGTCGATCTTAAAAAATCTAACAAAAAATATTTAAATTAATTATAATAAAGCTACAAAAAATCAAATGTTTTATTTTTACATATTAGCTGGTTCCCGTTTTTGATGATTTTTTATTAATTAAGACATTATTCTTATGTGAGTAAAAAATAAAAAAATAGTAAAATTGCTATATTCATCTGTGTCAATGTCCAAGACATGTGGTGTTTCTTTAGCTTGTTTGAGTAAGAATATCAAACTGCTTTGACATTTCTGTTCAGTAACCTTACTCCGAACACCTCCCGATCACTTTTTATGTGGCTGTGTTAAGTCACTGGATTATGTTGACTAACCACATGGGTTTGTTGGTTACCGTGGTAGTTTGGTGCACGCAAACAGTCAAGTAGAGTCTATATGACTCCGTTTTGACAGGACCACATCACTCGTCAGCTCCAATGTATCTCAGAATAAGTCCAAGAGTAGGTAAGATACTAGATCCACCCCGTGGCAGTGAGGTATTTCAGTAGATAATTCAGTGTAACTTCAGATATCGCAGAGAGGCCATCCAGTACATGTTTGCCCAGAAATCTGTGTCTTTTAGCCGCCAGTGCAGGACATTCGCAAAGAAGGTGAAAAACTGATTCCTCCTTCTCTCTATCCCGACAGCTGCGACAATGGTCGTTCGATGGAAGTCCGAGTCGACTTGCATGTTTGACTAACCACCTACTTGAAAGCCAATATTCAAGCCAACATTGATGACTTTCGTAAGATTTATTAGAAAAAGTAGACAAAAATTAGACTGATCGAACGGGCAATATAAAGAGTAGCCGCAGATGTCATTTAAAGTTTAAGACATTTGAGACAGATAGACGATCGGTTATAGCTAGCTTATCTTAAAATCTTATCTAGAAACATACATATAAAAACTAGCTTCACTTTATTGGTGGTGAGTATAAAAAACCTAAGAAGCAAACAAAAGTTAAAATTAAGGAGGATTATCCGGCAACTCTTCACACAATTAATATTTAATAGAAAATCTATGATTACTATGAGATACTATGAAGGGACTTGTAAAAAAAAATACTTTCACTAGACTGATTTTTTAAAAAAAAAATTATTTTTAAAGGAATAAAATTTTAGAGTTTTTCCATGAAACGATAAAATGCAAAAAAAAAATTTATAATAGGAAAATCAGAATATTTTATACGAGTAGAAATATTTTTAGAAGTGGGCTTGGCATCTGACATTTTGAAATTCAAAGCATATATTTGCTCCTCATCGGATATAAATTATATTATATATATTATTATATTTATATTAGCACTGTCAGAGCCCTCATCGCTATACTGGCCACAACAATGTTTTTGCACTGTATTCATTAGGAGATAAATTTAATTGAAAGACTTCAAATGTTTATTATGAAGGTATGACACTCTCTTTTCAGATGCAATAGATTTTGCGCCCGTAAAATGAAACTAATATTGCGGCAAATTATACAGAATTTGAAGCCGTTGAAAATCATAGTTTTTATGGGTAGAGTGATACGTGCCCTAATTTAGTTCTTATGAATTTTTTAAATGAATTGTTTTTTTTTTTAAATTTTACTACCAGAATTTAAAAGTAATGTTGAAATTTTCTAAAATATTTCATATAAGTAATAGGGTTTTCGTATGGTATCCTTCCCCCTCTTCGTTGTATCGACTTTTGGCAGAATGAAGAAACACAAAATTAAAATAAATAACACAAAGTGTAAATATCATAAATGTAATAGTTGTCTAGATATCTCATAAAATGTATTTTTATACATTAAATCTGCCACGCCTACTGCCATTTTCCTGCTTATTTTAAGCCAACTATTCAATTACTATTATAACACCCCACATGACATTGGGTACGTCAATGCTCTAAATATGTATATCGCCGAATTGTTTGATTTTATATAGAAGGTGCCACACCCACCTCTTATTTCAAGTAATTTTTTTTTTCGTTGAAATCCATTTTGAGCCTCATAGATTATTAAAAACAATAGACAAAGCGGTCCAGCGGTTATTCAATTTTATATAAGTTAAAAAGTGGGCGTGATAAATTTTTCTTCCCGTAAAAATCTAAATTGGATTATTGCAAATATGTAAAAAAAAATTGCGAAATAGATGCTACCGTTCTTAAGTGATTCGATTCAAGAACGACATTTGATTTGTATTTAAAAATAAGATAATGTGCAGGTTTGTTTATATATACCCTGCAGATAACGCGGCTACTCCATACACGCATGTAAAGTATACTCTGTAATGAACCAGGACTAATCCAAAGAACACCTAAATATATGGACATTACGATGTCCTAGGGCTGGACCATATAACCCATCGGAGTAGTCTTAAAACTACGCTTTGTCGCTACTCGATGGAGCACCTACACGACCATTATACACGTTTTGACAACAATTTATGTAATCGTTAAAACACGAACACTTGCCGTTTAACTACAATCTCTTGTTTAAAAATGATATGGTCCATGACATAGGACCATGGTGTAAGTAGTCCATTTAGCTAAAATGGACCACGTAGTCCAATTTTGTCTGTAGGGTATGTACAGCACATACATATATATATGTTATATGTATGTATCTACCTTATGCAAGGTAAGTGCAAATATCCATACGTAAGTTATTTATATCGTTTGATTGAAAAAATAAAAACAAAACACAACTGTTATTTATCACAAGATTTCTTTGTTTGTGTTGTTTTATTAGAGTTCCGTTTGATCTGATCAATTTACTCAAATCAAAACAATAGCAAAACGGCAGCAACAACAGGCCGCAATTTCAACTGCATTCAATTGCTGTTTAAAGTAACAGTTTTATTTTATTTATTTTTTATTATTTTTTCTTTCATACACAAACATTTATCTGAAAAATCTATCGAATGATTATCGTTTTCTGTACAAAAGAAAACAACAAAATATCAACACAACCACAGCACATAATTTTGATGCGTTTTTGTTCTACTACGATTGTCTTTCATATGTTTTTTGTGAGGATTTTATGAACTGCTAACAAACTTAAGAAACTATTAAAATTGTTTTGTACATAATCAGACTGGTTAAATTGTTCGAAGGCAGAAAAACAATACTTAAGATACCGATATGTTGAACACTTATAATTCTTTTTTTTCATGATTTTCCTTTGCGCTCAATGCAAACGGCTACAACCATCAATATGTGGCAGCTCAAATAATAAACAATCATTGTTTAATCTACATATGTTGCACTCTGTGGCAAGCTGAAACCAGTTGAACACTTGGCACACGTTTCTTCTTCACTTTTGCAACATCATTAAACATTAACAAATGTGTTTTTTTCGTGTTACTGCTGCTTCTTCTGCTGTTACTGTTGCAGTTAGTTCTTAGATATTTCAACTCCTTAACTAATCAGCAACATCAAATTATTGTCAGCATTCATGTTGACATGATCGTCATCAAAGTTATTGCAGGCTGTGTGGATAATGCTGTTGTTATTTTGGATGTTCCTGCATTTATGCTGAGTGTATAAATACTGTGTGGTTAGAGGCCAAAATAAAATGGAGAATAATTAAGAGATTTTTTGTAAAAAGAAAATTTTAAAAATATAGGTTTTGTTTAATTAAAGGAAATCGTTAGATTGCAATTTATTGATGAAGATACAAGACATTAGAAACACTTTTAGGAAAGGTCAAACAAAATTAAATATATCAAAAATTTTATTATTACTATTGAGATTTCATGCCACTTTTGGTAAAGGCAAATACAGACTCAAATAGAGGCGCCTTGCAGAAACCGCATTTCCGGAACTCTGCAGTGTTTTTGAGGCTATCGGCTTATGGCAATTTTAATGACTGTGACTTCAGGTAACTCCACAAAAAAATCACAAAGTCTGCATGTCCAAATTATGAGAATGCCCTGTTAAAAGCCCAATAGTGGCCCTCAGACATACCCTATCCAGGCCCAGAAGTACCGTAGAGTCCGCTGAGTTTAACCTGGGCCACAAAGCCCTTGACACCGTGCAGTCTCTTCTCGTTCCCTCCACGCCAATTTGGTTCTATTAGATACCCACGCCCTGATACGCCCAAAATAGTATCATTAACGGAGGCCTCACCATGTCCTCTTCGCTCGTCGAAACCAGTACCGATCCACCGCGTGCAAGTTCCATTGTGCAATTGCCTTCCTACACTTCTCAACCAACCTAGATTTGACTTAATGTCCAACCTAGATTTGACTTAATGTCCCTCCCTACCCCTTGGAACATGCTCCAATATAAGATCCGTCGCTCTGTAGATAGTCAGTATTTCCGCTTGGAACACATTACAGTTATCAGAAAATTTGTAAGACCTCTTGATGTTCTCTCTAAAAGGCTAAATAAGGCCTTTTATAGGAAATACTTATTCTTATTCTTAACGCTTGATATTTGTGTTTTTCAAATGCAAACACATTAAAATCAATAACATCAACAAGTACATCGATTTTTTGAACGGTATTTATCAATTACTTTTATGCAGGTTTATAAAACAGCCAAAGTCTGCATATCGCTACATACCAAAGCATTGCTAATTTGTAATTCAGCCATCAAATTTAAATGCAATTTTATGCTTAAAATGCTGTTGTTTTTATACCCGCCACCAAAAAAATGGTGGGGGTATATTCATTTTGTCATTCCGTTTGTAACACATCGAAATATCCATTTTAGACCCCATAAAGTATATATATTCTGAATCAGGGTTTGATTTTATGACGATCTAGCTATGTCCGTCCGTCTGTCCGTCTGTCCGTCTGTCCGTCTGTCCGTCTGTCCGTCTGTCCGTCTGTCCGTCTGTTGAAAGCACGATAGAGGTCGCACCGAAAAAGCTAGGGGGCTCAAATTTTGCCAGAATCTTTCTTATAGACAAGGTTTGTTTGGTATTGAAAATGGGCTAAATCGGAATATTAGGAAGAGAGTTATAGCTCGAAAAGCAAGAGTAGGTCGAAAAAACCGTGTCCTTCAAACATCGAATAAAATGGAATTGTGTCCAAACGCATTAACGTAGACTCATGAAACTTCGAATATATATTTCCTGAAAAAAAGCACTATTTTTCCCCGAAAATTGTCTAAATCTATGCATTAGGAGAGGAGTTATCGATCAAAATGTACGAAAATTTATACCGCACAGTGTATTTTTCGGTATATTTAAAAACAAAAACGTCATAAAAGCAACAAAATTGGATGTACGACTCTGAAATTTTGCACACTTTATTTATTGGTGAGACGCTTTTTTGTAACGGAAAATCAATGTGCCACGCCCACTTTTACGCCCACCTCCCATATTACGTTTTACCCAAAATTCATATAATTTCTCAATTTATGTAGATTTTGGAATAATAAAGGGCTATATTGAAACATCTCAGTTGTACTCATTCGAAAATACAACTTTGACACGCCCACTATAACGCCCACTTTTCACGTTATATACCGTTAATGAAATTTAAAAGCTCATAAAACCGCCAAAATTAGAGGTATGATGATCAAACTCGCTACGTATATCCTTTTAGGCAATGTCATTACTGCGCCGGAAAATTAGGGCGCCACGCCCACTTTTACGCCCACCTCCCATATAACGTTTTACTTAAAATTCATATAATTCCTCTATTAATAAAGATTTTGGAATAATAAAGGACTATATTGAAACACCTAAGTTGTACTCATTCGCAAAAATAGCTTTGACACGCCTACTATAACGCCCACTTTTCACGTTATATACCGTTAATGAAATTTAAAAGCTCATAAAACCACCAAAATAAGAGGTATTATGATAAAATTTGCTGCGTATATCCCCCTAGGCAATGTCATTACTGTGCTAGAAAATTGAGTTGCCACGCCCACTTTTACGCCCACCTCCCATATAACGTTTTACTCAAAATTCCTCTAATTTCTCTATTAATAATGATTTTGGATTAATAAAGGGCTATATTGAAACACCTAAGTTGTACTCATTCGCCAAAACAACTTTGACACGCCTACTATAACGCCCACTTTTCACGTAATCTACCGTTAATGAAATTTAAAAGCTCATAAAACCGCCAGAATTAGAGGTATGATGATCAAATTTGCTGTGTATATCCTTCTAATCAATATTATTGTTGTGCCAAAAAGTTTAGGTGACACGGCCACTTTAACGCCTACCTCCCATACAACGGCTTACCTTAAATTCATGTAATTTCTCTATTGACAAAGTTTTTGGGAAAATAAAGGGCTATATTGAAATATTTAAGTTGTATTTATTAGTAGAAACTTTATTGACACAGCTACTTTAACACACTTTCATTGAATTTTATTTCATTTAAGGACCGATGTTGTATTTAAATAAAACACAAATTATTTAAGATATTATTATTTCTTTTTATAATGATAATATTTGTATGGTTCAATTATGTATTTAACAAAATATCGGCCAAATGGCCCCCCCATCCTTGGCGCCACTCCTCTATCTGATGGTCGAAATTTTCAATGACAATGTTGATGCTCAATTATTGGGCATGATGATGAGTCGAGGTTGACTGCTCTTTTGCCACACTATCGCAAAAAACAGCAATAGTTCCCATTCAACGAACTAAGAAGGCATTCACAGATTTTCTAACATTTTATACAGACCTGTTTTGCAGAAATTTAAATATCTTTTACAATTCTCCCGATTGTGGACGAATTTGAACGATTATGTTGATCAAAAGAATTACGAAGTGCACAAAATGCATTTTGATTTGAACGCCCATTTTTATAAAAAACCTGAATAACTTTAAAGCGTTGCTCATTTGCGTATCTTTCCACGGATCAAAATGAGTAAGTTTGAGATTGAGAAATGTCAAGTAAAATGCAGAAAACAAACTTAAAGACTAGGTGTAGTTCACCTTCAACTTGGGCCCTTAAAATTTAACCACCCTCTACAAAGAAAGTGATACATATTTTATTATAAAGAGATTATTCCATAATGATTAACAAAATAATAAATATTGTGCTTTAAATGTACACAAAATTGGTGGTGGGTATAAAAGATTCGGCACAGCCGAATATAGTGCTCTTACTTGTTTTTATTAGCAATTTAAATCATTTTAAAGATTACATTTATATCAGAGAGAAAAAATTGTGTTTAACAAATAAAAGAAGAGAATTTAAATCAAAACAATTTACTTAATATTGAATCATAGGATACTCCAGTGAGTTGCTGTATTTACAATATTGTTTGACAGCTAATTATTTTGTATATTTAATTTTATTTTATTCTTTAACTTCCAAAAGTCATTTACATATTTTGTTTTCCGAAAATCTAATCTGTATTTAAATATATTGTCAAAAAATAACAAAATTAAGTTTTTTTAGGTTTTCTTTTGGACATGATTTTTTATGTAAACACTTTTGTAAATGTCATACTGATACCACAAAATTTTAATTGAAATTTTAATATAGTCATTACATTTTGACTACTCATAGCAAGTGAACATTGACATACATTTGTGTGTGTTTGAAAATATGCACTTGTAATAGAGAGATATGCAAACTTTTACACATAAACACATATACATGTGTATATATGTACATATATGTGTTTTTTTTATGTGTTGTTTTACAACATGTTATAACACTGGCTAATTTGAACCAATTATAAATCGGGAGTTAATAAAATTAAACATCTAAATTAAAAAAAAAATTAATTCTATCAAACTCAAAAAGTAATTAAATTATCTGTTATAAAAATTGCTTAAAAGGAGTTTTATTTATTGGGAAAAAATTGTGATTTTGGTCCGCTTCTAAATTAATATGTTTATAATGCAAAACGGCCGTTAGTAATGGCCATTTTTCTATGAGCAAATAATAAACTGTAAAACCATTTTAACTGCACAGCATTTAACAATAGTAACACTTTTATTGGTTGTTATTGTTGTTACTGGTGCTATTTGACCCAGTAAATTAAATTTATAATAATAAAACTTAACAGAATTTGCTTTACAACAAATTGCATAACAATAGAGGTTTCCTTTTATTCATATAAATATAATAAAGACCACATACAAATAAATTATATACAGTTAATGGCAAACAAAAATTACATTTTAAAAACACTTTGCGTATATGAAATACTAGCCAAACCCGGCGCGCGTTGCTACGCCCCTTAATGAATCGAAATGCATTCTGAAGTGAAAAAACCTAAAAATTATAATTTTCTTATGGGCGTGTCCCTGCCCACTTTTCTAGTCACGAAATTTTAAAGTCATAACAGCTCAATATGTGTGCAAAGTTTCAGAAGAATCGGACAAGTGCAAGTACCTCAAAATTAAAATTGTTTTTATGGGCGTGGCCCTGCCCACTTTTCTTATCACGAAATTGTAAAGTCATAACAGCTCAATATGTGTGCAAAGTTTCAGAATATTCGGTCCAGTGCAAGTACTTCAAAATGATACCTTTTTTTTATGGGCGTGGCACTGCCCACTTTTCTTATCACGAAATTATTTAGTCATGACAGCTCAATATGTGTGCAAAGTTTCAGAAAAATCAGTGTTGTGCAAGTACCTCAAAATTATAGCCTTTTTTTATGGGCGTGGCCGCGCCCACTTTTTTAATCACAAATTATAAAGTCACGATAGCTCAATATGTGTGCAAAGTTTCAGAAAAATCGGTCCAGTGCAAGTACCTCAAAATTAAAACTTTTTTAGGGGCGTGGCCCCGCCCACTTTTCTTATCACGAAATTATTAAGTCATGAAAGCTCGATATGTGTGCAAAGTTTCAGAAAAATCGGTCAAGTGCAAGTAGCTAAAACTGATAACTTTTTTTCATCCATAAACACTCCCCGGTATGTGTACAACAACTTACCAAAGTTTGAGCCCGATCGGTTTTACAGTTTCAGAGTCTATAGCTAACACACACACACACACACACAGAGAGTTTCATTTCAGATTAAAGGAAAGCTTCAATAAACACTTTAGTGTTGTCGTATATTGAAGACATTTAGTTCAATTAGGTACCAATATCTTGCATTCTGCATAGAGAGATTAATTTTTTGTCACCGTCTGTATGTATTTATGGACAATTTACTGTGTAACATAAACATAAAAACATAAAATATGGTTATTGCAAAGAAACTCTAACAACAGCATCAACTAAAGTAGCAACAGCAGCAAAAAAAAAAACAAATTGATACTGCCATTTAACTTGGCTTCCATTCACATAACGAAATGTAGCTGCAAAAAATATAGTTATTTAGAAAAATAAAATAAAAATAAAAAAAAAATATATAAAGCATTTTATTGGTTTGTTTGTCTGCCTGTGTATTGAAAATTTAAATTTGCAGAGGGTTCAGGAAATTGTGATATTGATTAAAATTAAACAAAAATTTAAATCAATACATATTTAAGCAAAAAGATAACAATTTTTAGTTTTCATAAAATAGATAAAAATAGATTTAAAAAAATTTTAAAAAGTTGATGTTAAGTACAGCATGCTTAGTTTAGTTGAAATTACTTGCAAACAAAAAGAAGCCAAAGGATAACATAAAGCTAAATCAGTGTTGCAGCCACGTGAAAATAAAATTTTAAAAATATTTGAATTTCATATTTTTAAAAAACTTAAAAACTAGTTTGTTGTGTGCACTATCAACTCTTTTTTATTATCAAATATAACAAAAATATTATTTCAAATGTTTTTAATAATAATAAATATTGTTTTCGATTTTCATTTTGAAAATGGTTGATTTTTTTAAATCGGCTCAAGTTGGCTAAAATTATGTTATTAAGATCAATTAAAATTTAAAACTTCCACAAAGTAGAATTTGTTAGGGATGTAGGAGAAATAAGAACAACAAAGATTTATGAAATAATTTAAAATACAAAAGCAAACAATATTATTTTACACGTATCTAAGAAACTTACTAATGAAGACATTTTTAATGATTACCTTCATATAACTAACCCGTGTCATGTTCAATTTATTATTTTGACTTCTAGTTTCTGAAGAAAATACTAATACGAAAATACAACTTGTTATAACTTTTAAAGTTTGGGCCACTTAAAATTTCGAAATGCAATAAAACAGAAACGGTTTGACCCCATTTTTTATCGTTGCGAAGTACAATTATTCCGGTTAGAAATGAAAGATTACCTTGCCCTATTCGATTAGAACAGTTTAGGAGTACTTTTTCACATGTATGGGGTTGTATCTTGACAATGGCTTCACGAATGTTGACCTTTGAATACTCAATTGTCTCTGAATTGTCTGCATAACATTTGTCATTAACAGCGCCCCACAGAAAATAACCCAACGGTGTCAAATCAAGGCCTTAAGTCTACCAATTGATATCACCATTTCGGCTTATTAAACAGCCATCGAACGTTGGACGCAATTAATTAATTCCACATCAATATTATGTAAGGCAGGCACAAAGAAATCGGTTACTATGGTGCAATAGGTGTCTCCGTTGGCCGTTATAGTTTCGCCGTCCTCATTTTTAAAGAAAAATTAACCAATGATGCCTCCGCTCCAATTAGTCTTACCTAATGGGTGCATTAGCTTCTGTAAGACTACGCTTGGATTTTCTAAGCCCCAAATATCGCAATTTTGCTTGCTAACGTACCCACCAAGTTTAAAATAAGCGCGTCATCCGAAAGGATGATTTTTTGTACGACATTTTTGTGCAATTTCCGACCTATTGCCTTTGTTTTGGAAAAAAATTTACAATAAATCCCAATGTTTGCTCAAGCGCGAATCGATTTATTTCGATCAGCGGAGATAATATACTGAATTTCGTAATAGAATAATATTACATGAGTATTGCCATATTCGAAATAACTGCAGATTTAAATTTAAACAGATAGATGGCCCACACTTTGGAAAGGTTTAAGTTTTTTTTTCATGAAATTCTTTCTTTAAGAAAACAACAACACTGTTTTTCAGGCTGAGGTTATCAAAGTTACGGAAGGTAATAAATAGATAAATGAAACTAATAACGAGGCCCCGATTCGTATCTTTACGGACAGTCAGTCAGTGATCAGGACACTAAAAAATTAAATGGTTGAATCTTGAAACGTCTTGCAATGCAAGACCGAATTAAACTCGCACGCAAATTGTGAACGCCTAGAGATAATATGGATACCAGACCATAAAACCTTAATTGGAAACGATAAGGCCGATAAATTATCCAAAATGATAACATTCTTAAGTGCTGTAACTTTTGAAAATGCCAAGCCCTTTCAACGATTCAAATGTGAACTTAAAGTTTGGGCGATGGAGGAACATGTCAGAAAGTGGCATAACACTGAGGTCGGGAAAGTGACGATAGTATCTTGGTATCCCAAATCTTGAGAAATTGAAAGAAATTCTGAAACTGAATAGATAAACATTTTCTTTATTTTGACTTTTTTATTCGGTTTTCACTCGAACTTTTATTTAGAAAAAGTGTGATGATTCTAATGCTGTGAAATTAAACTTTTTAACATAATTCATCATCTAAAAAAGTAGAATCCATATAATACGTAATTGCAAAGGAGCAACCTTTCTTATGGCTATAAAACACGGCATGTGAGACATATGTAAATCTACATGTCTGTGAGAATTGTACTTTTACGGGCAACCGTCACTGATTGCCTTGCAGCAGCAGAGATTTCTGCCAACAACGGATGTCACATGTTTTGACAGAAGAAAATAGAGCGCGCTCTAATTGAAATTTTGTCAGATAACTCAACACATGGTTTTTTCAGAAGTAATGTTTTAAAGGTAGCACACGACATGATGGTATTTAGCAGTGTAGAATTTGACAAGTCAGATGTGAAAAACATGCGGTTAAGAATTAAAAGGTTTTCTATTTAACAATATTTTGGTAAATTAAAATAGAAATGATTAAATAAGTAATAAAACCATTTGACTATTTATTTCAAGGGGTATACAAATAATTTTCATACGACCACCTAGCTTACGCACCTACACTTACATTTTTTTTAACTCTACTACATATTTGATGTTATTAAAATTGTCGTTTTCTATGCACATGCACATACATATGTACATGCGTATCATTTTTATAAATATTCTTATTTAGAATAACTTTTACTTACTTAAGGAAATTGAATATTGGTTGTGTGATTTTAAAATTAAAAAAAAGTGTTTATACTTGTCTTGTTGTAAAATGCTTTTATTGAATAAAATTTTGCAACATCAGCCCTTTTGTTTCATTTAAAAAAATAGTCTCGATGTCAGACAGTATTATTTTGGAAGACTTCCAGTCTTAAGAAATGTTCATATTTATTACAAAAAGAAATTAATAAATTTATATTTTTACTGTTTTTTATATGCATATTTACATCTAAGTGTTTCTGTTTTATAAATTTTTGAAAATTTGACTTTCAGCTTAACTGCATAAGTATACATACATACACATATTTGGGATTGTTTAAGTAATTTTAAAATCCTTCTTTCTTTAGTTATAACTAGAAATACAAAAACTAGTGATTTTACCAAGAAGAGGTGGAGATTCTGTAACTAGTTGACATATTTTCTTGTAAAACTAAATATGATGTGGAAGGGTTCCAACAATATTAATGGCAAAAATTAAATTACACATAGTTAATACAGTGTAATTAATACCAATAACTTCTTACTTTCCGGAATCTTTACATTTAAGGTTTTTTTTTAGTTTAAGACATGGTGGGACACACATAAAAAAGCATCATCGTGTCAAATAGCACACTTCAGTCTTACATAGCAACGTTATGGAAGCTGCTAGTTTTTGAAAAAAAAACTGGCTCATTTGATCTCCTTCTCAAGAACTGAAATTTTATTATTTTAAAAAAAGCTTTTAAAGATAGACCAATGATGGCGATTTAAAAATGTTATCTCACATAGAATTTCAAAGAAAAACTTATAAACACTAACTGTCGTATGCTTAAAAATTTTAAAAGGTTTATAGAGGGTTTAATAAACTGATTTGTTATTGAAATTTGTATTTATATGACAAGAAGAGTAAAACCATTTTATCGTTTTTTTACAACTTACAAGGACTAGTTTTTTTTTAGCATGTATTTATAATGTGAACTTGATTAGCTTTACAAAATTTAAAAGCAATCATAAAATATATAACTGTTGCTATTTTATTTCTAACAAATGTACAACAGTCTTCCTATGTATGCCGTTTGATCGTGTGTGTTAAAAATTTTCTAACTTAAAAAGCCAATAATATTTACTGAATGTTAAAGGAGATGAAGCAGAGTAAAGAAAAGTGCACGTTAATAATGCAGCTATAAAAATAACAATAAACAAAAAGAAACAGGTGGCAGGAACTAGTGAAATAATTACACTCCTTCTCATAGAAACACGCACGCACTCATATTATACTCTGTTGGTACCCAATCAAATATTTTTAAAATTGTATAATAGGTTGTCATTATATCATAGACCACATAGTAATAGGGGATCGTTGCCAACATCATTATTTTTTAAATACAGAATAGTGCCTTGTTAATAAAACTTGTTTTAAACTTTTTTTGTTTATTTTTATCATGTTTAAATGCTAAATTCATAAGAAGTCCTAAGTTTCTTATTGTTAAAAGTTTAGAAAAACATAATTATGTACGTTTTATCTCCGACTCTATTTCTTATATTTCTCAATGACCTTCTACGTCAAACTTCGAACCCTATATATTCTTTTGCAGATGACAGCAACTTGTGCCATTCGTATTCATTCAGCCATAGACCCAGCCTTTCTGAGATCCATGCTATGAGGCGGAACATGAATAGGACGCTGAATCAGGATCTGATGAACATTTATGAATGGGGTCGTGCGAATAGAGTGGATTTTAATCCTCGGAAAACTCAGTGTTGTCTACTTACACATAAACGCACGCCGGATATTGTTGCCTCATCTATTCTATTAGATGGTATAAGTATCAAGGGATCGGAAGCTCTTGATGTTCTGGGCATGAAAATTCAGTGCGACGTCCGCTGGACTGAACATATTTTTCTCGTGTCTAAGGAAGCATTCAAGTGTCTCGGTTTTTTAAGACGGTGTAGAAAATACTTCACCCCATCCGATCTTCTTGTTATTTATACCACCTACATCCGACCGAAAATGAAATACAACTCTCACGTATGGGCCGGTGCTTCGAAGTCTATTTTGGAGTTACTCGACCGCCAACTCTATTGACTCTCTCGAACACCGTCGCAATGTGGGTTGTGTTTCACTGTTCTATCGATATTACAATAGAATATGCTCCGATGAGATAAGGGAACTAGTTCCTGAGAACCGCAATTTTGCACGTAATACTCGATTTTCCAGAAGAGCACACTCATATGTGGTCGATTGGCCAGTGGATCGAACTACACACTACAGGGAAAATTCGTTCTTTAATCGTACTGTTCGTTTGTGGAACAGGCTCCCCGCTGAAGTTTTTCCAGCCACTTACAATCTGGAAAAGTTTAAATCAAATGTCCACAAACACTACTCCCTTTCTCCTCCTACCCATAACCTATTTTTTAAAAATTTATACAAAAACAAAATGCATGTGTTTATACCCTTTACAGTGAGTTTAAGGGTGAATATAGGTTTGTCATTCCGTGTAAAATTTCTACAATTTTTATTTCCGTCTTCATAGTGTATATATTTTCTGAAAGCTTATGAATAGGGGAGTCAATTAAGCATTGTCCATCTGTCAGTCTGTCCGGATGTCCGTCTGTCCATGTGTATGTTAAAATCAACTTTCTAAAATCCCCACACATTTTCCGTGTAAGGTAACAAATTATTAGAAATATTTGTAAACAGATGGGTATTGAAAATTAAAAAAATTGCTCCATAAACAGCTGAGATATTATGAAAAAACCTAGACCCCCTCGTCTTTTCACACCGATACAAAATGGACAACAATGGATGAACGTAGATTCGAATCCCAGTTAAGACAAAGCAATTTTATTATTTTAGTACATACAGACATACACTCATATTATATTTGGATGTTTTTAATTATTATATTATAGAGATAATAAAACATATAAGTATCTATGTACGTATTTCATAATAATGAGATTAATGGTGATATAATTGTTATTGCATGACTATACGTTGTGAAGGTAATATAAGATTCGGCACGGCCGAATATAACACTCTAACTTGATTTTAATGATTGTGTCCGTTACCGCGACGCTTAAAACTTATAAAAATGCTTTGAAACAATTGCATTGTTTTAAACATTATTGACATTGGTCTCGGTTAAAGGAATATTAGTTTAGATGTATCTCAAATATTACATACTAACTTACTACATAAATAAATACAGATTTTTCTGGGTACTTCCTGTACAGAGAATACAACTGGATTAAGTTAGCACACTGCTGTTTAAATAAAATAGAAAAAAACTTACAAAATTTTGTGACAAACGCTAATAAAACTATTATATATAGGCACTTCCACGGAAATGTCTACTTTTATCACATTAAGCCAGGACCTATAATTTAGGTAAAAATTGTTTCCTTTATACTTATATGAACAGAAGTAGTTACAAACAAAAGGATATGTATGATGTAACATACAAATCTGTGGAAATGCCAATATCTTGTTTAAGGGAATTATGAATCGTAACGTGAATGTTAACATGGTATGAAAAAAATTTCAATATTTATACTGAATGCACTTGCCCAAGTTGCATTCCTGAAAGACATTCTCCTTCATTTCATAATTCAATCCTAATACGCTTAGTGTAATTTTGTGATAATTTCAAACACAATTGTTTCATATTCAAATACCGTAAGAGTCATCATTGTCACTCACTCACATCATTCTTTGCGTCATCACAAATAAGCATTGTTAATCATATTTTCCACAGAAATGTGAAAAGCAACAACTGGTCTTGTTACGATTGATGTTGTTGTTATTGTAGGCATAAATTCACCACAACAGTCGGCTTAAACTGTAAACTGTAAAGTATACACCAACTCATAATGTGGGGGTGGGGAAAGGCAGCCACCACAACATTTCCTCTTATCACGAGTGTTGGTAACAGCAACAGTAATTTAAAAAAATTGACTACAAACATTTAGCAAAAGCTACAGCGATTTGCAAAAGTCAGGATGGGTGAAAGGAATAAGTGTAGTCAATAAGAAAGAACATTACATAATCGCAATGAGAGCCAAATAAGGTTTATTTTTTATATTCAGGGTGGCACAAAAGTATTAATGGGTTTAGAAAAATGTCGTAGATTTTTCGTTTATATATTTCTTATTGTTAAATTCTGTGGCTTGGAGCTAAAAGGGCCAATGTCACTTTTTTGCTCTTTTGAGTTAATCATTGCATTAGATTTGTTTTCTTGCTCTTTTTCATTATGGTAAAACAGCTAAAGTCATAGTTAACCCAGAACAGCTTCAGAAATAAAATGCTGGCCAATGTCACTATAAAAGCATATAAAAAGATAAAGTTCAGTTCAAATTTTCTCAAAAGTAAATATTTTGACATTGGCCCTTTTAGCTCCAAGCCACAGAATTATACCCTTCACACAAAAGTGCAAAAAGGGTATATATAGGTTTGCCATTCCGTGTGAAACTTGTACAATTTTAATTTCCGACCCCATGAAGTATATATTTTCTAAAAGCTTATGAATAGAGAAGTTGATTGAGCCTTATTCGCCTGTCCGTGTGTGTGTTAAAATCAACTTTGAGAAGCCTCCTGCCATTTGGACATGCGTGAGGTATTTAAATATTAGAATCATTTGGGAGCAGATCGGTATTGAAAACTAAAAAAAAATAAGATATTTGGAAAAAACCACCACCACCTGGTTTTTTTTCACAACAACAACATAAACGTATATGTACATACAAACGTGGTATACTGGTCAGAGTGAACGTGGCATCAAATCTCAGCTGACGAAAAAAATTTTTTTTTTCTATTATTATTTTTTCTTTATTTATTTATTTATTTTTTTCTTTCACTTAAAAATTTGATTTAAAAGTGCTATTGTATCTCGCACGCTGTGGGCAGTGGCTTCATCTTGCCGAAACCACGTCTCCGGCTCATTTTATTAACACGACGTAAAAACGTTTCATCATACACCTAAGTATATCGCTTTCAAAGAAGTCAGGCGCAATGATATTTTCAGATATATTGTCACACCATACTGTATACATTATGGATTCTGATAGCCGCATGATCTACAGTTTTGCTTTTTAACAAATCGATTTAAATAACAGTTGACTTCGTCATTTATAATCAGATCTTCAATAAATTTTATTTTATTTCTGGGCAATTGTTGATTCTTAAACTCAAAATTTAGACGTTTCCCAGGTTCTGCAGTTTTTATTTATTGCACTAATTGCATCTTATATGGTAAATATAAGAACTCAGTGAACAAAATTTATATATTTAGTTAGTTAAACTATATTAACATTTTCTTCAAAATCAAAAATTTAACTATAATTTTTGAAATATGAAAAAATTGCTTAACCATTTTTTAAATGCAAATGTTTTGTATATTCGTAAGTAATTTTTAATTCTTCAAAAGGTATGTATATTGGAAAAAATATCGAAAATTTGTTAGAATTTTTAATTTCATTATAATTGGGAATTAAAAATTTTTCATAAATTTGAAATTATAAATGTCAAAAGAACACTTCCCTTGAACTTTTTCAAAGGTAAGATTCTTCATTTTTACCATTCCAAAGCAAGATTAAAAACAAATAACTTTTACCAAAATATTTTACTCACACGAACTTTTCTTGTTTTAAAATAAAACTCAGCCTTCAATTTAATGACTTAGTAATTTTGGATGTCTTTATTGATATCCTGGACAGTTGTTTAGGTTTCTACTATTTTAAATTTTAACCTTCTTAGAAAATTTCTATTGAGAAACTGAACACAAATGCAAATGTTCACCAAATGGCCAATACTCGAATAAACAAGAACAAGACTGGCTAAACAGTAAACTACTTCTTGCCATTGTATTTCCACCCTAACAACCCAAGAAAGCAGAGTTGGAAAACTCTCTCATATGTAAAAAGATATGTTTGTGTTTTTGTACTTGTACTTGTACTTGTATGTGTTACAAAGTACAGCTAAGCTGCTCTAAGCTTAAATATAATCTTCTTAAAACAAACGCCCATGTTGCAAGTTCACCAAAATAAATGCAGCCAATATTCATATGTACGTAGAGACTTGTGCTTGCTGCCCAATATTCTTTTACAAACCGTTTGTTCTGTTCACTCTTTTTCTTTGATCATTTACCATTTGTTCTATTGCAATCAGCAGCATCTATCAGAGTTAAATGGAAAAATTATTATTACAAAAAACCATTAAAAGAAAAGAAACTCGCTCACAACTTTGAACCATTTAACAAGTATTGAACACTTGTTGTAACAACTTGTAGCTATAACTACTGCAACGGCAACGTTTAGCTGTAACAAACAGTTAAAAAAAAATACTTGTGTACTGGTTTTATATATAAGTTTCTTTCTTGCATCTTTACTCTGTGTCAAGTAAAAGAAATATATATTTTTTAATCGCACTCGATTATTGTCTTGTCCACGCTTTTGCTGTTTCTTACAATTTATTATTTATAAATGATTGCGCTATTAATATAAGAAAGAAATGGCATTGAAGGTATTTAAAAGAGTAGAGAAAAATTAAAAGCTTTTTAATTATTTTATTAACATATTTTAAATGTTTGCAACACATTAAAAATTTAATGGCGTGTTTTTCTTTTTTTATTTTCTAAAGATTAAATTTAGCTTATAAACATTTGATAGAGTTTATTAAGTAGCAGACACTAACCATGACAGCTTGTTAAATCATGCAGAAATATTTTTTTGATTTATTAAAGAAATTGTATTGTAGAGCACCTCGAATTTACAGTCTTTTAAATCTTATAACTAAGCACGTAATAAGCAATGCTGTGATTCGCCTAATAATCACAATTACAAAGAAAAGACCATCGTCACTAAGGGAGCGAGTGTGACAGAGTACTCAAATGTATCGATCCGTCGCTTGTCACATGACTCGTCGGTCTCGTGACTTACTATTTTTTTTAATACCTCATGTCATTTCATATTGTTTGGAATAAAAAGGATTTCAATAAAATGGTACAATATGCTATACCTCACGTGAAACCGATAATTTGTTAAACAAAACGTTTAGTAACCGAATTATCCCAAAAAATGTTCCTGTAAATTGGCCATTTCGTTCGTGTGATTTGACAACTTCAGACTTTCCTTATTATCGGGGTCACCAGATCTCTATTCTGTGCTAATAAGCCATTAACAATTGATCATTTAGAAGCTATTGGTGAGATAAGACCGGTTATGCTTAAAAAGTGGTGCCAATCACATCACCAGAATTAGTGAGCTAAAAAATCCAAAAATGTTCGTCATTCCACTGAATTGTTTGTATTTTATTATTAAAATGTTCTATGCCTCTAAAATAAGGCTCCACGAAAAGCCACCAATGAAATAACGCCCAAGCGAGAAATAAAATATTCTCCAAATTTTTTTCATACATTTTTGGGTGTTATTTCATATGAAATAACTCCCAAAATTTTTGGGCCGTTTTTCATTTTTTTTTGGAAATTATTTCATTTTTAATTTGGGGTTTTCAAATAATGAAATAATCTCCAATGAAATAACATCCAACAAATTTTTAAAATTCGGGGCTTGTTTCATAGCATGTGTAATTTGGATGTTTTTTCATTTTGTATTAGGGGGTTATTTTATTTTTAAAGCTTGTAAATAAATTATATTAAAATAGGCCATTTACAAGAAAACTTTTAGCCTGTGAATATATTACAATATTTTTTCAAATACATAAATGATTACGTTCTGGATTTGGATGGTGCGACCTTCGTGACAGACTACGAAATTAGTCTACGGACGGCAATAATGATTGTTTTCTCTAAATCAAAAGTAATCGGTTGTTGGTTCCACTTCTGCCAAGCAGTGAGGAGGTAGATAATAACAAAGTGTAACCAACTGGCAGTATTTATACATACAACGTATATTTTCTCCATCTTGAATTCATGAGCAATTATTTTGTTTTTTTACCATTCCTTGCGTATAATGTATTAAGTTTATTATTTATGTATGTACATGAAAATAATTTTTTGGTAGTTGGGTTTCAACAATAGACTTCCGCACATCTCCATTACAGACAATTACTGCCTTCTTTACAACATTGTAACTATAATAACGTCTTCCATGAGTTGGATTTTCAAGCCATTCGTAAAGTTTTAGGATAGCCGTTGGTGGCTGATCTGAAATAGCTTCCATCGTATGAGTTAGAACTTAGTTCATTTAGAAAACCAAAAATAGTTACTATTAAATGAGCTTTGTATGTTCCTTCACCCAAAAAAATAAAAAATTGATTATGAATGCTGGCACACTTTCGAAGTTACATATCCATATTATGAAGAAGACGCCTGCGGGCCTCCACACGATTTATATCAATAAATTTGCGATTTTGCTGTTGGTTCATATTGACTTCATGAAATCCTTAATGAAACTGACTCCTTTATGAATTTTGGGCATAATTTCAATTTTTTTACTGATGGGGTTTATTTTATTGGGGGCTAATTCAATTTCATTATTGGGAGATATATATTATATACTTTTTCAGATAAAGGCATCTTTGGTGGTACTTATCTATAAATGCTTATTTATAAGCTTTAATGTTATCGCCTTAGCAAAGTATTTTCACTGGAAGGGAAGCAACTAATTTTATTAAAATGAAAACAATCGAAAAAATAAAATCAATTTTGCCATTTTAGAAAACAAAAACAAAGATGCAATCAATTTAACAAAATGACAAGTTTATTGCAATTAAGTTGCAAGATATTCTCCAAAAAAAAGTAATCCCAAGAGCGGGTGTGTTTACAAAATCTAAATAAAAACTTAAATAAATACTATACAAGTTTTAACAAAACAATGGGGTTTTGATAAAAATAAAAACTGAAGCACAACAAATTTGTCTAATTGTCGTTTATTTTAAAGGAACAATAAAAATCACATTTGTCAACACTCTGACCACCAAGTTAAAACCCAATTAATCTAAACTTAAACAAACGTTAGTTTAATGATAAAAAGACCTAAGTTACAGTTTTTGAATTCAATATTTTCTTTTTTGAACCAAGAATTTTTTAATATTTTTAATTTAATTTAACAGCATTTATATATAGAATTAATGGAATATTATAGTAAAACTTGTTAGGGTAGAAAATATACAACAATATATTTGGCCTTAAAATTTGGGTAGTTTGTACCTTTTTTCAATTAGCTTTCTAACATATTTGCAGGAAATTAAGGAAACGCTTCTCTTAAATAGGAAACCAATTTCAATAAAATAGACTTTTTAGCCAAATTACATTGAACCTTTATCCCAGAAAGAAGTTTGTGTAAACATCAGCGCTAAAAATATATATAAGTAATAACATTAATACAGATTTAACATTGCAACAATTTAAAATATTTTTTCTACATGACCCTAGTACCTCCCTAATAGATACAAACTAAACTTATGTAACATTCTATGTAAGAATAAAAAAATGTTGATCACATGAATGGTTTTATTAGGCAAACTTCAAAGATAAACAACAAAGAAAAACAAAGAGGGGATGCTTGGGGATGCCAAAACTAAAATCCACAAAAATCAAACAAAATATTATTTGAACTTGAAAACTAAATTTTCTGTAAAGTCAACATTTAGCTTCATTTGGTATACAAAAATATTAAAAAAAAAAAGAAACTTTGTTTTGAACAACAAAGAATCAACACTCCTTAATTCTTCAACACCATGAATGTTTGCATGTGTGTTTTGGCTGCGGCTGTGGATTTTTATTTATTTATTTATATTTTTTGGGAATTTTATCAAAGCTATAAGTCAGTCATAAACTTGCACTAACGATAAGTAAATATATTTGTATTGTAAATTAAATGGTGTTCTGGTTAAATAAAAAGTCGTGTATATTAAAAGAAGTAAGAGTGCTATATTCGGCCGTGCCGAATCTTAAATACCCTTCACAACGTGTAGTCATGCAATAACAAATGTTTGTATCACCATTCATCCCATATGAAAAACATCCCGATGTAAAATTATAAATTTACATATCTATGTATGTTAAAAAAAAATTAAAAAAAAATTTTAAAAAAATAGTTAAAATAATAAATATAAAACAAAACAAAAAAATTTTTTTTTTAAAATTAAAAAAAAATAATATAAATAATATATAAAATAAAAAAAAATTAAAAAAAAAATAATTAAAATATAAATAATAAATAAAAAAAAAAACAAAAATTAAAAAAAAATTTTAAAAAAATAAAAAAAAAAAATAATAAAAAAATATATAATATATTAAATAAAAAAACAAATTAAAAAAAAATAAAAAATTTTTTTTTTTTGGCTCAGCTGAGAAAACGTGGCAACGAATCCCAGCTGAGCCAAAAAAATTTTTGTCTTATTTTATTAAAGATATTATTTATATTTTATATTTTTTTTTTAATTTTGTTAAAAAATTTTTATACAAAAATTTAAAAAAAAAAAAAAAAAAATTGTGTAAAAAAACGAGGTGGTCGTGGTTTTTTGCTCATATCTCAGAAAGTTATGGGGCGATTGTGCTGAATTTCAATAGCGATTCATTCCTGGATATTTCCAATAGATTGATACCATATACAGATCTGAGGAACATATAGTTGCTTCTAAAAGTTGATTTCAACCAACACACGGACAGACGGGCAGACGGACAGACGGTCAGGGCTTAATCGACTCCTCTATTCATAAGCTTTCAGAAAATATATACTTTATGGGGTATAAAAATATAAATTAGCTAGACGTTTCAGCTCATATAGATATTTGTATATTTCTATCTAATAAAATGATTTATTAATGATAACTTTCGTAAAGATTTATGATATGAGTGTTGCTAACAATCCATGATAAATCGAGTTTAGTCTAATCATAAATATGTTTTTTTAAATTCTTCTACTATATTCTATTCCTATTCGAAGTTGGTAAAAGGTGTTTCTAGTTTCGCTGACAACGATTGATTCAATTAACTTTAACATCGGCACCTAGTGCCGTTACCACCATACAAAGCTCCTGTGATCAGCTGTGCAACTTAATCATGTCACAGGCTGTAACTTTTAATTCTTAAGAGCACGGGTTCTCTATCAATTTTATAGTATTTTTTTTTGTTTACTACAAGGTATAAACTGATCAGCATCAGAATCATATGTGCGGTCTGAAAGAAGTCGAATAATTCACCATATAACTATTTCTGTTAAAAGGCAACAGCACTCCGATACATATATGGTTGCCCGAATTCCACAGTGCCCCCACCACACTTCGAGCATCGGTCATTAAACCATCATTCTCTATTTCTGTTGACTTGGCAACAGAACCAGAAACCAGAAACTTTCGTGGTATCCGAAGCCTGACAAATTCAAGAAATAGACTTTAACTTCTTCCGAATTATTTTTCCCGCTTAGCAGACATCACGTTCTCTCTGAAGAGACCTCACTAATAATTACACAAGTTCTTGGGTTCAACTGATTCCCATGGAACCACATAGATCTCTGGCCAGCTTCGAATTTTCACCCCGCTAAGAATTCTTATTCTCTCAAGTTATGGATCCGAAAACCCAGAGGGGTTCGTCTCATCTTTCTACCACATACTGAAAATGCATCATGGACTGTAAGTAGCAAAGGGGTGGAATAGTGGTCTTTATTTTAAATAAACTAAATTTTTAAAAATCAACTAAAAAAATTTTAAAGTGCTTTTCGAAAAAAAACTATAAAAACGGACATATGCTCTTTTTTCTAATTGTCACAGATATGGCAATGCACGTAAAAACAAAAAGAATAAAGATGATAATTTCTTCTTTCTGTGGAGCTTGAGATCACAACCTTAATAAAAATTTTTTTATAAAAAAAAACAAAACTGCTTAAGCTCAACAAAAAGAAGAATTTATTACCATAAAAATCAAAAACTTAAGAGCAAAGATGACCTTATTTTATTGTACAGGACTGCCGACCGTCTTTATATTTATAAAATTTTATTATTTTTTTTTTCTAACAATAATTCCCTCATAAAAAATCAAAAATTTCATATTTATATGAAATGGTAGGCAAATATCTAATGAGTTTAAGCATAGCTTCACTTAAAAAAGAACCTAAATGAAACAATCATATTTTTTAAATTCCTCCTACTCACTAATATTTTCTTTTAAAATTTAAAGAACGTGCATTGCATTTGAACATATTTTTTACACAATTTTTTCTTGGTTAACTAAACGTAAATCCGACATAAAAACAAATAGTTTTTTACAGATACGTTTAAATATTGTAATATACCTACACACATACAACCTTACATAATAGAATACTACACAAAAACTTTTTTTACAAGAAGGACTAGTTAGTGAACATTTTGTTCGCAATATGCCACCATCAACACATCATGTAAACTGTTTTCAAGAAAAAAATGTAAATACTTTTTGTCACAATTAGGGAGGAGTTTCTTTGCAATATTTATGTAAAAGATGTAATGAAAGTGTCTTATAGAAAAGTATAAGTACAAAAAGTTTAAATAAGTTGACAATTTATAACACAACGTATGTATACAAAAAGGGAATTCCAAATAGGGACTTGTGAGTCAGATTTTACAATTTATTGAGTTTGTTTCGCCATATTTCCATATACAGTTATAGTCTTTATATACACTTGCAGATGATTTAGTTTTTTTTAACAAAATTGGCGTTCTGTTCGACCAATATTTCATTTACAAATTATCTTCAGCGATGTGGCCCATTAGCCCATGGATCAATGAGTATATTAGCAGACAAATTAGTTTAATTTGACGGATAGAAATCACATGCTGGAATTGGATGTGGTATCTTTTCGATCCAGTTGGGCTTGGAATTGTCCCTGAGGCTACCAGATTACTGTAGCGCGATACAGGCCGAAGACAGCCGCGGAACAGATTCAGTATCATGAAATATCTGACAGGGATATTCATATATTTACTGACAGCAAGGCGGCCATTAGATTCCTGGATAGTGTGTAGAGCATATCAAAAATTGCCCGGAAATGCCGGGTGTCTCTTGAGGAAATAGCGAGACATTCGACGGTTACCCTTATGTGGGTTCCAGGACATGGGGATATTGATAATAACAATAATAATAATAAAAATAATAATAATAAAAATAATAATAATAATAATAATAATAATAATAATAATAATAATAATAATAATAGTAATAATAGGGGTTATGCACTAGCAAAAGCCGGTACCACCTAAAATCCGGTTGAATCCAATTGTGCTTTGGGTATACCCTTATCAAAGGGAAAGCAGCTAATCTCGCATCGATTCTATTTGGAGGCTAAGGAAAGATGGGTGAGAGAACCCACTTGCTTGGAAAACAAAAAGATCTGGCCTGACAGGGATGCGCATAGGACGCAATATGCGGTGAATATCCACCCGAATCCACCTTAGGAATCTCATAGCGGTCATTACCAGACACTGGCCTATAGGTACACATGCGAAAAGGCTAAATATCCCTTGCAACGACTTCTACAGAAGTTATGATAACGAGGAAGAGGAGGAGACAACTGAACATCTTCTCTGTAATTGTCCTGCATTCGGGGAATACTTGAAAGTAAAACTTGTCTTTCCGCAGGTGATTTGGGAAAGATCCACACCTTTATAAACAGGACAGGATGGCTGAGGAACGACGGCCAGAGGACGTAGACAAACGGACATTGGTGCTTACGGTATCACAACGGGACCCTCGGGGGACCCAAGTGAGCTATACCTTCGGGCGGCTGCCGAATCTAATCTAATCTAGTCAAATTTGAGACTCTACTGATTCACATGAATTCAAAAAGTGTCTTATTTCTTGCGAACAAATATCTGTTCTATATGGATTTTGGATTGGGATTCCATCATTAATTCGTGTTTTAAAAAATAGGATTCTTACAAAATAAAAGATTTTCTACCCGTAACTCTCTGCATATTTTAAACTCTGATTAATTCAAATTGTTCGGTTCTCCCTAATAAAATAAAAGGTAAACCTACACAAATGCAAGCACGCTTTCACTCACTCACACATACACACACTTATGCATACTAAAACAAAGCGTTACAAATCGAACTGACTTTGATAAATTTCTAGTGTGAAATTAGTTTTTGATTTTTTTTCTTACAAAATGAAATGCAAATAAAACTGTATAGACAGCGAATGCATTGTAACGCAAGTAAGTTTTATGCGATTTGTGTGACAGTTTTGCGTTTTTTTTTTCGTTTTTTTTTGTTATAAATGTAACAATGCATCAGTGTGGCTGTCAGAGTGTAACAAAAGTTGCTAACACAGAACAGGTATAAATGTTGGAAGTAGCAAATAATATTTAGTGCAAAACTAACTGCCGCATAATGTGTTGATGTTAAAGTTGATGCTTCATATCGTCACATCACTATTTATAACTACGCTGTCTCCCTCGCTCCCGCAGCATCCTTTATAGTAATAGAAAAAGCAAAATAAGAAGTAGAACTAAAGCTGGTATAAAAAATAAAAAATGAATGCACATTTCTATAATGACATTTGATGTAAAATCAGTAGCAGTATTAACAGCACACACACAAAAATATGCGCAGCAATGCAATTTTAAAGTGCATATGAAAATATTTTCATTTATTCGTTGATGTTTTAACGTTTGTTAGCAGTTTCATTTGAATAGTGTGTTGATTTGTTGAATATTGTTCTTATTATTGTTGTTGTTGTTGTTTTTAAGAGATTTTTCCTTTTTGTATTATGCTTTGTAGTCAGGATAACATCAGGATCAATTAAATAGTATAATAGAACAAAGCTTAAAACAACAATCAGCCGCAAAAAAAAACAAACAATAATAACAACTATCGATAGAACAAACAATCGAACAAATGAAACAAAAAAAAATCACATCCCAATCACAATCACAAAAGAGACGTAATTTTTTACGTTTAATCAAACAGTTTTATTGCCTTTACAAACTAGTTTACATACACTCACATATACACAAACTAAGTTATACGTTAAAAAAAACCTTAAACGCAATGTGTTCAAACAAATATTTAAATTTATTTCTGTCGCCATTTTTTCTTCTGTTGTAACAGTAATATTGCCAAAAAAAAATTTAAGTTGTTAAACGTTTTTGAAAAAAAATTTGGTTTGTATTCAAATTTTTTCTAGTCGATTGCTTAAATCAAAACGTCCAATTTAAGCCAATAGCTGAGTTATTTTTTTAACGTTTAGCTTTCAACAAGAAAAAATATTGATTTATTGGCTTATAAAGAAGAGGGTTTGTGGGGAAAGATTTATGTTCATATGTATGCAAATACTTTAATTGTTTATTTGTGCGATGTTTTTTTAAAGCTAATAAAACATGGCATGATGGGTTAATCAAACGAAAACTTATAGAAAATACAAAACTAAAACAATTTTTTTTCCAAGATATTCCCAATTTTTTAATAATATTTTGTTTTAATTTTTTTTATATTTACATCAAGTCTTATAACTTAAAAATAACACACACAATTGCAGTTATTACTGCAACAGTGCCAACTCACTAAATGCAATTATCATACTCCAAGACTATTCTTTTGTAAAAAATTATTATTACTCGTTAAGTCCGACTGGAAACCGATGAAAAATTATTCTCATACTTAGAGGTTTTAGAATAGGTTTAAAATAATAAAAGTGGAGGCTTAAATATCATTCGGAATATTAAAAAAATACTCCTCTGCGATGAGGCTTTTATTTGTTGAACAAGCAAACTTGTCTAATTTTAAATAACACCACTTCATACAAGAACTAATACCGTTTAATACATTAAAAAATTTAATTTTTTGGTTGGGATATTTGGATGGTGTCATCATTGGTTCAAACTTCTTTGAAGTGCCACCTACCGTCAAAGGCGAGTAGGTCAAAGATCAATTAATTATATTGACCTGAGTTTAATAATAGAGAAGGAAACAACATTTGATTTTAAAAGGAAGGAGCTAATTGGTACACATTAACTATACTTCACAAGAGGTTTGATGGGATGATTTGAGATCCTGATAGTTGACCCAGTGTAGCTTTCTTACTTCGCAGCCAACATATACCACATGCCACTATCTATTTCAGACAGAGTCATCGACATTTAGATACACTTTATGGATTAAATCTACGACAGACATTTGCATAATTTTAAATTTTATATATGCTGGCATTGATAAGCCTTCTAAATGAATAAAAAATGTGAAATACACACACAAGCTAATTTTTTAAACTCATCGGTTAATAAAATAACAGCTAGTATATCTAAGAGCAAAATATCAGTCATTATACCCTTCACACAGTGAACAACTAAAAGCGCTATATTCGGCCGTGCCGAATCTTATATACCCTTCACAACGTGTAGTAATGTAATAACAATTGTCTGTATTACCATTCATCTCATATGAAATACGTACATACATACAAAAAAATATACATATGTATATAAAAACATACCATTGTAAAATTAAAAATTAACGTATGTATGTTAAAAAAAAAAAATAAAAAAAAATAATAAAAAAAATTTAAAAAAAAATTTAAAAAAAAAATTTTAAAAAAAATTTAAAAAAAAAATTAAAATAAAATTAAAAAAATAATTAAAATATAAGTAATAAATATAAAAAAAATAAAAAAAAAATTAAAAAAAAATATTAAAAAAAAAATAATAAAAATATAAATAATATATTAAATAAAAAATTAAAAAAATTATAAAAAAAAAATATATAAAAAAAAATTTTTTTGGCTCAGCTGGGATTCGATCCCACGTTTACTTTAACCAATATACAAGTTTGTATGTATGTATGTATGTATGTATGTATGTATGTATGTATGTATGTTGTTGTTGTAATGTTGTTTTTGTGAAAAAAAATCGAGGTGGTCGTGGGTTTTTGCTCATATCTCAGTTGTTTATGAACCGATGTTTCTGATTTTCAGGGTGAAGTATTAAAATATCAGAAATATTCGGGAGTAGATCGGTATTGAAAATCAGAAACATCGGTACATAAACAACTGAGATATGAGCACAAACCCACGACCACCTCAATTTTTTTTTCAAAAAAACAACATTACAACAACAACATACATACATACAAACTTGTATACTGGTTAGAGAAAACGTGGCATCGAGTCCCAGCTGAGCCAAAAAAAAATTTTTTTTTATTTAATATATTATTATTATTATTTTTTTTTTCAATTTTTATTATTATTATTATTTTAATTTTTTTTATATTTTTCTTAATTTTTTTTTATTTTTTTTTGTTTTATATTTATTATGTTTATTTTAATTTTTTTTTTTTTAATTTTTTTTTTTAATTTTTTTTTTTTTTTTTTTTTAGCACACATACGTAAATTTATAATTTTACAATGGGATGTTTGTATATATGTATGTACGTATTTCATATGGGATGAATGGTTATACAAAGTACTGTTTTTGCATGACTACACGTTGTGAAGGGTATATAAGATTCGGCACCGCCGAATATAGCGCTCTTACTAGTTAAAACTGTGACGTGCCGAATGCGTTACTACAGAATATTTGCAGGAATTTCGGTAACTTTGCTGTCAATCTGGCTGCCATAGATTCATACTTGCCTATGAATTCAGAACATCCTGAAAACTCATTTGAGCATCACAGTCACTGTTTTATCGTAACTCTCTTAATACGAAGTTTGTATGAGGGAAATTATTACAAAATAATCTTAGCCTGACGATCATCTAACTATTGGTGAAAGAAAGCCGCTGAAAAATATCGCGGCTCACAATGGAGTTGTTTAGCCGCAAAGCAGGACTGTATTTTAAACCATCCTTTATATTCCTGGTCTGCATTGAAAAATATTCGGATAGTTTATTTAAGAATTTATAGACATCGGAAATGACAAAAAAAAATTCTACTTTTTCTAACAAGTACAGAAGGTAAAACTGAGGAAACTGTTACTACAAAAGACAATATCTCCCAGGCATAATCTAATTTCTTAAATGGCCCCACACTTGTCCCAACTTCTGAAACATTTCTAATACCTATGTTTTCATTTTTAGTTTTTTGCGGCTTATCCTTACATAGAACACATTTTCTTATAATTGTCCTTATATTGGAGGAGTCAATCTCCTGCTAAGATTAATGCCACAAATGGATATGGATAATTTTACACTTGGTACGGTATGAGAGTAATTTTTAATTTTTCTATGGTAGCCAAAAAACGTACACTTTTTGAGCGTATAGAATTATAGAGCTGTCCAACTTCTAAGCTATATAAGCAATAACGAAACATTTATCAGATCGAACACTGTTTAAGGGTCTTATTTAGACAGTTAGCCTTTTATCTTTCTTCCACAATGAAAATCACAAACTTAATTTTTGTTGCTTGAAATAACGTTTTCAAAATATTAAAATCATTACCTTCATACTTGTGGACTTTTGACAAGACAACTTATGTAAAGTTCGTTAATATTTCTGCAATAAAACTATTTTAGAAGTATTTTTTTAAATGCGAAAGCATTTATCTAAAATTTGTATCAAGTCGCCGGTTTGTATTGGCTTATGGGTTTGTTACTTAGACCCCTTAAGATTCATTTTTATTTTATTTTACTTTTTTATACTTTATATCTTAAAGTATTATACATAAATGGCTCCCTTCAGTGTAGGCAAAGCTGCTTAAAGATTTTACTTTTGTGGTTAAGAAAAATAAAAGCATTTTTATCTCAACTTAAGATTTTTCATCAAATGTTTACAGTTCCTTTTAAGCACTTACGGATGTTTTACGCCGCTAAGCGCAGTGCATTAAAACAGAATTTTTGTCTTTACTGTAGCAGCAACACATTTCCACCGAATTACCTTGGCTGTCCTATCCGTAGATGTAAATGTGCTCACATTATCTATATATATAAAAGTGAAACTCTGTCTGTCTGTGTGTGTGTGTTAGCTATAGACTCTGAAACCATAAAGCCGATCGATCAAACTTTCGCAAGTTGTTCTACACATTCCAGGGAGTGTTTATGAGTGGTAAAAAGTGAGTAGTGCCCATGAAAAAAAAAATCATTTTTAGCTACTTGCACTAGATAAATTTTTTTTAAACTTTACACACATTTTGAGCTGTCATGACTATATGATTTCGTGATTAGAAAAGTGGGCAGTGCCACGCCTATAAAAAATAAGTTAATATTTTCATCTATTTCCACTCATTTTATTGGTTCCCACCGATTTGCCTTTCAACATCAAATGACTACAGCTTCCAGTTAGCCTGGCCTTCGCTATTACCATCAACAAAGCACAATTTGAATTTGGAAAATCCATGCTTTTTACATGGTCAGCTGTACGTTGCATACTTTAGAGTGGGAACAGCAATTTTTTTTTTCATTTTTACAGCAAATAGAAAAACCAAAAATATTTTATACCCACTTGCATTACAATAAAAATCAATAAAATATTATTTTTAATATATTCAATTCAAATTCAGAATGCATATTTATTCATTTAGGGGCAAAGCAACGCGCGCCGGGCTTGGCTAGTTTTCTATAAATTTAAATTAAGGTATGCCCCCATTAAATAAACATATATTTGACGAAATTAGCGTAACCTCACAAACCGCAAATAACAAATGTTTGTTGTTTAGTTAAAATCTCTCAAGATTTAACAAAATTGAAATATCAATTCATCCTTATGGTTTAATAAAACTTTTGGTAGAAGAACAACTAAATACATAACATTCATTAATTTTTTATAAAAAATAGTGGTCATGTTTATTTGGGCAAACTTTAGCTAAATGTGAACGTAGCTCTACAATGGATAAAGCGATTTTAAATTGGTAAATTGTGTCAGTATACAAAATTTAACGCAACCAAATAACAATTCTCCAAATGTGGTGTTTTGTTTCAATCCATTACTAACTATCTTAACAAAACATTTTCATATTGTCAATATTTCTTTTGGAAAAAAAACCTTAATTTTGTTTTTCCTTTGAATTGATAAAATAGTTGTAATTGACGAATGCCCATTTTTCGCACTAAATCATTCACTAATTCATACAAGAAATAGTGAATGTGTTTAGTGTGTGTGTGAGCATGTATGGTTCCTTTAATACATGAAATTGTATTGGGTATGTGTGTGTTTAATGAAAAACCGTTTTATTGCACCTGCAGCTTAATAATTATTCATGAAATAATTTATACTTTAACGGACGCATAACAAATTACAATTTTTCTCTTTTATTTACTTTTTTCATTTTGTTTCGTTTTTATTTGAAATTTTGAATTATTATTCCTTATACTTATTTTTTCGGTACTTTTTGTTTTTTGCTATTGTTGCTGTGAAAATTACATTTGATGTTGCCAACATTAACGATTTTATATGATTATTATTTGTTGTTGTTGTTGCTGATTTCACTGCTATTGCTGTATAGTAAGTATAGTACCTGCATAGTATGGCCAATTTCGGCAAGTACTGCCAATAAATAGTTTCAGGTTTTGTTTCATTTTTTTTTTCTCTCCCTCTCCCTCTTTCTCTCTCTCTCTCTCTCTTTTTCTCCCTGACGTATGTCATGAATTATAGTACAAAATTTTATTCACATCATCATTGGCTTTTTAGGTGATGGTGTGTTTAGCATTACTGGCGTGATAATGTTACGACGAGTGATGTAGCAAAATTGTTGGGTAAAAGATTCAAGCATTTGCTGATATGACAGTTTTCGAATGTTTTATGGCAGTGGTCTTCGTTCGTATATCTGTTATAATAAAAAAATTCAACAAATTTATATCATCGTTGTTATCATCACCTCCAATACTAATACCTGTTCATGTTTAAATCAAAAAACACTATAATTCTTCATCAGATATAACATTTTCCTTCAAAGACCTCAAGCAAGAAAATATTTTCTAGTATTAATTTATTCTTCTCATTAATATTACGAATAGGTCTGGTTAAAGTGAAAAAAGTCCTGCAAAAAATCTCACTGAAATGTGAAAAAAAATAATTGTATCGTTAATATTTATTACACTTCTTTTTATACCCGCCACCAAAAAAATGGTGGGGGTATATTCATTTTGTCATTCCTTTTGTAACACATCGAAATATCCATTTTAGACCCCATAGAGTATATATATTCTAAATCAGGGTTTGATTTGATGACGATCTTGCCATGTCCGTCCGTCTGTTGAAAGCACGATAGAGGTCGCACGAAAAAAGCTAGAGGGCTCAAATTTTGCCAGAATCTTTCTTATAGAAAAGGTCTGTTTGGTATACGCTAAATCGGAATATTAGGAGAGAGTTATAGCTCGTAATGCAAGAATAGGTCGAAAAAACCGTGTCCTTCGAACATCGAATAAAATGCAATTGTGTCCAAACGCATTAACGTACAGTCATGAAACTTCGAATATATATTTCTCGAGTCAAAACAATATCTCTCTTCAAAAAATGCTTACATTTATGCATTACACAGTACAACATTTTTCAGTTAATTGATTGCCAACTCAATTCTGTGAACTGTATGTAAAATTAGATCGAAAAAGAAGAATTTCTGCATCATTCGTTTTGTCTTCTTACCTGCAATTTGAAGTTAGTATCGATTTGAAGTTAGTACTATCGTATAGGGGAATTTATCACGTTTTAGGCCCTCTTGTTTGACATAGCTCGACAACCACTAGCCCAATTTAGTTGAAATAAATTTAAAAAAATTAAGAATTACAATTTCCTTAATCTGTTCATATATTGTTTTCCTATACAAGTAACACTTTCGAAGTTAAAAATGAATGTATGAAGGGAAAAAATTATTTTTTGCTTAAAAATTTAAATTTTTTTTTTTTAAATACATAAAAAATCCAAAATGGAAAAAAGTTTCAAGTCTAGTTATTTTTTCGGAAAGTCACATAACCTATGAGCAAAATGAGACAAAGATCATAAAAATCGATGCACGCGTTTCGCTTTTATTCGCAATTGAGTAAATGTATGAATTTCAAAAATCAGTTATAGCCACCACCCTTAAAATAAAAATATAAATTAAAAAATTATCATGCAAAAAAAAACTTTATTTATAAAAACTTAATGAAAATAAAATAATATGCAATTAATACGCAATTATAATATGCATAGTTGTGCTGAATCCCAATGGAATGCATGGTTTTTTATTTTTTTTGTGCAGCAGCACAGCCTTCAAACTAGTAACTGAACCATCGATGAATAAACGCGAGTCGCCAGCGATATAATCCATTCCCAATTTTTTCACTAAACCTGGGATATCATGGCCGTACGTGAACGTGTTTGCTTCATCAACGGAATAAAATTTCTGAAAATCAGCTTGGCGTTGTCGGTATGATGTTGCGCTGACATTTTGCTGTGTGAGTTTTCTTCTCTTCAAAAATGATGTCAGCCATTCGGAGTCGTATTGTGATAGTCCCAGCTTGGCCACAATGTAATCCATTTCGATTTGTGGTAGCGGTTGTGGTGCACTATTTTCAATATCGGGTATCCAATCAGCATCATCCAAATCGGTCGGATTGGTGAAAATGGTTTCGGCTAGCAGGGCCACAGTATCCGCACTCGGAGGTTTAGGTGCATCGGTATCAGCAGGGCGTTGCACTGGAAGTGTGGCAGTAAATGCAGCAGTGTATACTTTTGTTTTCAATTGTTGTCTGTTTAATCCAGGACGAAAATTTATGCATGCATAGCACCTGGATTCATCATGTCCAGTTGTGTCTTCCACCCAAATTACTGGCTTCATAAAAGATAACTTTCTACTTTTTCCGTGAATCCATTTTAGAAGGGTAGTATAACAACTGTTGCACACTGTGTTCGGCGTAAAATTTGCACCACTTAAATCTGCTTCATCGAAATAATTACAATACGCGGTTTTGAATTGCTCAGTAAACAAATTTTTTCGATCTTTTTTCTGTATTTTTCGGACGATATGACCACAAACGTAACAATATTCATTCAAATATGGGCACTTGTTGTTTTCCATATTGATATATTTTATGTTTTGTTGTTATTCACTTTTAAAAAACTGGAGAAAAATCACTTTTACTGTTCGCGTTCGTCGGCACTGGCTGAATGCCAAAAATCGATCAATGCACACCTATAAATACTACGTATTTTTGAATATTTTACTGCCAGGTACTTATAAATGGGCGCATATTTTAAGGGCGACTGGCTATATACCTGATTCAGCACTTGTACGTTTCAAACTGTGCAAAACTTTCAAAATAATGACCACCCTTAAATGTGGGTGCAATTTCTGTAAAAAAATCATATAGGTAGCCACCGGAAAAACCAAAATAATAAAAAGGTCCACTTTCCGTTTAATTGTCCACGTACATTTTTTACCGCAATCATAAAAATCAAATAACCTTTTGTTTATTCCTTTTTTTTTAATTCTCAGAATCATGAAAAAGGTGTCAATGTTTTCTCCAAATAATGTTGTGCATATCTCGAGCAAATTTTTGAAATTCATACATTTACTCAATTGCGAATAAAAGCGAAACGCGTGCATCGATTTTTATGATCTTTGTCTCATTTTGCTCATAGGTTATGTGACTTTGCGAAAAAATAACTAGACTTGAAACTTTATTCCATTTTGGATTTTTTATGTATTTAAAAAAAAAAAAATTTAAATTTTTAGGCAAAAAATAATTTTTTCCCTTCATACATTCATTTTTAACTTCGAAAGTGTTACTTGTATAGGAAAACAATATATGAACAGATTAAGGGAATTGTAATTCTTAATTTTTTAAAATTTATTTCAACTAAATTGGGCTAGTGGTTGTCGAGCTATGTCAAACAACAGGGCCTAAAACGTGATAAATTCCCCTATACGATAGTACTAACTTCAAATCGATACTAACTTCAAATCGCAGGTAAGAAGACAAAACGAATGATGCAGAAATTCTTCTTTTTGGGTCTAATTTCACATACAGTTAACAGAATTGAGTTGGCAAATCTTGTGTTGTACTGTGTTAGGAAAGGAGTTATGGATAAAAATGTACGAAAATTTATACCGCGCAGTGTATTTTTTAGTATATTTTAAATTTAAATCCTAATAAAACGGACAAAATTAGATACTAAAATTTTGCACACTTTCCTTTTACGCCCAAATACCATATAACGTTTTACCTAAAATTTATATTATTTCTCTATTAATAAAGATTTTGGAATAATAAAGGACTATTTTGAAACATCTAAGTTGTGCTCATTAGAAAAAACAACTTTGGCACGCCTACTATAATGCCCATTGTTCACGTTATCTACCGTTAATGAAATTTAAAAGCTCATAAAACCGCCAAAATTAGAGGTATGATGATTAAATTTGCTACGTATATCCTTCTAGGCAATGTTATTAATGATACAAGATTGTTTTAAAGATGACACCAATATTATTAATTATTATTTTTTCCTTTAATTATTTAAATTATTTGATGTGGCTAACAATTCCAAAAAAAACACCAAATTTGTCATTGAAATCTACACAGAAAAAACCAAATTTTAGATTCAATAATGAAATTTAGAAATCTTAGTAAAATTTATTTCAATAAGGACCTATTACTAGAATTGTAGGCACAAACAAAAAAATGTGAAAAGAATTATTTTTTTTATACATAATTTTACTTTAAACGAGATTCAGACAGAACATTTATAACAACAATAAAATTATTTTTAGAAAACGAAATTAATTTTAGGCAGGTATTTCTTTTAACAAAACTATTTTGGTATTAGTTTTTTTTGTGTATTTACATTGATTTGAATTTTTATCACAAATCCCAGATATTAATTATTGATAATTGTTCGCTCAAAAACTAGATAAGACCTTAAATCTAACATCCCTCGTTTATTCATATTTATAAAATATCAAAGCTGGATGCCAGCAATACTTCTACTACTGCCACAAATACTGCACAGCGTAATTCAAAAGGCAACATCTTTCCAAACAAATAAGGTGGCTTAACTGTTTTTTCTATGCTGCTGTTATACTCAGCCGCATCTAAAACTTTTAGAGCCCTGGCATATGGATGTGCTTTATGGTTAAGTTATATTGAGAAAATTTGTTAACATGATGCCTTAAGGTGTACACACAAAAGCAACCTACCGAACGACAGGCAGACAGTCAAACGGACAGACACAAATACAGAAATAGTTATAAACGTAAATAGTATAAATAAGTAAGTAAGCGAATGGACGAGCGGCATTATCGGCAATTGTTGTTAAGTGCAATTTGTCAGTTGGTCAGTGAGTACACGACATTTTTACTATTTTTTGTTGTTATTTTTTTTTTTTTTTTCTCAATTTAGTTTGGGTACGACGAGTAGGCTGAATAGATGGCTGGCCGTCTCCAAACAATATGCCTTTACGCAAACAGTAATAGAAAAAGCAACAAAAAATAAAACAAAAAAAATCAATTGCTGAAACCATATATGGCGCTTGAATTAAGGAACAAACTAAAGATTTTCATTTAAGCTGCTCGAGTGCAAGCGTGTATGTGTGTGTACGCTGATGGGTTTTGTCCATATCAACTGTTTTAATGCTTAAAACTTATTTGTAGGCTAAAAGCATCATCGATCTAATGTTGCAAAAATATAAAATATCGTTATAGGTATCAGCTACTTCAGTGTGTTTGTTTTTTTTTTTGCAGCGTATAATTTTGGTTTAATTTATTTTATTATCATTTGCCACATACGACAACAATTACACGCACTGTATGCACCAACTGGGGCTTATCTTAATGTGACACACTCTTAAATAAACATATACGCAAACACACACGTCTGTACAACACATATGTTTAAGTACTTTGTGGCACAAGTGAAAGAATACAATACATATGCGTAGTCGATACTCGTACATACATACATACATACATACGTACATGTATGTAAAAAAAAAAAAAAAAAAAAAAAAAAAAAAAAAAAAAAACATACATACATACATACATACATACATACATACATACATACATACAGTCGATTGTTGAAGCCGTGTTTTATTTTCTGTGAGCAAAAATTATTACATTACAATTGGCGACAGTGAGTTGGAAAGCATTTTGTTGCAACTTTATTTAAAAAAAGAATTTGTCAAAAGAATTTAAATACAAAAAATTACCTAAAGATTTTGTACAGATATAAAATATGAATTTGAAAGGTAAATTTTTTAAATAAACGATCATATTTTTTTTTACATTTTTTTAGTTTTAATGATGTGTAGTCGTAATTCTCAAGCTTAAGAATGGTTTTATTATATAAAAAAATTTCTTTTTAAAATCCAATATATCGCTACCGCATTGGATAGTCTCTTCTAATGAAAGATTTTTACAAATTAACAAGTATCAAATGAATCCGAAAATTTTTTCCCTCTCCCTTTTTTAACAATTATTATCAAACAAGTAAAAAAAAAGGACCAAAAGGAATTTGTTGCTAATTCATAAGGAAATTGCAAGCATTAAATACTTTTTTCCAATTATATTACAGCCATTAGACACAACACACACATGTTGACATCATAACATTGTGCTGCTTTCTGCCTCCAACCAACCCAATCTACGACGAAAACCTTTTACTGGTGGCTCCTTTAACCACTGTGTTGTATTTGAAGGCAATAGAAAGAGAGACTGTAATACAAATGCGTGCCGTTATGGTTTATTAAATGCGTTTTGAAAGTGCATTTCCATGTTTGTCCAAGAGATTGATGAGAAAATTAGATTTATTCATTGCTGTGTTTAGTTGTCGTAAACAATTACTTTTACAAATTTGTACTTAACACAGCTAAACAGCAATAACAACAGCCGGTCCTCTCGTCTCTCTCTCTCTCCCTTTCGCTAGCTGTTGTTAGCACCAGGATTATTGGCTGTTTAGATGTCATGATGAGTAAATGTTAGTGTTTGTGCATATTTAGGTGCCGTACAAGCACACACGTGCAGGTTTAAATGTGTTTGTTGAATGTAACTGACTGATTTGAGCCACAGCATGTTGCATGTATTTTATCATCATTACATTCTATTCTCATCGTGATCGTCTTTAATTTGCGTGCTTTTTTCGTAAAACCTTACATGTTGTTTTAGTTGCTGCTGCATTTTAGCCATCAATACATGTAAATTAAAATTAACTTTATCGATAGTTATTTTAGTTTTACACAGTAAAGCAAACTAAAGCCTTATGACTATGAATTAATACCTAAAGGTATTTTCATCCATCCACACAGCACAGTAATAATTTCATGGGAAAACGTTGTCATTAATCATTGGCAGGAAATTTTTAAAAAAACACACAAGTACATAGCGGTAGAATATTCTGCTTCTACTTGACTAAGTAGGGAAATGATCGATGGGAAGTTTTGTTTTTTTTATTTTCTTTTTTTCGGGTTTTTTTTTTGCATTTCAGTAAAGTAGAAAAATGTATTAATTTTCAGATAGTTAATATAAAAGATTTTTTACCGATGGCAGGGAAAAGCTATGAAAACTTAAACATGTGTGCACTGAACTAATATTTCCTGGTTTAAAAGGTTTTTGCTTAAAATAAATAGAAGGGTGTAGTAAAGTCTTCTTGTTGTATATACAACTAAATTTAAATATTTGAAATTATTTTTAAACCTTTGCTAAGATAATATGTCCTGAAATATTTAAAAAAAAATTAGTTTTAAAGAAAATAATGTTTGGAAAAAAATTAATATTCAATGGTAAATAAATTTTTAAAGAAAGAATTTAAAAAGATAAAAAAATTCTATAAACTCAACTTTAAAAAAAAAAACTTTTAAAAACAAAATGCCTTAAAAAATAAATTGTATAAGAATTTTATTTAATATGATTATTTATTTAAAACTGGCTCTAAACCAAGTGTCTTCTACATATAAAAGTATCTCTATAAAATTCAAAAAATTTCTTATTAATCAATTAATTCTTATAATTCAACAATTAGTCAAAATAACTAAAATTTGTCAAAAAACTATTTCATTAGCTTCCATTACCCACAAATAAAAAATCTTTTACTTAACTACTCATATGAAACTTGGTTATAAATAGTATATTTATTTATTTTAAATGTTAATACAATAGACCACATTGATCTCCGAGTATGGATATTGGAAATGTCTTTTGCCTCCTTCCTTCCCTATCCTACCCTCTTCTACAATTTATAAATGTTTTTTTTTAAAGAAAAAAACAGATTTTCTGTCAACATTTAATCAATTCACAATTTTACTGATTACAATTTAACAATTGACCCAATAATAACTTTTTTCATTTCCTCTCCAACACAAGAACTTCCCGCAAATTAACTTGACACCATAAAATATGAAAAATATTTATTGTTGGCGACAAAAGTTAAACTATTACAGAAGAAAAATATTACACATTTGTCAGCACCCGCAACCTTTCATTAAATCGAGCAATAAAGAATAACAATTTATTTAAACTTTTTCCAATAAAACGAAGAATGCAATAAAGAAGAATGAAACTGAAAAAGAAACAAAAACATTATTGCTATTACTGCATCATCCCTGCTTTTCCTCCCACCCCATTTAACCAACAAATAAAAATGTACAACAAAGCAATGCAATACATACTTACTGGGATGCCAAACACTGGATTTTTTTACAAATCCCGGGAAACTCAATATGGATTATTTATATAATATTTTTTTTTTTTTTGGTGCATCACTGTCTACTGAAATAGTAGGCTTCACAACAGACGAAGCTTCTACAATGCAGGAAAGCGGTAAAATTATTGCATCCAAGCAAGCAACTATCTTTTGCACATGGATTTCATCTGGCAATTATTGCTGTTTTTTACAACTTTTATTTGTGTAAGTGAAAATTAAGAAGAAGAAAGTACTAAAACTTATTTTCGGTTGCAAAAAAAGATATAACAAATTTGTTTATATGTGCAAACGATTTTGGGAACACAGAATTTAAAATTTTAAGATCCCGAATTCCAGGATTCGCAAAATCAGTCCCGTTTAGCATCCCTAATACATACATACACAATTTACTCAATTATCAACACGTGCCAGTGCTGGTCAAGATGGAATTGAAAAAAGCAACAACAATAAAATACAAAAACGGGTTTACATTAGCTTACAACGAAAATCATATGGCCCTAAATAGTTTGCATTTCAAACAAATTAAAGGAGTAAATTATTTTGAATTATAAGGGCCATTATTTCAACTTGCCATTAGTTTAAGGTAGGATTTTTTTGTTCACAATAAAAAGCTTTGCATTATTACAACTTCCATTTCTTATTGTTTATGTTATTTATAATAATAATAATAATAATATTTCAAGGATACAAAACATTAATGAAGGCTTTATTATAAAACGCGTCTTATCGATCCGACAAAATGGCGTTATATATTTAGATAAGTTCTCTTTTAGTAGTTTTTTGATTAATTGTTAAAATTCAATAATATTTACAAACAGAAATTGATAATTAGCAGTTTCTGTACATTAGAGAGAGCCAACATTGGTATCAAATGAAAGTGCTTAAGTAATAAAATAAAATTAACTATAAAAAGAAAAAAATCTAAATGCCGATCTAGATTAAAAGGCGAATATATAAAACAAATATAGTAGTTACGACTTTACCCCCTTTAACCTCAACAAAATTGGTATCAAATGAAAGTGATTGACTAGTAGAATATAGTTAATAATATGAAATTTTAAAATCAAAAATGGCGTTGGGAATATAAAATAAAAAGGCATGTTACATGAAATCTAAAATCTAGGCTAAGCTACGATGTTGTCATTATATCTATGCACTGTGAAAGGTATTATCAGATTCGGCACGACAAAATATAGCGCACTTACTTGTTATTTTTGATTCTTTTATCAAACTTTACAAAAAGAAGATTACGAAAATAAAGACTCTACCTTTATTTGACCTTACGATAATATAAGAACGTCTTATATAGCAATGCACAATAAACATTCGATATAGCATTTCGATAACTTTAACTCTGTTCAAGCAATCAATCAGCATATCAGTTTCCCTAATCTCATTATGTTTCAATTGTAGAAAAATATCTTGTCTCAGATTTGACCTACAGTGATGCCTCCTCTACTAGTAAAATATACTATGTGGCAATAACGTTTCTACAATCAATATTAATTTCGTGTATTTCTCTGTTGAAATCAACTTTTTAAATCTCCCATATGTTGCACGTACCAGTGTGTGATAACAAACTTTCAGAAATATTCGAAACAAAAAAGGTAGTGTAAACCAGAAGAATCGGCCTATAATTTGCTAAAACATAAGTAAAGAAACACGACTTTATTTGTTTTTTTTTATATTTTTAACACAAAAAAATTAATAATCACTGTCACAGATAAGCAATTTTGCCTTTTCTAAAACACGCTTAAGTAGTTTTAGAATAGTTTTAAAAAAACTGGCATATTAATAAAATTTAAATTATTTATGGTGCTTTTAAATAATATCACATCTAAAAGGATTCACAATGAGCTAATAATTACATAGTATTAATTACAGACTTTTAAGGTAACAGTTTTGATAAAAAGAAATATTATCACAGATTCAAACGAATGATTTCGATATTAAAATCTACAAAGTTTTGTAGATTTCATTCAGAAAATGTCCAGTACCTTCCAAAGATGTATGAATAATAAAATAAAATTAATTTGACGGTAAAGGTTTCCAATAGAAATTTTTCGCAGACAAAAGTAAAATATTCCATAAAATATAACTGCTGAACTTAATCTTGCATGTTCTAGATTTTCCTTTTATAACCTCTCATAGTGACTTTTGACAACTCATACGCCACCACAAAATGTTTGAATATTTTCATTATGTCTCATAGATTTCAAAAAATGTTTTTTTTTCATGGAAATTTTAATAGAATTCTGTATAATATTATAGATCATCTGTAATATTATAGATCTTAAAACTTACTTTAAAATATACGTTGGTGTGACACAAATCTTAAAAAATCGAAGACGATTTTGAAATAGAGTAGTACAACACTTAGGAGATTATCTTGTGTAATAAATGGTCACACAGAGATGAGAACTCATTTACCTAGCAAAGGACTGTCGAATGTAATCACATGTAGAGCATGCAAAGAAGTGGATTAAACTGTGGAACACTACCTCTTTCAATGTCCTACAATCAAGCGTATTAGACACGAGCACTTCAACATGTCCCCTATTTCCAACTTGTAATTCGTATTGTAAGTCCCTAACAAATAATATTGAAGGTTTTTATTAGGAAAAATTTCTTTGTTTAAAGTAAAAACTATTTATTAGTCTTTAGTGTTTTTTTGTTTAATTGACCTAAAATAACTTAACCTGAAATCAAATTATGACTTCCCTTGTTTGCTAAGAACTGCCCTTGTCTATTAAACCTCTTATGAAGTTGTTGTTGCTGACTTTTATGCGACTACGACAATAACAACAAAAATACATAACAACTAATTTTAACTTTTCATGTTTTTCTGTTGGGTATTTAAATATTTTGTTATATTTTCTACTTTATGTGTGAGTAGTTCTGCTGTTTTCTAGTGTAGCTACTACTGCCACTACAGTTTTTTGTTTCAAATTTTTATTTCATCGCCATAATTTCTGTTTGACCTTGACCAAGAAATCATCAAGGAAGTATATAAAATGGCTGCTCACAGATACAAATACATACAATAATATTACCAACACAACAACTATTATCATCACTATCATCGACGACACCACCTTCCTCCACTTTTCACTACCACCACCGACAACTATCGTCATCTATTTATTTGCTGCAGCATATTGTATGCACGAGTATAAGTATACATTTGTAAATGCTTGTAAGTTAGGATGTGTATGGGTGCGTCTGTATTTACTGTTAAATTTAACCTTGCATGTTATTTTTGCTGCAGCCGTTGCTGTGTGTGTTGTTGTTTAAGTGTGCTTACTTTTGTTGTGTAGTATAAAAGTGCAAGTATATGGATGAATGCGTGGGTGTATGTATTTAAGTCTGTTAGGTCGTCGGTATCTGTATATATTTTTCCTAGCAATTTGTTGCCAACTTTATGTAAAAACTGTAAATAAACAACAACAAAAAAAGAAGAGAAGCAAAAGGAATCTTGCGTAGTTGTGTATTCTACAGGATACAACTGACTGAAAAGGAAAATTATTTACATACAAATTTCTTGGTTTTTTTTTTTCTTTCCTAGTTACACAAATATTGTCATTTAAATTTATTTCGGTAGGTGCTTTAAAGCATCTTATAAAAATCTTTTAATTTCAACAATTTAAGCAATGTCTTTAAAGGAAATATTTTTTAGTAGAACAACTTAAAAAAATATTAATAATATAAAAAGTTTTCTTAACTTTAAATACTCAATTGATTTTTATCAAACTGCACACACAGACACACACAAGATTTCTGTGAATATACAGTCAATTTTTAAAGTAATCTATTTCAAGCCATTCCATAACTTAATTAACGGCAACATGTACAAAATATTTTTTAATGTAATTGAAAATAATTACACGATATATTGTTGGCAGCAAATGCTCAGTGCGTATTCCGACCTAATTGCCCTCGGTATAGAGCGATAATCTCTATATAAAAGAATTACAATGAATACTATCACATCTTTTTCAGTGAAATAAAAACAATATCTGGTATGTTGCAAAGCATATATCACCGTTTGGTTGATGATAAGCAACAAAATCGTTGTCGAAAATCTGTTTAAGTGTTTTGCCTGCCAGTATAGTATTGGTTTTAGATTTTCAAAATTTTTGCTAATAGGGATATTCATATTTATTGTCTTTTCCTCCATTTCATAACAAGAAACTAAACATGTGTAAGGGTTAACTTATTTAACTAATTCTAATATTTTTAAAAAAGTGTCTTCCTGTTTTTCAGTATTTTTCATTGGTCAATTAAATTTTTTTTATATTTTATTATTACGGAGCTTGACACGAAGGAGATCATGTGAAATTATCAATTTTTTTTTTTTTGAAAAAGTGATTGACAATGTTCTTTGGTAAACAATATTATTGCTGTACTCGTATGAGTTCAATGGCATAATGCATGCAAAAATGGTCCTATAATAATTGTAGTTATTTTGCGATGAATATTAACATGTTTCATGGTAAAAAATCTGAAAATATTGCTAGTGCATTTTATTATGCTGAAGGTAATAGTCACACGAATTTTGACTTTTCCATAACTCCTTCAAATGCCCTTCGCAAAACAGATGAAGAAGAAATTGACAAAAAAAAAACTTATTACGCAATGATTTTCCGCACGATATTCCAGGTGAGTTAGAATTGCTTGAAGATAGCGACAGCGATGATGATGATGTCCCACTCTCAGAGTTAAGGAAATCGATGTTAGGCTCATCGTCAATAAAATGTGAAAAATAGCCAAGAATATGGATATCTGAGCTCTAGATCTTTTGAAACTTTTAATATGTAATATGAGCACTGCACTTGCCATTTATTTCTAATAACATGTCAGTATATCGTTTGCAGGAAACCAAACGCTACTTATATCTTCCTGGTAAATCTCTATTGGATTTAAGTAATAAAATAGCGAAAATGTTGTGTAAAAATTATGGTCAATTTGGGTACATGCACCAAAATTTCTTGATTGACGAGTCATTGGTGAAATATTTTGGTGGATATTCGGCCAATAAATTTGTTAAAGGCAAACCTTTAAGGTTTGGTTTCATATACTGGATGCTTGCCAGTAGCTGGAGATATTTTTATCAGTCGAATTCGAGAACTTGTGAGCTTTGTAATGTTGCAGTTTGCGTAGAAAACGAGTGTTTCAAAAAATTTCACACCAAATCAAATACAAGTGGTACTAAAAATATTTAATTAAATTTTTTCTTTGTCGTGTTTAATTTTAAAATAAAATTTAAACGTGAATAAAAAATATTTTGAAACTTAGTCTACTTTCTTTTAAATCTAATTGGTTATACACCCTATTGTAGTCGTACGTGTACACTGTACAGGCAAAAAACACACTCCCCTAAAATTTGTTCTTAAATGTTTTCTTAACTAAACTTTTATAAGAAGCTTGGGATCTAGTGGGTTAAATTTGTTGCACTTTTTTAATTTTCAATACAAGAATATTTAGGTTAGGTTAGGTTGAAAATGAGTGGCACTAAAAGCCCAAACCCACGAAAGGTATACAATTAAGCCAAACTGGCATGTTTTGCGTTCCATATGAATAGAATATTTGGAATAGAAGAGAAAGATAAGCAGACCAGTCTAGATTGTCTGGCGGGAATCGAACCCGCTACCGCCAAACTAGCAGACAAATACACTTCTAACTAGTCCATAGGAGCACCCCTACAAGAAGATTTAAATATATTGTTGTTCACCAAAAATTGATCTTAAACTCTTCAAGAACTTAAATTTTTTTTTAGTTTTATTCAAATTTATTGTATTTTTTTTTAAATTTTCTTTAATATAGAATGACTGTTTAATACCAAAATTTTTGATATAAAATTCATATTATTTGCTAGAATTTTTCATAAAATTTTAAGAGTTAAACGTTTGACAAAAATACATTTATTAAACCCTTTTTTTGCTATCATGTAACTATGTCAACATTGTTCTTGCAGTATTTAACCAATATCTATCATCATTATGCAATAGTAATAAAATATAAACTTACTGTGCATAAAATTTCTTCTACTTACTCAAATATTTCGAGGCAAAGTCCCAAATTCCAATGCAAATATACTTTCCATACAACAAATTCTTTTATATACACACACACACACACACAAAATATGTAAGACATCTCACAATGTCAGATAAATAAATATATGTGTGTGTCTGTGTGTTGCTGGTATCAGCGGTAGCAACAAAATAATAATATTTGCCATAATTTCACAACAATATTATAATATGCAAACACATTTTTAGTTCAATATTTGTACTTAATGGATTTTACAGCAGCAGACAATCTGTAATAGTCAGACACACATGTACGTAAGCAAAGAATGTTGCAAAAGTTTTTGAAAATTGCCCCAGAGTACTGAAGCCTGAACAGTTTGAAGTTGAGTTAGAGTTATGGAAAAGCTGATTTTATAATAAACTTTTTAACTTTTTGTACTTAAAGTCACTTTTTTCATAATTGATGAATAACTAGGTGTGCTATAATATCGTATTATCAGAATGACTTATTTTGTTAAATTAAAAAATGATTAACAAACATTGAAACATTCATTGTACAAATTGTAAAAAAATGTTTCGAGGTTGTTTAAATAGTACAGGCTTCAATCCCTCACCGCATTGCATCCATTGATATGACAGGGATGAAATTTACGCTTTTTAATTGCAAGAAAGAGACCTACAAAATGGGACAACGCATATGAAATGTTTGCCTTCAAGAAGCGCTCTGAGAAGTAGGTAAGCGATATTTGGCAATAATGTTTTTGGTGGCAGTTTCAAAGTTTTTACTACGACATTTAGAACATCTTGTATATTAACCAAATTATTAACTTATTATCGTATAACTGAAATAATGCTGGTAAACCAAGTTCCAACCAAGATCATCGTATACAAAAACTACCAGGATATATGCATTTTGTATGTGTCTAAAGTAAGCGTTATTTTTTATGCTTGTGAAATCATTAAAATATTATTGAGAATAATAAATAGAATTGCTGCCAATACAAGTTGTTACTTTTTGCCATTTATTTGCTAAATCACTTAAGCTATCGCCAGCAGCAGTTTCTAGTAATAATTGCACAAAACATATGCATACGCACACGACATACTATTATAATAGTATTTCACTAAATACATACAAATCTATTGAACAAATTCGTAAAATATTTGAATTACTTTTCAAATTGTTTAAATATTTAATGTTAATTCAAATGACAATTACAAGGGAACACATGCATACTAGGGTGATCGATTATTCGATTTTTTTAAGAAACCGGTTTTCAAATAGTTTGAAATTTAGAATTAAAAAAAAAAACCTGTTGCTATTTTGAAAATTGAGAAAAAACCGGTTAACCGGTTCGAATATATAATATATGGTATTTAAAGAAAAAATTAAAAAATATTGCAAAAAAAGATTATAATAAAAATTATATCTAAATATGAAACTTTTATAGTTTATATACGTTTGGCTGCACAATAACGCAATAACTGACATGAATGCAGTTGACTAATTTGGTTTTAATTAGTTGAATTTAAGGACAAAAGGTACTCCTTACAAGTAAAATAAATAAATAAATACAATAAGACTTTTTATAAGGCCGTTATAAATGTTTGTATCTCCTTCTATACATTTTTAAAATGTTAAATGGATCTTTTAAACTAACATGCACTAACGTATTTTGTTTGAAATGATTTCTGTAATTTGAAATACATTTTAAAGGCTAGAGAAAAAATCTTTAAAGTTTCATTTTGAAAATTCTTTCTTATACCCCTGACAGACATACAAATATAGGCATAAACTAGTTTTTTCAATGGTTTAATTTAAGTTGACAGACACTCAATGCCATTAATTAAAATTAGGATCTGAAAGAAGAGACTACACCTTTTACCTAAAAATTATCGATGAGATAAGTCTATGTTTCAATTACCTACAACTTTTAACGCTTGGGTAATATTCTATAAAAAAATAGTATTGAAGCTTAATTATATTTCTTATTTTACATTTGTTTTCTAAACAACAAATAAATTTCTTACAATATTATGGAAGAATATATAATAGTTTTTATTAAATTTTCGCATACTAAATATACTTTGGTACGATTGGTTAGAAAGATATATAAAAATAAACTAAAAAAAATAAAAAACCGGCTTTTTCGGATAAAAAAACCGATGTATTCGATATTCGAAAAATCAACATTTAGAAAAAACCGTCAGCAGAAAGAGGAAAAAACCGGGTTTTCCACCGGTTGTAAAACCGAGTCGATCACCCTAGTGCATACATAAATATTTTGTTACTAAATGTTTATAATATGCTAAGTAATAGCAACATCTTGTAGTAAAACGATTAGCACTACATATTTGAAATATATTGGAAAGGGAATGGAAAGCAGTAATTACAGTAAAGAATACTCAAGGTATGAAGCAAATATACGTAAACAGTTCCGTATAAAAGATTATAGTACTATAGATTATAGATTATAGTACGAAGACCATAATATAGTTACAAGAATCTGGTAATGAAGCTCCGATTTGTATTTTTACCAGTAGTCAATTCCTAATTAGATCCTTATGGAACGAGAGTTTTGAATATCTCTATGAGTTACAGCCTAAGATTGAACTAAGTTCTCACCTTAATTATAAACACCTTGAGATAATATTGATTCAAGGCCCCTATAGCATCACTGAAAGCGATGAATCTATAACCGGAGCATTCTTTAATACCAGCACTTTGAAAAATGTGAACGATTACCGAGATTCAAAACTTACAGATGAGATTTGTTGAAGGGGAAAAATTTTCTTAGACAACAAATTTTTAAAAAATTGCTGAATTTTTTATCAAAATTTTTATAAATTTTCAGCGCAATTTAAATAGTAAATGCCTTTTATTAAAATAGAGAGAGAGATAGAGATGGATATCATTAAAAGTGACACAGAGTTGCCGATGCTCTACTTAAATTTTTTCCTGTTCGTTCATATGGCGATCCAAACAATAAAGTATGAATTCCTAAAACAAAATTTTTCTGTTTTATCGTAACAAGTTTTCTAAGCAACATTAGTTTGCATTAACTAGGACTTAAAGTTCTTTATTATCCTTTCAATTCCGCGAAAGTTAAATTTTTTTGGTACAAAAAAAATTATCTTGCAAATAATACCCTTATAAAAGTGTTCCATGAAAAGATTTTATAAAATAAAAAGTCTCAATTCCACTAAAACCTACAAAAAGAAAGATTTTTCATTAAGAAACGAAGTGTTATTTACGAATGAGAGTAAAAGCTGTGGCACAATGAATCCGTCGTCCGTCAAACTTCAACTTTTTCAACTGACATCAACGCATTGACGGAGAGGGGTTGGCAATCAGTACTTTGTGTTGACTGAACTCAAGTCAAGTTAAATTGTCGACTGCGGCGACTAATCAAAAACAAACAGCGGCGGCTGAAGGCCGATAATATTTATATATATATATTTTTATTTATCTTCACAATAACAAAAAAATAATAAAACAAAATAATATTTTTTTTAATAAAATGTCAATTTAGCTTCAAATTCATACAATCTATATATAAAAAAAGAGTTTTAAACCGAAAAGACTGCATGCTTCTGTGGCGGCTCATGCATCACACAAAAGTACGGTGGCTGCTGTAAAGCCAGTTGGTTGACCATATGGTAGTTGTCAAAGTACTTGACATACGTCAAAAGTTAAAAGTTGGTCAACTGTCGTACTTTGCGTTGACGGACTGAATGTGACAACACTAATAAGAAAACATGTATTTTAACTTAGTTGTGAGTTGAAAAAGTTGAAGTTTGACAGACGACGGATTCATTGTGCCCCAGCCTTAACTTCAATGTTTACCGATCAGATTCACAATGTAATGCTTATGAAATGCCGAATGAGGAGGTAAGGGAATGAAATCTATGACTGTAGAATATGATGGAGGCTTTATTCCTGTTTGCGGTTGTATGACTACGCCTGTACCTGGGAAATTCTAAAAGAATATTTGATTGAAAGTGTTTACAAACATTAATTTTACTTTTTTCAGGACAACGGCGGCTCTTAGTAACCACTTGTGGTTGCTCTTTAACTACAAAAGTATGCTTAAAATACTATCTCAGTTTCCAGATAGTAACATAATAGAAAATTTATGGTAAAATTAGGAAAATTAGTAATCAAACATTATTTAGCAGAAAGTACTCTGAGAACGCGCTAGAGTAAAAGTGGTCAAAAGCTGGTGCTCAGTTTGTCGCAAATTTGTGGCATCAATGCTCGAGAATTGGTATAGATTGTAAACAATAGATGGTTGACAGCTAAGTTAATACTACAACAAATACTTAAGTAATGTCCGAATTCTTTTTATTGCTATTTTTTTTAGTGTTTTCAGTAAAGTTTTAAATACAACAATATAAAATCATTTTTTTCCAGTTTTTCTTAGGTAGCCTGTAGTGTAATATTTAGCCTTTCATTTGTGATTGTTTTTGTATTTTACACAAATTTGTATTAGAAAAAAAAACTTAATGAAACCAAATGCATACTGCATCTTGTTAACGTTACGTAACCGACATCGCAGCGTACTTCAAATATATTAACAGCTTAAAGTGAAAAAGTATATTGATTGCAAAAAGAATGCTTCCCAGTTCCATTATTTTATCCCTTAAATATTATCAAAATGTTAAATTAAAATTATGTCAATAACGATATTTTTTAAAATTTTTTTTTTTCAATTAACCATGTTCTAAATATACAAATCATTGTTATCGCAATATGAGTCTTTTTCATCCCATTATGATTTAGAACATACGTATTCACTAGACTGGATCAAGATAACTTTTTAAGGCGTAGCCGTATAACGTTGCAATTGTAATAAATGTATGAACAAATTAATTTATTGTTTTAAAGCAATAATGTTGAAAACATCTAAAATAATTGTCTAATAACTAATAATATCCCAATAATTGTCTAATACAAAGAATATTCAAATATATGAAATTGTATTTTCCTTTGCTCTATAGATCACTATTTGATACCTTAATTGCTCTATAATGGCCGTCTGCATTAGGACATCTACATAAGCTGTAATTGTAATTTTAAAAATATTCTCATCAACCTGTATGCACTGAAATTTAGGCAAATCACTTATACTGTTGAAAGCAAAAAGTATACAAGAGAGAATTGTCCATGTCGCCACTAATGAAGATATAAAATCATCAATTACAAACAAAGACAATAATATAATTTAATAAATAGACAAATATACAATGTAACAGACATTTCGCTTAATTTGCCACCCAAACTCACTGATGCATGTAACATTATTTGGCAGATCTAACATTATTTCGATGATAAATACAGAAACCAGGTTTACGCTCATAAAAAAATGTGTTTAAGAATTGCAAGGAAAATATAACGATCCAAACACAAACATATATAGCCTTTTTATTCTGTTTGTAATTTCCACAAAAATCTACATTTAAACCGACTTTCATGTGGCATTCATCTTCTAAAAATATAAGGAAATTAATTCGGCAATGAAATCCAGCACAAAAGCGCCATTAGTTTCAAAGCTATGAGAAAATAAGTAAAATTACTTCAGTTTTTTCTATATTTTTATCACAAATTTAAACATTGTTGAGCCCTTGGAAAATTTAAAGATACGTTTGTTATTATCTATTATATGTCTCAATGGCTACTAATTAGCAAACATGCAGAAAAAAATTATTTTGATAAAAATATTTTTTTTTTTTTTAAATATCAAGATTTTTAAGGTCCTACATAACTTGTGAATACGCTAAAGATAGAAAATTGAAAGCCATAGATTAAGAAAAACTAAGCAATCGCTTGAGATAAAGTCCACAAAATTCAACTGCTTCGTTGCTTTTCCTAAAGTTTAAAAACCAAAGTCAAAGCTTCTACAAAATGGCATAAAATAAATTTATAAAAAGGTCAAAATGTATCTGCTCCAGCCTCCTTTATATTAGTATCAATTGAAAAGGTTTGACTAAGTAGTAGAATACTTACAGTATATTATGAAAAAGTGTAAAATGCCTGATGGCGTCTTGAATGAATTAGGTTAAATATATGTAATAATCACAGATTTGACTCGTACTACCTCTAAAATATTAGTGTCAATAAAGGGCATTACCAGTAGAATACAGAAAATTATGATTGAGTGTATAATTCAAGATGGCGCCCGAAATAAAATTAAGGCTAATGTTTTTTATTTTCCCAACCAACATGGGTTCCAAATAAAGGGGCTTGATTAGTATAATACGGTTAACTTTACATAGTTTACATTCAAATCAAACATGACGTCGGAAATAATATGGACATGTGCATGATGGTTAAGGGTTATATCAGATTCGCTAAGGATGAATATAGTACTCTTACTTGATTTTTTTAACAAATTCAAATTTTCATCAGAAATTGCAAAAAACAACTTTCTTCTGCCATGCTCGCATTGGCAAATATTTGCGCCCAAATAAGCCTCTATACTGTTTTTGAAAAATATATTTTTTTTTAATTTTATGTGATCCCTGTACTTCTAAATTGTATTAAGATAAAATTAAGAAAATTTTTTATTAAATAAACATTTATATATTAGAGCATAAATAAATACATTTAAGTTGTCGTGTCTATTTCCTCAAATATTTTCCTGATGTAGACATACCTTTAGTTAAACATTTTAGTTGATCTTATTTTCCTGCAATAAAGAACTTTGTAAAATTTTTACTTTCATTTTTTTTGGAGTGTAATTGACGGGTTAAATAGTTATTAACTATAACAAAACCTTAAAGATTATAGCTTGTTATATCCACCACCAAAAAAATGGTGTGGGGGTCAATTAATTTTGTCATTCCGTATGTAACACATCGAAATATCTATTTTACACCCTTTGAGGTATAAAGTTTCTGAGTCTGAGTCTTTCCAAATGTCCGCCTGCAGAAAACACGATTGAGCTCGAACTGATAATCTGAAGGTAATAAAATTTTGCTAGAATATTTGTAATACATAAGGTTTGTTTGCTGTAGAAAACGAGTATAATCAGTATATAAAGATGAGAGTTATAGATCGTAAAGCAAGAGTAGGTCAAAAAACAATGTCCTTCCTACATCAAATAAAATTAGATTGCATCTAAACGCATTGACGTAGAGTGATAAAATTTCATAAGTATATAAGTCCTGGGTAAAAAAAAATATCTCTCCCTGAAAATTGCTCAAATTTATATATTTATTCAGTCGTTGTAAAATCGCGAAATCAGATGTACGAATCTGAAAAAACGGAAAATTAAGTTATAAAAATTAACGTCCACTTCCATTATAATGCTTTATCTTAAATTCATAATATGTAAGTTGAATTCACAAGCAGAAATTACTTTTACCTGCCTACTTTAATGCCCACTTCTTGAATATTCTACTATCAGTGAAATTTAAAGGCTCATTGATCCTACAGAATTAGATGTCTCACGATAAAATTTTGCATTTATAGTTTTCAGGCCCATGTTATTAAATTGCCGGAAAATGAAGATGGCCATGCCCATTTTAACGAAGAACGAAGGACTCTATATTAAAACATCTAAGTTGAATTTATTAGCAGAAACTATTTTGACATGCCTACTTCAACGCCCACTTCTCACACTATTTACTGTTAATGAAATTTAAAAATAAAACCTACAGATGATGAAATTTCTCATACATAAATAAATAAAGTAAAAGTGAAAGTAAAGTACTTTAATGTCCTCCTCCCATATAGCGCTTTATCTTAATTTCATATTATATCTCTATAAAGACAAAAAGAACTTTAAAATGGATTATCTAAGCTTAAATTAAACGTTAATTATATTACTTTAAAAGTAGGAGATGCCATGCTCGCACAAGCCTAATACTATTTTTTAACTACCTCTGGCTACCAAATAATACTCTCCAGTTTTCGTAAAAATACAATATTGTAGTAAAAACAAATAGTGAAATGCAATTAAATCTAATAATTGCGAATTTATATGTAACAGGCTACAGGTTTTCGTTAGCAAATGCCTGCAAGGGCCATTCACGATCTCCAGTGTCAACTTGTTGAGAATAACTAACTGCAAAGCAATAATAACTCAAATAAGAATAAAAATGGACTTGGCCGTAGCATAAGAGCATCGTACAATACTGACAGCAATGGGTTGATTTTGTCTCCACTCTATGCTCCGACTAGGAGTATTAATGTAGTCTACAAGTATATCAAACTTAATTAAACCAATTATGCTTAGTGTACAAGTAAAATTATATTTGAACGAATGATAAAATAATGAAAACCCAATATTACTAGTACCATGTACTTGCAGATACACGTGCTTTTGTAGTTTGCTATTTCCAGTACTGAGGCTAGATCACTAAATTTGTTTATGCTAACGCGGTAATTACCAACCGTAGCGTGCATTCAATACAAACCTGATCTTCCAATAATCCAATAGAATTTTCATCACAAACTACAAACTATAGCTGATTCTCATTTCATTCATTTTCTTTAGCGTCTAACAGACTGAGATGAAAGAAAAAACCGTTAAAAAAAACACTGACCAATCTACGTATGTTATATTGGTAAGATGTTGTTGTTGCATGTGGCGGTTTTTGTGTTGCTAATTCAGCACAAGGTATTCTTAGTTAGCTTGACAGGTTCAAAATTCTTTTATACTATTTTTTGCTTTCTTTCTTTTATTTAAGCAGATTTTCTTTCATTATTGTCGACAGGTTGTCATTTTCTTTTTGAAAGTTGAATTAAATAATTTAATGCAACAAATAAAAAATTTAACAAGTAAGAGCACTATATTCGGCTGTGCCGAATCTTTTATACCCACCACCAATTTTGTGTACATTTAAAGCACAATAATTATTATTTTGTTAATGGCTTGGAATAATCTCTCTATAATAAAATATACATCTCTTTCTTTGTAGAGGGTGGTTAAATTTTAAATTTAAAACAGAGGCCGAATTACGGCACTCGAACGTGATCGAAATTTGAAAACTCTTATTAGAATCTATATACCTAAAGCATACTCGATCGTTCGAGTAAAATTTCGATCGATATCGAATGCCGCAATTCGGCCCAAGGTCTGTATAAAATGTTAGAACATCTATGAATGCCTTCTAAATTCGTTAAATGAGAAGCATTGCTGTTTATCGCGATAGTGTGGCAAAAAAACAGTCAACTTCGACTCATCATCGTGCCAAAAAATTGAGCATCAGCAATGTTATTTAAAATTTGGACTATCGGATCGAGGTGTGCCGTTGAGGTCGCGGGGCCATTCGGCCGATATTTTGTTCCATACATAATTGAACTATACAAATATTATCATTAAAAAAGAAATGATAATAATTTCCTAAATAATTTGTGTTTTATTCAAAATCAACATCGGCCCTTAAAATTTAACCACCCTTTATAACTTGGATATGCTGGTAAAATGTTTTCGTAAATTTAGTCTTTAAGTAAAAGTGGGCGTTAAAGTAAGCGTGTCAATAAAATTTCTGCTAATAAATACAACTTAGATATTTTAATATAGTCCGTAATTCTTCCAAAATATTTATTCATTGAGAAATTATATGAATTTGAAATAAAGCATTATATAGGATGTGGGCGTAAGAGTGGGCGTGTCACCTAAATTTTCTGGCATAACAATAACATTGACTAGAAGGATTTCCATAGCAAATTTTATCATCATACCTCTAATTTTGTCGGTTTTATAAATTTAAATTTCATTAACAGTAGATAATGTGAAAAGTGGGCGTTATAGTAGGTATGTCGAAGTTATTTATGCTAATAAATACAACTTAGATATTTCAATAAAGTCCTTTATTATTCGATTTATAGAGAAATTATAAGAATTTGAGAGAAAACGTTGTATGGGAGGTTGGCGTGTCACATTTATTTTCCGTCAGAAGAAAGCCTTTGACCAAAAAGCAATTCCTGCAAAATTTCAGAATCGTAGATCTAAATTTGTCACTCTTATTAGGTTTAAAATTTTTAACATATTGGAAAATACACTGCGCGGTATAAATTTTCGTACATTTTGATCTCTAACTCCCTTCCTAATACATGCATTTAGGCAATTTTTCTTTCTTCCTTATACTCCGATTTAGCCAATTTTCTATTCCAAACAAACCTTGTGTATAAGACATTTTCTGGCAAAATTTGAGCCCACTAGCTTTTTCGATGGGACCTCTATCGCGCTTTTAACAGACGGACAGATGGACGGACATAGCTAGATTGTCGTCAAATAAAACCCCGATTAAGAATATACATACCATTTTTTTGGTGGCGGTTATAAAAACTCAAATACTTCAAAAAAACACATTACAAAAAAATTTGTTTAGCTCTTTTACTAAAATTTTGCAAAAAATATTTGACCTTGTGTCACAAAAATTGGTCTGCTGATCACGGTCGGATCGTAACGGGTATAAAATGTGGTATAGAGGTATAGAGGAGAGTTTTATCTACTAAATGGTGCTAATTTCTTTTTGTTATCTTATGTTTTCTAGAAGTTATGGTGTATTAAAAAAAGGAATTTAGGAAAATTTAGACCTAAAGATAAAAAAAAATTATTTCTAAACATTATAAACAATTTATTTTCATGTACTAATGGCTAACAAATTTTAAAATTATACAAAACTTATTTCGTTTGAAAATCTTCGAAAAGTAAAATGTTATAGAACTTTAAAAATCAAAATCTTACTAATAAATTTCCTGTTTTAGCAAAATGCTGAGCATGTCTATTTTGAATCACCCTGTGGCCCTTAAAATTTAACCACCCTTTACAAAAAAATAGATAGATAAAAAAAAAAATTTGTTAAAATATGTATTTTAAATATTCAAATACTTATTTTAAATCTACTGATGCACATTTTTTTTTAATATTTTTAAATCTTAAACCTCATAAGACTGTGTGTACAACTATATGTAAAGTTGGGCACAAATCATTACGCTAGTTAATTTTTGTCAACAAACTTCGGTCATTTTCGTTTTCACAAACCCCTATAAAATTCCTTTGTAGTTTGTGCAAAAAAATGTTACTAGAGTCATCTAGTGTTCTACGTGATGTTTAGCAAAGACATCATCCTCAGTGTTTGCAAAATATAGTGGCGCCTTCAACAGATGTCGCCATCTGCAATGAATAAATGCTAATATATATGACTAATATATTTTTATAAAAATTTAAAAAAAAAGTGGGCGTGGCACATTTATTTTCCGTTATAACGAAGACTTTGACCAAAAAACCATGTTTGCAAAATTTCAGAACCGTACATATAGTTTTGTCAGTTTTATTACGTTTTAAACTTCAAATATACACTGAGCGGTATAAATTTTCGTACATTTTGACCTATAACTCCTTTTCTAATGCATAGATTTAAGCAATTTTTGGGGAGAAATATTCTTTTGACTCGAGAAATATATATTCGAAGTTTCATGACTCTACGTTTATGCGTTTGGACACAATTCCTTTTTTTTCGATGTTTGAAGGACACGGGTTTTTCGACCTATTCTTGCTTTACGAGCTATAACTCTCTTTCTAATATTCCGATTTAGCCCATTTTCAATACCAAACAAACCTTGTCTATTAGAAAGATTCTGGCAAAATTTGAGCCCTTTAGCTTTTTCGGTGCGACCTCTATCGTGCTTTCAACAGACGGACAGACGGACAGACGGACAGACGGACAGACGGACAGACGGACGGACATAGCTAGATCGTCATCAAATCAAACCCCGATTCAGAATATATATACTTTATGGGGTCTAAAATGGATATTTCGATGTGTTACAAACGGAATGACAAAATGAATATACCCCCACCATTTTTTTGGTGGCGGGTATAAAAAAACACACACACAAAGTTTCAGTTTGAAAAGCTGTAGTTAGCTTGAGTGTGTGTGTATCTGTGCTTGTATTAATTCAAAGTTACAGATTGTCGATACTAATTAATTTAAGTGCCGGATTGTCTCTCTAGGACTCTGGCTGTCAGCATTTAATTATGTTTGCATGTTTAGTGTAGTGTTTTAAAAACAACGTAGATTATTTTTAGGTTCATCAAATGAGATTTTTATGCGAGTTCATAGAAAGAGATTAAAATATTTTAATAATGTTTAACTCAGAATTTCTGAACAGTACTTTTAATAAGGTAAAAAACTAAAAACTAAATAAAATTAAAGGTAATAGCATAAAATATATTTTTTAATTCAAATACGTTTCAAGAATACCAACTAGGATAGTTAAAATATACGCAAATATATTTATTACTCACCCTTAAGTGTTGAAGAATCAGTTATGATATGTGACTTAGAATGATGGTAGGCGAATAGACAAGGAAGCTGTTGAAAAGGAAAGATTTTGACCAGTTATTTTTATCACATTGGCTCTTTGTAAAATCTGTAGAGCTTGTTTTCTACAGAGAACAAAAGTGTTGCGTTAAAAATTAAAAAGGGAGATTTATCTGGCGTTTTAAAATTTTGGTACCGATTTTTTTGTTTTTAAGGGCAGAAATAATATTCATTTATGGACAGAAAATTTGTTTTTTAACTGAAATTTGCAAAATCAGAAGCTATTTTCTCGAAAAAATTAGAAAAAAAATTTCATATAAACTTACCAGACAGCGAGTCTTTAATATAGACAACAAGAAATTTACGTATAAATGTTTCACAAATGAATATCTTTTGATTAGTTGTCCATCAAACCGTGAAGTGAAATTATAAAAGTGGATCAATCATGCTGTGCGTTCAGCCATAAAATATTAATTAGATATCATTTTAAGAAACTGAACAAATTTTTTGTCGAATATGGTAGACTTTTAACTGAGTTGCATTCATTTTTTATACACAATTTCAAACTTTCCCATATAAAGTTACTTTGGAAATATTTTTAATTTTCAATGGTCCACCAAAAAAAACGGGAAAAAAGCCACTTTAACCTTTATAAAGTAGGCTATTCGCACAATAGTTATTCCTACCTTCCTTTTGATTTTTTAAGCAGAGACAGTGAAAAAAAATTTCTTGAGATATATTTTTCTCCTATTCCTTTTTATGGTACGGTAATATTGCTTAACATCTTTTGTTAATACTCTGAAAATTAATATTGTTAAAGACTTAGTTTGATTTACATTTATTACACTTAACATTTTCCTTGGTTGACCTACTGGTAGTAACATGTTAAGTATTAAATAACTGAAATATAGTATCACGTTCACTATCTTTAAAGAGTAGTTATTTTTCCTACATATAAAACATTAATATCTCACCGCTTCATTTAAATGTAACATTCTCTGGTAATAACCAAAATATACTAGTGTGTATAAGCAGAAACTTTGTAAAACGTTACAAATTAACATATAAAAAAAAGCAAGGTCACTGTAAATAGTCGAACAGCGCCGCTTACAGTAACAGTATAACGTTAGAATTAGTTGTGTGTATGTACATCAAATTGAGTTTGATAATTAATGTGTAAAGCAATGAATGAAATAATAAAAATACTGCAGAATTTATTGTGTTATAAATTAATAAAGTCTCTATTTTCTATAATATTAATTTTAAGTGTTATTACCTCCAATGCAAATGAGTCCTGGTTTATTAAAAGAAAATAAATAAAGGCTTATAAAATGTGTATATATAACAATTTTTTATACTTTTTGGAAATGGGTTTGAAGTATGAAAAAGAGGTCTCCAAAGTTATAAGAGATAGAAACCATTTTTTTATTATATTTCAACGTCATCTAGTGTTATATAAGCATATATAAATTAACTCAAAATTTATTACCTCACCGGCGTTTTCAGAACTATTAGCTTACTGTCAACAAATAATGATTTCTTAGTTTTAAGTCCCTCGCAATCGTAGCTACGATGTCCCTAAACGGCATTTTCTGGAGATGAATGAAGAATTCATTATGTCTAATATTTTTTTAAGTGCTAACTTTAGATACATACATTGAAACATGTTTAGTGCACGTTACTGTATATTAGCATAGCATTTTAATGACACCTATCAACGGCAGTTGCACTCAAATTAAACCTTATTACGAAATTCCTTTAACTTCCGCTAAACAAATAAATGTTAATTTAATACTTCTTTCCTAAGAAAATCAAAGCGAAAACCCGTAGTAAAAGAACACAAAAACTATTTATAAAATTACACTTAATTGTCAATCTATAACCAAGTGCAGTTAAATTACTGCACTGCTAACTTTGCCGTATTTAGCATCTTATTAGAATTCAATTTCTCACTTGTCTATTTATCTATTTTAAATCTTTGACATTTATTTAGTTTGTTTTTGTGTTCAATACGCGTTAATTTGTTTAAGATGTAAATTATATAAGTTATTTTAAAGGAGCATTTCACACTTGAATAACTAAAAATGTGTGATATTTTGTTTTACGTTTGTGTGAAGTTTAGCTACAGGGTTGCCAGATGTTGGAAAAGAACAGACTGTGATATTCTTACTATATATTCATAAAAAAAATTACAGAATTTTTAAGGTATTATTAAATAATATATTCATACAATACAACTTTTATAAACCTTCGCTAAATTTAAAAAATAGTTTTGTATAATTTTATCAAATAATTCAAGGCGGTTATCATCGATGGCCCAAAAATATTTTTCTATCGTAAATACTTCATAACAAATTTTAATATGATTTTAAATGGGAATTAGTTTTTTATTATTTGTAGTGAAATTTATTTCTAATTCATATCTATATATTCAGAAAGACAGCCAGGCAAAGTTTTTAAAAAGTTGGGATGATTTTTTTTTTGAGATTATTAGTTGTAATACCATCAAAATTAAAACAAGTCAGAGGGCTTTTTTCGGCCGTGCAAAATCTGATAATACCCTACACCATCATAAATAAAATGGACTCATCATAGCGCAACCTAGAATTTAGATTAAACAATTTACGTCATTTTGCGTTATTATTTCCAACAGCATCTCTGAATCTAAATTTTTACATATTTATCTGTATTATATTATTAAGGCCTTTTATTTACCACCACTATAAGGGTGTTAGTAAATTAATTGGCGGCCATCATGGATTTAAGATTTTTTGTAGTGTATTATGTATGTTATAAATATCGAAATTAAAAAATAGTTCGATTTTCGTTTTTATACCCTTTAGACGAGAGTGCACTTATAAAGGGCCCGCCATCTAACGTTTTTTTTCAACTAGTGCTTATTTCATGAATGGTAACACTTAGCTCATGTCTGATTTGACAGATAATTAGTTTTATCCTTCCGCTGAACGAATACGGTTGTGTATACGCTTGAACAACTCTGGGAAATATTGCGACATTACTTTGGCCGATTTTGCCAAAAAAAATCATCTTTTCAGATAAAGATCATTTTGATCTTGGCGGGTATGTTAACAAACGAAATTGTCGCATTTGGGGCACAGAAAACCCGTACGCATACATTGAAAAGCCGATACACCCAAAAAAAATCACTGTTTGGTGCGGATTTTGGTCCAAAGGCCATTTTTCATCCAAAATGAGCAAGGAGTGGCCGTAGTCAATGGCGATCGTTATCGGGCCATGTCGAAAGAGTTTTGGTTCGCAAAAATTTAAGAGGAGGATATTGGCAACATTTGGTTTCAACAGGACGGCACTACGTGGCACACCGCCGAAGCTATACCTTTATTCTGAATCTTTATATGTAGATGAAGAAATATATTTAGCTAAGACCATATGTTATTCTGTCCGTGTTTATATATATATTATATATTTGAAGTCCCCACGTATGCTCCTTTATGATATCAATTTATCAGATAATTTCTGGTCATTTAGCGGCAAATGGAGGTTTTTAGAGACAAGTAGGACAATAAATATTTTTAGAAAATACATGCTTCTTAAGGGCTAAATGAATAAACCCAATGTGTCATCAATTAGTAAAAAGTAAAACAAATTACTTAATAACAATGATTTTGTTTAATAGATAAATGAATAAATTTTTTTCTTATTCGATCTATTCCTAAATTATAAAATTTTTTTGGGAAAAAATTCTTAACGAGGTATGTTTTGTCTAGTATCAGATGATGGGTTTTATAAAACATGTGCTGCTTTTGACGCTGTTTTGCAAAAAGTTACACTAAAGAAAAGCAACGGTTAGGACATGATCACGACAGTCATAGTACAATCTCTACAACAATTTTATATTATTCAAAGCAAGTAAAAATGAAATTAATTTTTTAAATGTGCGTCACTATTAGTCGTATTTTGATAATGGTTAAATACTTGAATTAAACATAACAATAACTATTATCCATTATGTATTTTAGACTTAATCATGCAATTCAGTCATAGAGTGTTGGTCTTATATTATGATTACTACAACCATATTTTTTCCTTGCGCTTACACTTCCAATTATATGAAAAGTAATATAACGTAAAAGGAAATATATTTCTAAACATATTATTTTTTTTATATTTATATATTGTAGGATATAGAAAAATAAATGTTTAAATGAAATTTTTTGGCTGGTCAACTGAAAAATTTTTTTATTTTATTCTACAAATTATTTGTTTTCATAAGGTACCCATGTAAAGAAGAATAACGAAATATTAAGAAATTTAAAAAATATATGTGCTTAAATGTACTTAGTCTGTAGAATTTCTTACGTCCCTTACTAAAAGTTGACTTTTGTTGCAGAGTGTAATATATAATAAAAAGCTTGACTGATAAATCCTTTTAAAAGAAACGTTTGTACCACATTTTAATAAATTATGTTATCACGGAATACCTACACAAATTACCAAAAACAAAGTGAAATAAAAAGCCTAACACTTAATTATTATAATTATTTTATTTACATACAAATTAGTTATCCTTATTGTTTTTTCTCCTTTGGCTGGCATTTAGTTTCAACTTGCTGCTGCTGTTCTAGGTAGTTTCTTTATCATTATATACAAATATTTAACCAACAATTTAATGATTAGTTTGTGAAAACATTAAAACTCATTGAAGCGTAATAAACACTAATAATATACTACTTTAGAGATCCAAAGAAAGGAAAAAAAAAAAAACTGAAATAGATTCAAGCACAAAACAATAAATTCCACTTGATAGTAAATCAAAGCAACTGAAAATATACCTGCAACAATAGCAGCAGCAGCAACAATATCTAGAAAAAGAACAACTAAAACAGCTATCGAAATAATCTACATTATAACAGCAACAACAGCAATTTTAAGAGAGAAAAAAAAACAAGAAATATTTAAGAAAACTAAAACTAGAAATGAAGCAATAAAGTACCTACAAAGGAAGGCAGTAAAATATAACGAAAGATTTAAAGGAGGAAAATGATTAAGATATTAAAAAAAATATTTAAACCTGTTATATTTAAATTGGACATTTGTAATCTCTTACAAATACTTTCCTTAAAGCGTTACAAGACATACTAAAAAGATCAAGTTTTATAACGATGCCTTACTTTGTCAACCTCGTAACTTAAAAAATACGATTTTGACTTTTTTTATATCAAACGATTGTTTCATGCTTTAACTAAAAAAGATTAGTATATTATTACTACTAATATACATAAATGCAATCGATTCCTTAATAATTGCAATTAAACTTTTAACCAAACACCGAAGTAGAAAAATATGAACCTTTTTTTTCTCTCCTTAAAAGTTTTATTTTTTAAGATACGAGGTTGAGGAAGTAAGGCATCGAAAAGCCTCGTAATTTTGTATTTTTTCTTTTTTAACAACATATTATATCGATATTTAATATGTTGCTCTATTTAATTTAATATATAACTTAGAACTTGGAAAAATTAGTTATAAAATTACCTTCAAATGGATGGCATTCCTTTAAAGCCTGCCAAGGCAAAAAATACAAAGAAAAAGTTCAAGAATTGAATGAACGCAAAAAAGATAATAAAAAAAAACCTGCTCCAATACCTTTAAGTTCATAATAATTGAATGTTCGCTATTGCCTTGATAAAAACAGCCTTAAACACAGCAAAAAACAACCATGTACTGGCAAACGGTGTTGCCACTGCAGTAGCTGTGCTGGACATATTTTTTCTTTATTTATAAAGATATACTACAAAACCTTTTACTAGTTAGAATCCAAAAATTTCGTAAATATTTTATAAAATAAATTTGATGAAAATTTTATTTAAAAAAATTTTAAAAATTTATTTTTAAAACAACTGCAAATATTTTAATTAATATTTTCAAATAATTTCTATAAAAAATATTTACAGAAAAATTTTCATAAAAAACGAAGATCGAAAATTCTATATCAAAAATATTTTCTAAAAAACTATCTAAAATTTTTTAAAACGAAAACTCTTAAAAGCTGTCTCTTAAAAAATTAAAATTCTTCAATATTAACTTTGAAATGAAAATTTATAAAAAAAATTTTATAAGAATAATTTATTGCAAATTTTCTTGAAAAATTTTTTTTTTCAAATTTTCTTGAAAAAAAATTATTGAAAATTTGTTTATATTAAAAAATACAATTTATCAAATATTTTTAACAAGATAAAAATCACTGAAAAAAACTGAAACCTAATTTTTAATTTCAAACTTTTTCTCAGGTTTTTAGTTAATTGGTTTAAGTTTATTTTCTCAGGTTTTTAGTTTATTGTTTATAGTCAGTGCTTACTACCTTTGGTTTCCATATTTTCTTAACACATCAAGAATAAAATTTACCAGCAGAAAGCTGACAATTATTCTTTTATAAATTTTTATAATAGATATTAGAAATAAATTTCTTCATAAGAAGAAAATTTCAAAATAAAAAATCAAGCCTAAATAAATTGCATTAGCATCAAAAAAATACTTCTTTTAAATTATTTTGCAGAAGGATTTTTTTTTTTATGAAACGAAAACGTATCCAATATTTTTTATAAAATAAAAATATTATTAAAGCAAATTTTATAAAAAAAAATTATTTTATTAAAAACATCCTACAAAAGGACGAATTATCAATAATCTGCGATAGATTTTTATATAAGAAGAATGTTCTTTAAAAAAAATATTATAAAAAATATTTAATTAAGAGCTAATTTACTGAAAACTAAGTACAAAAGGATAATTTTTCGAAAATTTGTGAAAGATATTATATGTAAAGAACATTTTTGATATTTTTTGTAAGAAATCAGTTTGTTTGAATTTATTTCTAAGAAATACCGAAACTATTTTTAACAATTTTTAATTGTCAAAATTAGTTCTCAAACATGAATTTTTAAAATTTTTAATATTTTATAATAACAAAAATTTCTTTTATAAAACAAATGCTTTTCGAAGAATTATTTTTCTACAGAACAACAGTTTGAAAAATAAACAAACAAAAAATACCGAAAATTTTTAAAAACATATTGATCGTTAATAGTTGTAACAATTGAGGACAGGAGGTTAGGTCTAAAAGGAGACAGTTCGGTGTTCTTGTGCACCGGCGTTAGCTCATGTGGTGTAGGATCTTGTCTCTACCTCTATGTTGCCTAGTTACAAAAAAAAAATAATAAATTTAACACCGGAAAAATAAACAAACAATAATATTTTGGTTGAAATGATCAGCGAGCAGATATCAGAATCTCACTGATTAGGCCTACAATTCCCTCCCAACCTATGAATACCCAATGACCTTATGAAATCTGGGTATTCCCTAAAAAGGAAAATAAATATGTTCCTTTAATTTATCTACCCCATTTACAATAAACAAACTTCTATATCATTATGTTACGTTATAAAACATTTTTTAATTCATATATTAAAAAAAACTTAGTTAGGTATGAAATAATTATTGAAATTATTACCAAAAGAAAAACCGATACATATATATATATATAAAATTACACATAATTCACTCACCCTTAATCTGGTCGACGAAAAGAGCTCTTTCTTCGGGATTAGGATTATTATTATTTTTTTTTTTTTTTGAACAAAAATATCGACGTATCTCTTTTATTATTTGTAAACAAAAAATATATGATACCTCTTTTCTTATGGTATTACAATCTCCTTTTCTTATAAATTAATTATTTTTTTTTTTTAAATAATTAACAAAATTAAATCAGTTAATTTCGTCTTTAAAAAGACGAGTCAAAAAAAATTTGTCTTCAAAAAGACAGTTAAACTAGATTTTTTTTTTTTTTTTTTAATAATAAGCCTTCTCAGAAATCTTTCTATAGTTAGTGTTGCATCAAAAATTCAGGAGTAATTAGAGGGAAACCTAGACCAATCCATTATATTATCGTTAAAATGGGTAAATAAATTCACCGGCTGAAGAAAACAAAAATAACGAATTACCTCACCATCATCAACCAAATACAATTATACCTACCAACAAAATTCGTTGCCGGTAGCTTAAGAACAAGGAAAATAAATAGAAGTTATACCAGCTACTAATTTATATATCCCTTCACTTCACTTCCTCTTTTAGTTAAATATTTCTGTTTCCTCTTTTTTTTCTATTTTATTTTTTTATTATATTTTATTTTCAACTACACAACACAACTTTAAGTTTAAACTGATAACTTTTCAAAATTTTCTTCGCCTTTTATAGCCTCAAATTCCTAACCAAGCCTACTACAAAGCTAAAATAAAAAATGAAAAATTTTAAAATTCAAAATTTAAAAAGGAAAATGTACAGTATTTTTTACAAACAAGTAGTGACAACAATAAAAATATTAAGACTAAACTTTTATAACTGGAAATTATAAAGTAAGGATATGAGATGGCGTCACGTAGTTTAAAAAAATTAATTTCGAAGAAAAGTTGTAAAAAAAATATAATTTTTCTAACTGGCATAAAAAGAGATCTTATTAATTTTTTTTTATAATTATATTATTAGTTGCGAAAAAAATTGCAACTGGCAACACTTTTAATAAACAACAAACAAATAGCAACAACAAAGGCTTACACACATTAAAGCTGCATGTTTGCTAAATTAACGCAACAACAGTAACAAATATCCAAAGGCTGATTTTATTATTTTGTTTAAGAATAAGAACAATAACTATAACAGCAACTACAACTAACATACCTCCAACAACAAGCCTTATTTTAATATGAGTATATGTTGCAAAATAATCTTTCTCTGCACTACCACTATGTGGGCTGCACCCGAACTAAAAACGATCAATGCCACTGCTCTATCTACATTAAATATATTTCTTTTAAATTTTTTTTACCAACAATCGCTTGATGCTACAATAGCAAAAACACAAAATTATAAGTGTCCTATTGACGGCTGTAACGAATTTTATAGGTCCTTCATCAGCTTGTGCCCTAAATGAAGCTCTGAATTTTATCTGGTTTTTTTAAATAAAAACCGATTACTTAGACACAGGACTATTTAAGTTTTAAACAGAAAACGATTTCTTCATATGAAAAAAAAAAATATACAAAATCAAAGATAGGATTTTTTAAATTAGTTTGGGTCTAGTTCAAGTGTAAATCCAGCTACCTCGTTTGCTGGGGCATGTAGAGGTAAAAGTTGTTCTTTAATATATTCATTGTTTTTTCAACAGCTGCTTAAAGTACTATTTATCGGTGTTACTACTTCAGTTTGGAGGCTGGCTGATATCTTCCTTTCCTCCCCCCTAAAATCGCGCTTGGTCTAATAAAAAATATCATTTATTTTCTTTGAAATCTTGGATTTTGGAATAAGTATAATCGAAACATTTCACGTACAGTATTTCACGTGAATATTCTAAGACCACATTTTGGTTTTAGCGAAGGGTACTAAACCAACTACAACAGCCTGTTTTTTTACAACATGTTCAATCAACAGAATGTAGAATTGCTTCTGCCCGCTGGTAGTGACTTTAAAAATCTAGCTGCAATAACAATAACAACAACAACCTTTTCATAGTACCCAAACACTATCAGACATTAGTTAGTGGTAAGGAATCCTGTTGATAATCTTTTTCCAAAAGCACTAGTTTGTGTGACTGAGTGCTTACAATGCATGTATTTATTGCATGGCTTTTATAAAGGTTGCGTGGCAGGTTCTTTTTGCTATTTGAAAATGTTATTGTTTTTGTTTTGGCTATTTTGTTTTTCTATACACAAATACACGTTTGTTCAAGGCATTTACAACTGTTCTTACTGCCCTTCGTACAGCTCTATACTCCCTTTCAAAAGGCTTTTCTTAACTTTATATAAATTTCAGAACCTTTTTATACCCTTCACCTGGAGTAACAAGGATATATATAGAGTTGTCATTACGTTTGTAGTTTCTAGAATAATAATTTTCGACCCCATAAAGTATACATTTTCTGAAAGCCTATGAATTGGGGATTCGATTAAGCATTCATCGTATATCTGTTCATTTGTTTGTTGAAATCAGCTTTTGAAATACCTTAAATGTTGCAGAGATCTTGTTACTTGAATATTTTAGAAATATTTCGCTTATAAATCCCCGCACCATCAAGCCATAACTTCTGAGTTTTATAACACGACAGCCTCTGTTGTTTCCCTATATTCTTACCATAAAAATTAAAATTATTCAGGCCTAGGATGATTTATAGACTGATATGTTACAGTTCTTAGATACAAATTTTTTCTAGGAATACTCGTAAAAAATCGGTCATATAATATAGACAAATATAAACATTTTTCTAATTTTAAAGATGAGGCGAAAAAAATGTATACCCACTATTCCGGTCAAAACAAATCCTTGGTCATGGTTACAAGCAGAAAAGCCCTAACTCGTACTTTTAACGAAATTGAGTTTTTCAATAATTTCAATATATTTCACACAATACACGACACATAAATTTAACGCAATAATATTGAAAAAACAGTTTTACAAGCAATTTAACTAAGAAAATTACATTATGATTAAGAACTTTCTGTCACGTTCTACTCTTGAAAAATTACAATTGTTTAAGTCAGGGCGTTTCTACTTGTGACGAGCGATATTCTCTATCGTTTATTTTCAACTGTTATGTCGGTCAAAACAAACAGAGAAAAAAGTATGTGAAAATATGATTTAAAATTTTTAAAAATAAAAACAAAAAACTTTCAATGAAATAGCGAAAGATCTGAAAGTTTACAGTTACACTGTTTCAAAGGCATTAAAAAGATGTACGAAAGACTTTAACAAGGACAAAAACCCAGCAGTAGAAAGGAAAAAAATTAGGTCAAATTTAATAATAACAAATACACCTGCTAAGTGATTGATTATGAAACTTATGTACTAACAGACTTTTCACAACTTTCGGGTTAGGATTTTTGTATGACTAAGGAACGAAGTAATGTTTAAAAAGAGTATCGAACAAAAAACAAACAAAATTCTAAAAAAAAATTACTGTGTCGCAAGCCATTTGTAGTTATAGCAACAGAAGTCAAACACTTGTACCAACAGGTAGGATAAGCACAGAAATATATATTACTGGTTCTTACTTTTCTTAAAACAACACAGAGTTCCTTTTTATTTGTGGCCTGATTTGGTATCATACCGCTATGGAAAGAAAGCCTTTGAGTGGCACGCAAGCAATGATGTCAATGATGTTTTGTACCTTGAGAGGCAAATCCAGCTTAATAGCTAAAACAAGAAATAAAGAAAAGAGGAAAAGTATGCCAGGACCGATTTCGCGTCCTTATCCAAAAAGGTAACAGAAGAATCCATAAAATTTTTAATGGGACGATTTCCGGAAAATATGGACAAATTAATAAAGGGTCGTCCAAATAACGTTTTATTTTTTTTAAATGCTATAAAAAGTGTAGCTTCCGCTGTGTGGCACGTAGAGCCGTCCTGTTGAAACCAAATGTTGCCAAATCCTCCTCTTCAATTTTTGTGAACAAAAATTCGTTCAACATGGCCCGATAACGTTCGCCATTGACTACGGCCACTTCTTGCTCAATTTCGAAGAAAAAGTTCCCAATTATGCCTCTGGACCAAAATCCGCACCAAGCAGTGACTCGTTTTGGGTGTATCGGCTTTTCAGTGTATGTGTGCGGGTTTTCTGTGGCCCAAATGCGACAATTTTGCTTGTTTACATACCCGCCAAGATCAAAATGAGCTTCATCTGAAAAGATTTTTTTTTTGGCAAAATCGGCCAAAGTAATGTCGCAATATTTCCCAGCGTTGTTCAAGCGCATACACAACCATACTCGTTCAGCGGAAGGATAAAACTAATTATCTGTCAAATCAGACATGAGCTAAGTGTTACCATTCACGAAATTAGCACTAGTTAAAAAAACGTTAGATGGCGGACCCTTTATATACCGAGGAATATGCCAATATTTTAACGGTTGATATATCTACATATTTTTGGATTTAGATAAATTAACGTATTTCTTACCGCAGACCAAAAATCAAAAATCAGACTTTACAGTGCCACCCGCCTAAATATTCTGAAGATTCCGTGAAAATTTCATCAAAATCGACACAGCCGTTTTTGAGTCCATACGTTACATACATACATACACACATCCTGTTTTATATATTTAGGAAAAAGATTATTGGTATGTTGAGTTTGCGTTTCAGCTTTTGTAGTAGTTTTTCGAGCTTTACTACTTTTATTACTTAGTTTGTTATTATTTTAGAATTGCACAATCAATAATTTCCTCAGTTATATTTAATTAATTTTCAATTTGTAAAAGATTATGTTTAAATCGCTAAAGACCCAAATTAAGCTAATATGAAATTAATTAAACGTTGTTAATGGCCAAGCTCCTCTTCAGAACATTCTAGAATAAATTAGTCAGTTAAATTATATTTAAATTATATTGAGTATATATATGCGAAGTATTCTTCATGTTCGTCTCGAATCAACTGAATTTTATTAGAGACTGTTTGTTTATAAAGGAATATTTTTACTGCTGTTAGTGTATTTTTCATTCTTACTGCGCAAGATTACTTAACTTCCTAAAGCAACTTCTTGTAAAAAAAAACAACAACAACACACAGAACATACAGCTATATAACACGTTAAATAGGGAAGTAACGCGATTAGGGAAATCGGTAGAAAATGGTACAATTATTTTATATAATTCTTAAAAATAAGTAGAAGCACGTATTCGTTGCTTTAAATCTTCGCCTTACACATGCTTTGATTTTCGCAAGAGTAACTTTGTCATTCGGTTTTTTTTTGGTATTGATAGCATCTACACATACTTCGTTTCCTCTATTTTTTCGCTGTCGGTATTTATTTCAACTTCTGTAAAAACTTTTTCAATATTTGCTCTAGTTGTATTTATCAAAGTAGGCATTTTAAAACTTTCCTTCACACACGAGGCTTTTTTATTGAGACTGAGCATATTATGGGCATAAATGATATGACTATTGATAAATTCAATGTTCTGAATACTATAAAATATGCACATTGACCATCTGTTAGTCTTCCGAGAGCACGATATTTCATGGTACATTGGGTGCAGTGTATCAACTTCATTTTTTGTTTCATTGTAAAACACGATCATATGAGGTCAACTTGCTTCAAAATTCAAAGTTCTTTCCTCATTCCAAGACTACAGCCAACACACTACGTATTTTGCCTTCAGTATAAATGAAAGTAATGTTAATTCCTGGTCATAGCAAAAAATAGAGGCTTAACTTTCTCTATTTGTTTTAATGATTTTTCTATTGGAGATATTCCACCAGGAAACAAATTTTAACCGTAACCAACAAACAATATGTTCAAAAGGAGATTTTTTATTATGACAAAATTTCACATTTCGTATAAATTTGACATTTTTTATTGGAATATTAGTTAATAAAATTTTTACAGAAATAAAAAAAAAATGTTTATATCTCTTAAACTGCATTTTCGATAAATCTTTTTATAGAAAGTGTTAAATGTATTTGTTTAAGTATGTTTGTAATAATCATTTTTTAAAACAATTTTAATATCTTTATATGTAATTCTTGGTTTATTAAGATACAAAATAATAGTTAATAAAAAATTTCTATTTCCTTTTTAAATTTTTTGTGGAACAAAAATTTCTAAAATTTTTAATAATTTACTCGATTTTATCGTAACTTATAAAAAAAATTTTAAAAATTTTTTAATAACTTTTTTTAATATATTTTCAGTCATTAAATTACTGATTATTAAAAACACAAAGATTTCAACAAGGCGAATTCATACAGGTTAAATTATCAGCCCAGATGATGGGAAGGCATTTTATCAAAATTTTTTGAATTCGCTTGATATTTATTATTAAATTAGAGATTGAAAATGAGATTTTTATTTCAGTATTAAGAAATTAAATTAAATGTACTTTTTCGATAATAAATGTGTCAAATTGATGTATATTTACTGTTTTTCACCATTCATAATGTGTATCACAAATATGTATGCTTTTTTAAGTAGAATTTTATTAAATTAAACACATCACAATAAGTTGTCAGTCCCTGTTATACAAATTGGCTATGACAGAAAATATTCAGTAAAAAGTTGCTTTGTTGTATCAATTCGCCGTTGTATGTACCTGTATGAATATGCCCAAGGTCTATTAAATAAGGTCTGTGCAACTCTACAAAAACAAAAAGCAAAAAAAATATACGGGCATTTTGTTAGTGTAAAATTACTGTAAGGTAGTCAAAAACAGCTGACTAAAATACCAAAAAATTCATCCAGGTGAAATTATCAGTCCATCTGATGGGAAACGTTACTATCAAACTCTATGTATACAAAATTATTTTTTATGAAGTATTTGACAGAGAGCAGTACAGCAAATTCGCCGTTGCATATACCTGTATGAATATGCCCAACGCCTATTAAATTTTGTGTTTTCATTTTGTTTAACAATTTTTTCAAGACAACAAAAATAAATTGTGTTAATAGTAAATATTTGCTAAAAATATGGCTGATAAAGATAAAATCGAAGTCTAGACGATGTCTTGAAGAAGCGTGCTGTTTCACAAGGTATGTTGGGCCAGAAAGATGCTCGTTTCGCTGCTGGTGTTGTACAAATGGTGCGTGAAGGCAAAATAGCTAATCGTTGTATTTTCTTGGCCTGTGAGCCAAGTAATGGCAAGGCTGCTATAGCTGTTGGTGTGGCTCAGTCCTTGGGTACAGAAACGCCTTTTCCCAGCATGTCCGGCTCACTGCATTGCACTTTTGAATATAAATCATAAGTTGAAAAAGTATCAATCATAAAATTGAAAAACATAAATGTCGCCATAAAAAGGTAAACAAATTTTGACAAATTCGAGTAGTAAACATAGGGGAGCAAAAAACGATCAGCTGATTAGTTGAACAGACCTTATTTAATAGACCTTGAATATGCCTTAGATTTCAATTTATTTTTAAAAATTTAAATGTATAATATTTATAGAAAGATTTTATTTTAAAAACACACAACCATTTTATACAACACTTCATATTGTTTTCTTTTTGTGAAATGATTGTTAAGAGTTTATTTGTATATTAAATTATTATTTTTTTTTAATTATTTTAATATATTTTTAAGTATTAATAGAAAAATTTTGGAAAAATTTCCTACTCTTTTCTCCTTTTTTAATCTCCATATTTAAAAAAAATTAAATTTTTAGAATTTCAAAAATTTTAAAATTAAAGAAATTATCATCGCTTAAATAAACTTAGTAAAATTATTTCAATATTAAATATTTAAATATTTTCAATAATTTTTCTGTATGTTTATTTAAATTACTGATTATCAAAAACAAAAAGATTTCAATTTATTTTTGAAAATATGGAAAATAATATTTTTAAGATTTTATTTTAAAAACAAACAACCATTTTGTAAATTATTTAATTTTTTTTTTTTGTGAATTATGAAAAAACAATGTTAAGAGTTTTTTTTTTAATTGGATTAAATTTTAAATTATTGTTTTTTTTTTAATTATTAAAGAAACAACTTTGGAAAATTTTCTATTTATTTATCCTTTTTTAATCTCCATATTTTTTTAAAGATTTTATTTTCATTATTTTTTTATTGAAAGTTTTTTCCCCTTTTCATAATATTTTTCATAATTTTATTTTTAATTTTTACTTTTTTAGTTTTTAATTTTTTTTTTTTTTTTTGAATTTTGTATAAATGCTTTCGTCATAAATTTTTATATTTTTAAAGTTTCCTTATACATAAATATATATTTTCGTTTAAATTTCTTAAAAATATTTTCATAATAAATTTATTATTACATTTGATTTTACGATATTAAAGATATATTGCAGAAAGCTTCTTAATTACACAAAATTTACAATAAGTTTTACCATCCACTATTATATAACAGACACACTAAAGTGTAGGACAAAATTTCCTTTTTAAGAAACCGGCTGTTAGGATATATCTCTGAAATTTTTCGATTGGCACACGTTCTCCATTGGCAGGCCTAGTCTTGCCTTTGAGTGATCTTATGTAAAGAAATGAAGAATTTTTAAAGAAAGAACTTAGACGTACACACCACCTTTAATAAATAATTGTTTTCAAGTTGTGAGTTTTAAAACACAGACCGGCACAACAAATGCGTTTATTACATATCGGCTTGAAGGAAATTTTTTATATATAAAATAGTCACAGAAAAAAATGTTTGAAGTCAAAAGGTTTGAACTTATTACACTTCCTCTTTAGCGTCCTTCTCTTTGTGTGACTCTCCTTTTGGTTAAATAAACTTTCTTGATTGTTGGCCTAGAGTAAAGATCGATAAACGTTTAGATTTTTATATATCCGCATAAATATATACAAGTAAGTATGTATGAATTTTTTGTTTCTTTCGAAACCTTTAGGGATTTAATAGACAACAACACTTTAGTATTATTTACTATTTTGTTATTATTTTATCTATGCAAATATTAAGACAAACTTTAAGCACGTACAAACAGAATTGACTGAGTACAAGTTGAGCTGCAAGGCCTTCAAAATTATTTTCGACTCCTTCATATAGAGATGCTTTGGAGCGTTATTGTATTTATTTTTATTTTATTTTTTATATGATAAACTCATTTTATTATATTATTATTAGAAAGTATAGTTTTTTTTATTTTTCGCATCTTATGCTCTCTCCTACATTAATTCAGTTTTTTTATGATAAATGATTTTTATCATAGAGTAATTGTTTGCTGGAACTTAAGCTACTTTTTGTTAGTGTTATTTTCTATAATTTTTTTTTGCTGTGAATTTTAGTCTTGCAGTTTATCCCTTTCATTCTTGATGCCATATTTATGATAAAAACTGGACATAACAGGAAAATACTACAAACGCAAAGCAACTGGTATATACGAAATAACGCAAAAATATATTCTTCTTTATACCGTTATCTTTAGATGTGTAGGGTTTAAATTATTTATATACGTTTTACATATTTACAATTGGTGAAAGGTAGTGAGGTGGAAACTTATTTGTGTAAATAATATGATTTAATCGAATAACTGTGGTCGTGTAAAAGGATTAATGATCCACAAGGTTTATTTGTAATTATGACAATGCGTTTTGATACCCTCTTTAAACAATGCAGGGGATTTCGATTTCTTGAAGGCGAATGAATGCTGCATAACTTCCTGTTTCTTTTTAATCAATATTACTAATACGCCTGCTTAATTAGAAAATTATAAAAATTCCAATTTCTTACTCAGCAAAACACATATGCCGATGAGATGATTTTTTGTGAAATTACTAATAATTTGAACATTAGAATGTCATTGATGATCATGTGCTGTTATAAATATAATCCATTCTAATAAGTGCATAGAACTCATGCATATTTGGCGAAAAGCAACCGATGTTGCCTAAGTTAATTTTGTTTGTTTACATGAATTGTTTACGATATTTTCCATAATGTTGTATTCATTTGAAATAACATCATATATGAAAAATTATTTCATACTTAGAGAGGCATTTATAATAAAGGCTTTTGCATTTTGGATTTAGAAGTCTTTAAAACGAAATTCACCAATTGCTCGATACCAAAGCAAAATAGAATAATATATTGAATCTGCTTTATTTATCCAACAGAGTTTAACTGAAAATTAATTCAGTGCCTAGTGAATTATCTGCGATACAACAACCAAGTTTAACTTTTAATTTAATTTATTAATCCTTAAAAAAAATTTTTAGACAGCTCTCGTTTAACTTCTCGTTAAAAAACGTGTTACCTTAACAAAAAAAAAATTATTTTTTTATATACAGGGTGGGCCAAAACGGACCATGTGGTATGAAAATTTAGATACTTTTTCGTTTTTATATATTTTTAAAATATTTTTTTTCTATTTTTTCAAGTATTAAATAAATGTTTTCGATCTTTTTTATTTATATCAATAGTTGTTTTTTAAATTAAGCTTGAGATCACCTTTTTTATAAAAATAATTTTATTTTCCAATATTTTTCAAATTATTATATTTAACAAAAGAAAATTGTTGACACTTAGAATTCCATTCCATTCGCTCCTAAATGATCGCCGTTTTAAGATTCGCAATTACTCTTGAGTATTTTTCATAACATCTTTAAAAATTTTTGGGTGTCTTGCTCGAATTTCTGCTACAATATTGAATTTCATTTCAAGGATCGTCTTGGGCTTGCTTACATACACATACTCATTCATATAACCTTAAAGAATATAGTCGTGTGCACAAACCCTGTCAACATGATGAGGATTCAACCTCTGAGTATCTAGAATCTTCAAAAATTTCGCTTAAAAGTGTATGTATCTCGGCTAGAATGCATATGAGGCTCTACTCTGCTGAAACCACATCTGACATATAATTTCAAGAGCAAGTCGTAAAAAAAATTTTTCATGAATCACAATACCACTTTCCCTTTATGGTTACAGCACTTCCATCTACATTTGCAGACAATTAAGACCAGTGATACATTCATATGTAAAAGCCCCTGCAGTTCTACAATTCAAATGAAAATATACTTCATCACTCATAATCAGCTTGACAATAAATGTAATTTCATTTTTTTTCCAACTGTTAAAATTTAACTTCTAAACTTATACGTTGCCGATGATTTGTAGGTTAAGTTCTTGCTCCAATTGCGTCCTCTATGGGTATAATAGTAAATGTTTTTTTTTTTTTTAATTCACCATGAGCCTGTGCCTGTGAGCCATTACTAGCTGTGCATAGCGACTTCTGGTAGCTTTGCTCTACGCGTTCAATATTTTCCGCAGTGCGAATTAATCGAGCCATGTTGGGGGTAACGATGAACCAAGAACGAATCATTCTGTCAGAGGGAAAATTTATTAATGTTCTATATCGACAATATGCTCATTGCGTTTAAATAATTGATTGCTGACTTAAACAATAAAATTCTGTTATTCTAATTTCCTATTTAAGTGTGAATTTCCTTATTTATTCTCCTGGTGTTGAGTATAAATATTATCTGAAAAAATAAAAATAAAAAATATATAAAAGAAAAAGTAATTAAATTTTGAAGATCTATGGAGACTTTTGTCCCACCTTGTATGTATGAGAGATCGAGTCCTGATCGTGCCTCTAGGACTATTAGGATATAACCAGTATGGGAATGTAATGGAAACTAACGTTTACTTACAAAGCTCAGTAGACTTTATTTTTTGTATTACAGTTGGCTAGAGGAAGGAGCACTATATTATTTTTAGTGATGAATTTGCTTTCTACAACATTCAACAGACGGTTAAGTAACGACTGGTGAAGTTATAAATGAACAATTTAATCTTAGAATTCACTAAAGATTAAAAGTTGCATTCACGTTGAGGTTTAATACTAATACGCTATAAAATCCCTTGACTAAAAATTGATCTTAGTAAAGCATACTACAGTAGCTTTGATGAATTATATTTCAGTTCCAATATTTTTGCTACTGATTTTATATGAACAATGATCTCTTAAATATTCTACAATTAATAAGAATGAACATTTGAAATGAGCTGTGTATTTTATATTCTAATTTTTATCTACCTTCTTAAAATATTTATCTAAAGTCCCTTATACATTGACTAGCAGCTAACAAAAAATATTATAAATCGAACTTTTTTCTCAAATAACAACCTAAGATCATCTGATCCTCTTAGTCAAATAAGAACCTTAAAATATTGAAAAAAGCTTTGATCAGAACAAGTTATTAAATCAACTTTATTCGATTAAATTTGAATTAAGAAACACTTCAGCGAACGCACAAATATATTTGCACAAACGAACAGTTGCTCCACACTTTTAGGGCCATAAAACACAATACCGATATACTACGTGCGTATGTGTTTGTGTATATACAACTGAATCTTAATTCATTACGAAACATATAAAAACCTATAACAGCGACAACAAAAACAATAATGAATTCAAGATAAAACTCCAACAGGTATTAAACAACATTGCTACATAAATGTTGCTGCTGCTATATCCCACAAATATCCATGTTGTATAAGTGAACACATGCACGTGTGTTTGTGTTTTAAAAAAAATCGTAGTCGTATGTTGTATTTGCAGTTAGGAATTTGGTATCTATTAATGCCTCAAGGTTCTAACTATAACTAAAACCAACAACAAAAACAGCAACTAGAAAACAATTTTTGCGCAAGTGTACATACAAGTTAAAGTATTTACAAGTAGGCCCATGATACATAAAATGCAAAAGTAACGATTTTCACTCATGTGCCTGTAAATGTTTGCAGTTATTTTTCATTCTGTTTTTTTTTCCTTCATTTTCCACACATGCATTAGCTTGATATTGCCTGTCTTGGTATAGGAAATCAAACAACAACACACAACATTTGGGATCGCATCAATTTAAAGTCGATGCCAAGCAAAGTGCACTGATGCTGCATGATGAAATTAAAGTCAAGTTGTCCCTCCATAAGTACAATTTAACTGGCACAATCACAAACAAGTACTTTTTCTTGGCTTGCATGCATGCACTCAGGCATACACACATAAATGCATAAACACATTTTTGTATATAATCATGATTCTTTAGCTATATTCATGCACATATGTACAGCTATGGTCAGAATGATAGCACTAACTTAAAAGTTTTAGTTAATTGATTTATAATTTTTTTAATGTTTTAATTTCACCCAGAATGCTATAAAAAAATTCTTTAATGTGTGTCGTTTGTTTAAACAACAACAAATATTTATTTATTTATTTCAAAGGCTTGAAAACGGCAATAAAAATAAACTTTTAAGATTTATTTATTTAAAAAAACAATCGACTCTTCTTGAAAAAAAGCGAAACTAAAACATTTCAATTTTGTGTGTCCACAATAATATTGAATTGAATTTGTAATACTTTGCCTTTTACATAAATTTATGCACACACCTAGTGCTTTACAGTCTTTTTTAGATTTTGATATCCTACAGGAATCGAATACCATATTTTAGATAGAACTTTCCAAAAGACTTTTTTCTTTCAAATATCATCGCAGATACTGCCTTCTTTACGTCTGGCTTTAGTTATTCAATGGGGTTCAAATCTGGCGAATGTGCAGGTGTTGGCAGTTTCGCTATTAAGATTGGAGTAATTGACTTGTTGATAGATCTATATCATAAGCATTTAATCGGAGGTTTATCGTAATGTAACCCATTGCAGGATTTTTGCATATACAGCTACATTCGTAGTTGTTTCAATATACTTTTTATGATATCTTTTATGAATTTTCCTGTGAACTGCGGCTTGAATTCGTAATTAGATGGCCTTCGTATAATCGTCCTGGAACTTTTACCATTTTGTAAGTTGATTTTTTAATCACATATCCATAGAATGTTCCTTAATTTCTCAAGTGGCCAAATTACATAAGCTTTTGCAAAAGATAAGCGTTTGGTCACATATTCCATAGCTAACATAGATGTGGCTGGCAGCATTAATTTTTTGTTATATGATTCTACTTTAGTCTCATATTAAAATTCATTTAAATTCATTTATTTGACCAGTTAAGTATTTTCGTTATTTTGGAATACGATTTACCTTGAAATAACAATCTTATTTCTATAGGTAATTTTTTTTTTGTGCAGAGTTTGTCACGTGCCATCTCTATATATCATGTTTATGAGATTTTACAAAACTTGTTGCACTTCAAGAAACCAAAAAAATAAATAATAAGTTTTGAGATTTATTCAAAAAAAGTTCATATCTAAACTTAATTTATTTTTCTTAAGAAAAAATAATAGTAACTGGTGCTATTATTTTGACTGGCACTGTATGTACATATGTATGTCTGATGCAATTCTATTCATTTATTTATTGCGACAGTTGTGCTGTACTATTTATATTTTTTTTGTTCTGTTATTTTTCTAATGGACATACGGTATTAGCTTGTCCAGTTGATATCAACTTGTTGTGCAACAAACAGTAACAGTCAATAATACACCACAACAGATCATTGTCAAAATGCAACTGACGCTGATGAGGATCAACATCAATATTAACTTAAAAATCTGCGTGTTGCTATATATATTGTATAGCAGCATTGACAATTCCGCTTAGAAATTCTATATAAAAACTATTAGACCTGTATGTAGATGGTATAGGTAAAGGATGAAATATTTTTCTTAGTTTGCGTTGTTGTAGTACTTTTTGAAACTAGTTCTAATGACACCAAATCGAATTAAACAAAGCACGTGCACCGTTTGTAACTGGAAAAAAGAGTTAATTTTCATAGTATTTTAAAAAAGTAAAATGGATCAGTTAGAACCGAACTTCAGGTAGATTTTCATTGACCTCAAATATTTATGGATTTTTATTTTTTTTTTTATTTAAGTATTTACAATATTTGCATGCAAAACTAGAACAGAACTCGTACGGGAACATGACAGTCAAAATACGAATATTGCTGAAACAGACAATTTTGTATGAACGTTATATTATACTTTGCTCACAAACGCGCCTTAATTGTCAATTTATAATATTCTCGCAATTAAAGGCCTTTATTGAGCACAATTTATCATACTAAAAATTACCATAAATTGAGCAATATATACTTTATTGTTTCACTTATTGTTCAAAACTCGAAATACAACTTTTGAGAAGTATGTTTAGTGGCATTTCTAATGTCAAACAAATAAAAATACAAAAAATAAAAATTAAGAAAATGGAAAATTTTTGATGGAAATTTAATAAAACTCAAATATATACACATAAGTATAAATATAATTGTAAATATATTTTATTAACAGGAAAAAAAACTGAACAGAAGACATTTTTTTATTTGGTGTAAAAACATCGGATTTTTACAGCTATCAAATTTTCGGAACAAAAATTGGTCAATGTAAACTGGGACCAAGTGAAACAAAAATCTGTAAACAGAGTCTAATTAAAAAAATTTTGAAGTAAAAAAAATTTTTATAAAAATTCAGTTTTTATAATTTTTTTTTAAAGTATTCTCAAGTTATCCTTAATTTATATCAATAGTTATTGTTTTTTTAAACTTGAGATCATTCAAGGCATATCCATAAGGCACTCGTATCCAATCGGCTGAATGTTTTTTTATATACAGTTTTTAAGCGTTACCAAGTCATATTCATAGAGGTATATGCAACGGCGAATCGATACAACAAAGCAATTTTTTAGGGGATTTTTTCTATCAAGGCCAATTCTTATAACAGGGATGGAAAAGTTGTGTTTGTATATTTAATTCAAAAAAAAATTTTATTAGAAAAAGGATATGTGTCTGTGAAGCACATTATATTTAAATGCTGCAAGAAAAACAAATATACATAAATTTGGTAAATTTATTATCAAAAAATCACAATTAAGTTAAATGTTCAATACGGAATCCAAAATCTAATTTTCCATTCCTGCATTAATAAATTTAATCAAGGAGAATTCAACAAATTTAGACATTATGTTTCCCCATCATCATGTGCTGATAATTTCACCTGTATGAATTCGTCTGGAGCGTTACCAACTTTTTTAAAAGTCTTGCCTGCATTTGTCAAACTTAATTTTTTTAATTTAATTATACAATAAATAATTCGCAGTTTTAGTTGGTTTAAAACATTTTAAAAAATACAAAACCGTTAATAAAAGTTTTCGCTTTAAAGTGTTTTAAAAATTATTCCAATTAAAGAAGAAAATAAAAAAATTGTGTCACATATGCCGGCATATATATAAAAACAAAAAATAAGTGTTTTTTATTTGTTGTGTTTGTTGCCGCGATGCATATATCTTATAGATATGCCTTGAGATCAGTTTTGTATAAAATAATTTTATTTTAATCCAATATAATCACATTGGGTAGCTTCTTCAAGAAAAATACAAACAATTAGAAACAATTACCAACATGGAAATTTTTCATCAAAAAATATTAGAATAAAATAAAATTATTAATATAAAAAACTGATCTCGAGCCATATAAATAAAAAAAAACTATTGATTGTTAATAAAACTTTCAAAATTTTCTACAAAAAAATGGGATTTAAAAGTTGCAAATATAAAAAAGGTTTAATATTTATTTATAATTTCTATAATTTTTTTTCTTTAGTTTTCTTTAATTGACTTCACTTATTTTTTTTTTTTTTTTGCTTGTAACATATTCTTCTGTGAAAATAGATTTGTATTTATTTTATAAATTTATCTATTAAGCTTCATCCTTTTTCATTTGCATTCAAAAATTGTTTTTCATTGGAAACAGTGTAATTCCACACACCAACAAACAATAACAAAATTGCGCTGCGAATATTTTTTCCTTTTAAGGAATCTTTTACTCCGCTTAACAATTTATTTTCATTTGCGCCTTCGCTGCATCTTCTCGTAGGTTTGTGTTCTCCATAAGGAAATTGTTTATGTAAGAACACTGCCAGCACTACAAAAAAAAAAACTTGTTCCCTTCCAGCTAATCTATTACAATAACAAAACATCGTTGGACCTTGATATTTAAATTGTTTATTTGCAAGTGTTTTTCTTACTGTTGTTTCTTCTCTTTGTATTATTGTATTTTTCTTTGCACAAAATCAAGTTTATTCGTTCTTTGTCTTATGCCACAAAAAAATAATGTTGCATGCAATATTAATGATTTTTAAATTCAACCAGATAATATACAATTAGCTATTTTAAACTGTTCTCTTCCTATATTCACAGTGTCTATCATTACACACGTAAATGCATCGTATACTTTGGTTAGTTATAAAACAAACAATTTTTGCAGAATTTAAAATTTGCAGTGAAAAAGAAATTAGAAAGTTTTTAAGGAAGTCTTGCAGTGATGAAGTAGATATTCGAAGGTGTGAAGGAGGTTGTCTTAAAAAAGAATTTTTATGGAGTGTTATTTATGATCATTTGTATGTGAGATGAAGGAAAGTGTGGAGTTATAATATAATATTAGGTCATAAGAGGGGGAAGATATAGGGGACATGTTAGTTAAGCTGTTTTATTTGAACATGTTTTATATATATAAATAAAGAAACTTCGCTTTTGAAATGAGTGTAAATGTATGCCTACATCATGACAATATATGCCAAAAAGGACGTTACTACTAAAAAGTATTATTTTCTGCTTGACTTAATAAAAGTTTTTATATTTAAAAATTTTCTAAATATAATATCATTGTAAAATCAATTCATTATAATAAGTTCAAACTTTATTTTTTGCAGGAAAGTTCAAATAAAATGAAATAATTATTTATTAAAAAAAAATAGCTCACCAATATTTTGTGATTTAATTATTGACGACTTTTTCTGGTTGGGTAGCAGATCTTAAAGATAAAATTTACAAACTATGCCCAAACCATGGTCAGAGTACTTGAAAATAAATTATGTTGTATTCATGACACTACGCAAAACCATTGCATTAACTCCATATAACAATGTGGCAAAAATATAAGAAGTTTTCGTAGGACTTTCAAATTTGGTATGCAATAGCCAGTCAAAAATTAGAAACTTTTACATTACACAAATAAAAAACCCTATTAGAGTATCGTTTTCAGATCTTATAAATTAAAAATCTACAATATTTTACAACATTTGCAGTATCTGTCTTATAGTTAATTCGCTGTGTAGATGGTACTTTAATAATTTGCAAAATTTCTAACATATTTCTGCGTTTGTAATTTTTTTCTTTGTTTCAAATTTATGTATTTTTGAAATCAGACCAATGATTAGAATTGGCGCAATGCAATGATAATGCTTTTTTCTGTATCAATGTAGTGTTCTTGTATTTCTGATCAGATCTATGTCCAGCAACTCCAGTTTTAAGTTTATTTTTTGTTGTACCTACATAAACCTTATCACAACTCTCAGTGTCATTACAACTACATGGTATTTTATAAACTAAATTAGACATTTCAAATTTATCTATTTTGTCTATTGTTTTACTAAATAGTCTACCTAACGTGTTTTATGTGTTTTATATTTTCAGATAAAAAAGGAACATAAGTGAGTGATTTATAAGTTTCAGATTCAGATTGTTGAGTTTGTGCCATAAATATTCCCATTTTTTAATTATTTCTCAATTTACAAATTAACTGGATTGGATAATTGTTATCATCTAAAATATTTTTTCTTTTTTAATATTCTTTTTATGAAGGTTAGGTTAGATTGAAAAGGAGGGGCACTAAAAGCCCAACCCTATGACAGGTATACACTTATGCCCAGTTGGCATGTTGTGCGCTCCATGTGGGAAACGAAATTCCCAAACAAAAACCATAATCATATTTTCCCATAAATATCGGACTAGCCCAAGAACTCAGTACCCTTAATGTAATTCCTTATTGATCTCCAGTTCGAATTCCCCAGGTACTCCAAATTCGGCATATTATTCACTGTAAAATTCTCGCGTCTCATATGCCCAAACGAAGTCAATGACAGAGATAGTGTATCAAATCGTTTCCTCAGACAATTCATGCGAGCTAGAAGGGTCTTAATTCCGCATGACCTGTAATCACACTGGTTAGTCTCCTGAGTGTTGGTCTAATTAGTCTCAGAATTTCCTTTGATTTCCCAAGATTTGGGTCACCCCATAGTATTTTTGTCACTTTACCGACATCAGTGCCTTGCCATTTTCTGACATGTTCCTCCGTCGTCCAACATTTAAGTTCATCCTTGAATCGTTTAAAGGGTTTAGCTTTCTCCAAAGTTATAGTACTCAGAAGAGCTCCCATTTTGGATAATTTGTCGGCTTTCTCGTTTCCGATCAGCCCGTGATAGCTTGGTATCCATATTATCTCCAGATGTTCACAATTTGCATATGAGTTTATCTCGCTCTTGCATTGCAGAACATTCCGGAATTCAACTTTCTCCTTTCCCAATGTCCTCGTCAGTGATTGACTATCCGTAAAGATACGAATCAGGGCCTCGCTATTCGTTTCCTTAATCCATTTAATTCCTTCCGTAATTGCCATGATCTTAGACTGGAAAATGGTATTGTGATCTGGTAGACGTAAGTATTTGCTTCTGTTTCGGCTTATGTGGTATAAGCTCACTCCAGTTTGGTCACCAATCTTTGACCAATCTTTGTATAAAAATCGATTCTATGGGTGTTTCCTATCCTGGTTATTTCATCCCATTCTCCCTCTTCCGGCATTAAGGTGCTGCAGTTAGTATTTTCATATATCATCGGGATTTGGTCACATATTACCCTATGACAGGTATACACTTATGCCCAGTTGGCATGTTGTGCGCTCCATGTGGGAAACGAAATTCCCAAACAAAAACCATAATCATATTTTCGCATAAATATCGGACTAGCTTAAGAACTCAGTACCCTTAATGTAATTCCTTATTGATCTCCAGTTCGAGTTCCCCAGGTACTCCAAATTCGGCATATTATTCACTGTAAAGTTCTCGCGTCTAATATGCCCAAACACAGGACAATGACAGAGATAGTGTATCAAAGTCTCTTCCTTCTTCTCGCATGCTCTACATGTCGTTTCCTCAGACAATTTCATGCGAGCTAGATGAGTTCTCAACTACGTATGACCTGTAATCACACCAGTTAGTCTCCTTAGTGTTGGTCTACTTAGTCTCAAAATTTCCTTTGATTTCCCAAGATTTGGGTCACCCCATAGTATTTTTGTCACTTTACCAACATCAGTGCCTTGTGATTTTCTGACATTTTCCTCCGTCGTCCAACATTTAAGTTCATCCTTGAATCGTTTAAGGGGTTTAGCTTTCTCCAAAGTTGTAGTACTCAGAAGAGCTCCCATTTTGGATAATTTGTCGGCTTTCTCGTTTCCGATCAGCCCGTGATGGCTTGGTATCCATATTATCTCCAGATGTTCACAATTTGCATATGAGTTTATCTCGCTCTTGCATTGCAGAACGTTCCGGAACTCAACTTTCTCCTTTTCCAATGTCCTCATCACTGATTGGCTATCCGTAAAGATACAAATCAGGGCTTTGCTATTCGTTTCCTTAATCCATTTAATTCCTTCCGTAATTGCCATGATCTTAGACTGGAAAATGGTATTGTGATCTGGTAGACGTACATAAGTATTTGCTTCTGTTTCGGCTTATGTGGTATAAGCTCACTCCAGTTTGGTCACCAATCTTTGACCAATCTTTGTATAAAAATCGATTCTATGGGTGTTTCCTATCCTGGTTATTCACAGTGTCTATCATTACACACGTAAATGCATCGTATACTTTGGTTAGTTATAAAACAAACAATTTTTGCAGAATTTAAAATTTGCAGTGAAAAAGAAATTAGAAAGTTTTTAAGGAAGTCTTGCAGTGATGAAGTAGATATTCGAAGGTGTGAAGGAGGTTGTCTTAAAAAAGAATTTTTATGGAGTGTTATTTATGATCATTTGTATGTGAGATGAAGGAAAGTGTGGAGTTATAATATAATATTAGGTCATAAGAGGGGGAAGATATAGGGGACATGTTAGTTAAGCTGTTTTATTTGAACATGTTTTATATATATAAATAAAGAAACTTCGCTTTTGAAATGAGTGTAAATGTATGCCTACATCATGACAATATATGCCAAAAAGGACGTTACTACTAAAAAGTATTATTTTCTGCTTGACTTAATAAAAGTTTTTATATTTAAAAATTTTCTAAATATAATATCATTGTAAAATCAATTCATTATAATAAGTTCAAACTTTATTTTTTGCAGGAAAGTTCAAATAAAATGAAATAATTATTTATTAAAAAAAAATAGCTCACCAATATTTTGTGATTTAATTATTGACGACTTTTTCTGGTTGGGTAGCAGATCTTAAAGATAAAATTTACAAACTATGCCCAAACCATGGTCAGAGTACTTGAAAATAAATTATGTTGTATTCATGACACTACGCAAAACCATTGCATTAACTCCATATAACAATGTGGCAAAAATATAAGAAGTTTTCGTAGGACTTTCAAATTTGGTATGCAATAGCCAGTCAAAAATTAGAAACTTTTACATTACACAAATAAAAAACCCTATTAGAGTATCGTTTTCAGATCTTATAAATTAAAAATCTACAATATTTTACAACATTTGCAGTATCTGTCTTATAGTTAATTCGCTGTGTAGATGGTACTTTAATAATTTGCAAAATTTCTAACATATTTCTGCGTTTGTAATTTTTTTCTTTGTTTCAAATTTATGTATTTTTGAAATCAGACCAATGATTAGAATTGGCGCAATGCAATGATAATGCTTTTTTCTGTATCAATGTAGTGTTCTTGTATTTCTGATCAGATCTATGTCCAGCAACTCCAGTTTTAAGTTTATTTTTTGTTGTACCTACATAAACCTTATCACAACTCTCAGTGTCATTACAACTACATGGTATTTTATAAACTAAATTAGACATTTCAAATTTATCTATTTTGTCTATTGTTTTACTAAATAGTCTACCTAACGTGTTTTATGTGTTTTATATTTTCAGATAAAAAAGGAACATAAGTGAGTGATTTATAAGTTTCAGATTCAGATTGTTGAGTTTGTGCCATAAATATTCCCATTTTTTAATTATTTCTCAATTTACAAATTAACTGGATTGGATAATTGTTATCATCTAAAATATTTTTTCTTTTTTAATATTCTTTTTATGAAGGTTAGGTTAGATTGAAAAGGAGGGGCACTAAAAGCCCAACCCTATGACAGGTATACACTTATGCCCAGTTGGCATGTTGTGCGCTCCATGTGGGAAACGAAATTCCCAAACAAAAACCATAATCATATTTTCCCATAAATATCGGACTAGCCCAAGAACTCAGTACCCTTAATGTAATTCCTTATTGATCTCCAGTTCGAATTCCCCAGGTACTCCAAATTCGGCATATTATTCACTGTAAAATTCTCGCGTCTCATATGCCCAAACGAAGTCAATGACAGAGATAGTGTATCAAATCGTTTCCTCAGACAATTCATGCGAGCTAGAAGGGTCTTAATTCCGCATGACCTGTAATCACACTGGTTAGTCTCCTGAGTGTTGGTCTAATTAGTCTCAGAATTTCCTTTGATTTCCCAAGATTTGGGTCACCCCATAGTATTTTTGTCACTTTACCGACATCAGTGCCTTGCCATTTTCTGACATGTTCCTCCGTCGTCCAACATTTAAGTTCATCCTTGAATCGTTTAAAGGGTTTAGCTTTCTCCAAAGTTATAGTACTCAGAAGAGCTCCCATTTTGGATAATTTGTCGGCTTTCTCGTTTCCGATCAGCCCGTGATAGCTTGGTATCCATATTATCTCCAGATGTTCACAATTTGCATATGAGTTTATCTCGCTCTTGCATTGCAGAACATTCCGGAATTCAACTTTCTCCTTTCCCAATGTCCTCGTCAGTGATTGACTATCCGTAAAGATACGAATCAGGGCCTCGCTATTCGTTTCCTTAATCCATTTAATTCCTTCCGTAATTGCCATGATCTTAGACTGGAAAATGGTATTGTGATCTGGTAGACGTAAGTATTTGCTTCTGTTTCGGCTTATGTGGTATAAGCTCACTCCAGTTTGGTCACCAATCTTTGACCAATCTTTGTATAAAAATCGATTCTATGGGTGTTTCCTATCCTGGTTATTTCATCCCATTCTCCCTCTTCCGGCATTAAGGTGCTGCAGTTAGTATTTTCATATATCATCGGGATTTGGTCACATATTACCCTATGACAGGTATACACTTATGCCCAGTTGGCATGTTGTGCGCTCCATGTGGGAAACGAAATTCCCAAACAAAAACCATAATCATATTTTCGCATAAATATCGGACTAGCTTAAGAACTCAGTACCCTTAATGTAATTCCTTATTGATCTCCAGTTCGAGTTCCCCAGGTACTCCAAATTCGGCATATTATTCACTGTAAAGTTCTCGCGTCTAATATGCCCAAACACAGGACAATGACAGAGATAGTGTATCAAAGTCTCTTCCTTCTTCTCGCATGCTCTACATGTCGTTTCCTCAGACAATTTCATGCGAGCTAGATGAGTTCTCAACTACGTATGACCTGTAATCACACCAGTTAGTCTCCTTAGTGTTGGTCTACTTAGTCTCAAAATTTCCTTTGATTTCCCAAGATTTGGGTCACCCCATAGTATTTTTGTCACTTTACCAACATCAGTGCCTTGTGATTTTCTGACATTTTCCTCCGTCGTCCAACATTTAAGTTCATCCTTGAATCGTTTAAGGGGTTTAGCTTTCTCCAAAGTTGTAGTACTCAGAAGAGCTCCCATTTTGGATAATTTGTCGGCTTTCTCGTTTCCGATCAGCCCGTGATGGCTTGGTATCCATATTATCTCCAGATGTTCACAATTTGCATATGAGTTTATCTCGCTCTTGCATTGCAGAACGTTCCGGAACTCAACTTTCTCCTTTTCCAATGTCCTCATCACTGATTGGCTATCCGTAAAGATACAAATCAGGGCTTTGCTATTCGTTTCCTTAATCCATTTAATTCCTTCCGTAATTGCCATGATCTTAGACTGGAAAATGGTATTGTGATCTGGTAGACGTACATAAGTATTTGCTTCTGTTTCGGCTTATGTGGTATAAGCTCACTCCAGTTTGGTCACCAATCTTTGACCAATCTTTGTATAAAAATCGATTCTATGGGTGTTTCCTATCCTGGTTATTTCATCCCATTCTCCCTCTTCCGGTATTAAGGTGCTGCTGTTAGTATTTTCATATCTCATCGGGATTTTGTCACATATTACTTCCGTAATATTTTCAATCGGTAAGATATCCGTTATTCTTCGGTATCTGGTCTTATGTTTTCTTATAAGCCATTCATCTATTGCCCTTAATCTCGTCGCAGGCAAAGCCGCTTCATATTTTACCTGTATTTCTATTGGCCAAATTGATAGTATTTCTCAATGGCCATTGTCGATGTGGTCCTCATGGCACCGCAAATACTAAAGCAGCACTGTCTCTGAATCTTTTGAAGAGGTTTTATATCTTTTTATGAAACTTTGTACCACTAATCTTCAAAATTCTCTCAATTAGATTCTTTTCTGTATTAATAATAACTCACTTGGGGTGTTTTGAATAATAATTTATGATTCTTCGAGATGAAGTAGGTTTGTGGAACCAATCTATTTTCAAATTATTACCCCTTTTTATCACAATTGTATCTAATATTTATGAAATTTTAGAGTTACAGTCTATCTCATTGTAATATTTATATTATAAGGAAATGAATTAAATGTTTTCAAAATATCATCAATTGAATGACCTGGAACAATACAAACCAAATCGTCGACATATATTGTAATTATCTTTGGCTTAACATTTAATTTCTCTCTACAACAATCAATAATTTCTCCATAATAATATCTGCTATAATTGGGGAATCTGGAGATCATCACATTGGGAGTCCCTTGAGTTTTATATATGCTCTATCTACATATTTAAAATATCTGTTATGTATTGTACAAAATTTTGAAATACGTAGGAAAATACTTAAAAAATTTAATTTTTTTCCAATTTTAATATAAGAACGTATATTTTAAACACAAATTTTTCTTAATATAAATACTACTAAAAAAAAATTTATTCAGATTTGCTTTTTTTGCATAATTGCTAAGTCGATTTATTTTCCAATATAGCCCAGAAAGTTTTCTTGATTATTTCAGAAATATAAGACCTTCATGCTCCTACCCAACGAATTTTATTGCTATAATTTTGATTCAAAAAGTTCAGACGTTGATTTTAAGAATCTTAAATCTGATGATGTGATAATGAAAGAATTATCTGGAAAAGTATGTTTTACCGACACTAGCCGAGTGGAATGCATTTTCGAAACCAGGTACAGTTTTCATCATCAGCACTCTTTGATCGGTGATTAACTGCCTGTTCAACGATGTCGAAAGAAAACACAAGCAAAATTTCATTCGTACAAATATATTAAAAACAACAACAAAAACTAAAAATTTGTTTTTGTTTTCAACGTTATTGTGCGAATTAAATTTCGCTTGGGTTTTCTTTCGACATCGTTGAACAGGCAGTAAGTGTTGGTTGTAAAAATCATCTATTTAACTCAGGTTTTGAAGGTAATTGAATTCGGTAACTTATATGTTTCCTTTCATATTATCCTACCACAACAAGTTAGATCAAAAAATACCAACAGCAACCCTTTTTCTTTTACTTATTACTAACTTTCTATTATCACTAGTATTGTCCTCTTAATGTCGTCTAATTATAAATTAAAGACTATGTTTATATCGACAATAAAAACATCGCCAGTCAGCGATTCTACGATTTTGCTTTATTAGGCAGCATTCCAAATTTCCATCTTTCCACAATAATTTTCTATCAAAAAATCTTTTATAAAATTAGTGAAATATTTTGCATATAGAATTTGTAAATAAAATTCTGCTTATCCAGATCTTTATCCTTAAAAAGTTTTTTTAAAAAAGTTTCTTAAATTACATTTTTTTTATAGTCCAAAGTGTAATAAAAATTATTTCCCAATAGCAATCACTTAAACGTTTGTGCTTTATTTAACATATCTAGAGGCTTCAAAGTATAACCAAACTCATTTTAAAATTAATGTCATTAAAAATCGATAAAAATTTGCTTATTCTTTAAGGTGTGTTTTCATCATAAAATTAAAAAAAAAAAACATTTTATGTAAATGGAAACCAATTTCTAAGACTCAAAGTTGACATAAATTTTAAGCGCCAATTTTTCATGCTAATATTTTAGTGCATGGATAATAAAATGCTCACCAATGAAGGCAAATTTCTCCCCAAAAATTATGACCAGAATTTTATTACCAACTTAATTTTGTCTGTTTTCCACAAGATTTTCTTGTTACTTTATTTTACTTCTTATTTTTTGCTGGCCAACAACAATTTTCCACTTGACTAAGAATTAAACAATTTCATACATATATGGAGCTCCTGCTGTTACTGTGTTTTTGGTATTTTCTTTTATTTTTTTTTAAAAGTAACAAACAGACAAAAAGATTGAAACTGCAACCACTGGACACCAGTTAAAGCTACTCACAGTAATTGTACTAAAATAAAGTGCCTACTAACGCAAGTGCAATCATAAAAAAAAAACTAAACAACAGAACACTGTTGCTTGCAACAATTGCTGCAACTACAGCAAAATAATAAAAAAATAAATAGAAAACAACATAAAAATACCTTGATTTTAATCTTAATAGAAAACCGTTGTTTAGCCGGTTTAAACAAACTAAAGTAATATAAAAAAGAAAACAGTCAAAAACATTGCGAACCTTTAACTAAACTATGTATAAGCTTTTAGGAAAAATAATAGAAACAACAACTGTTGAAAAAAAAATAACACAAATTTTTGCATTTTTAAAGTTAACGACGATTCCTCCAACAGCATCATCTACTTGCAGCATCAGCATTGTAATAGGATAGAAGACAGCACAACAACAATAACAATATATATGTCTGCTTCTAGGAGTAAAGTTATGTATGGCTAAGTATCAGACCTAAACCATCTACATATTCAGTCCATCGAAAAGGTACAAGAGATGACGACAGTATTTAATGCAGAAAAGACTAAGTACCTACACAGGACGTATGGCTATTAAAAGAAGCACTGGGTAGTTAAAGTACAACACACTGGCACTGGAGCCAGTTGCTTAGCTCCCTGCGAGGTAACGCATGTTACAAAAGTCTACCGAATAAGCAAAAAAAAAATATAGAAAAGAATGAAAATTATTCAAGCCTACTTCAGTCAAATAACCCCAAAACAACTAGCCAGTCAACCAACCAATCAGCCTAGCTAACCAACCAGCAAATCTTTTTTACGCAAAATAATTTCAAAAAGAAGTCAAAGAAAAAAGTTCATAAAATTCTTATACGAATAGCAGCATTAAAGTAGTTTGTTTCAAGTTCCTGATTATTTGTTATGCAACAATGCATAGATGTATTGGTATGTGTGATCGTATGTGCATCTGTGTGTTTATATTCTAGGGTACATTGAACGATGTAATCCTTAAACAAGGTACCTTCAACTTCACCATCATAGTTAACCTGCCCAATGACTTAAACTTTTGAAATAGGAGGATCACTTGAAAGAGTTTGGAGAAATGCTTTAGTAAAATCAAGTTGTTGAAGAGCTCTTCATAAGTTTTCTCTTTCAAATATATGTATATGCTAACGTTTTTGTTTTTGTTGATTGCTCTTCTATTTGAAAAACGTTCGATATAGAATATTTGCAGTATGAAACCGAATTTTATTACGTTGTCGCCAATATGGATCCACATATAAGTGAGTACGTAAGCCATACTATATTTCTGTGGTTTTCATGTGCAGCCGCGTATGTTCATTTAATACGATTTTGAGTTAATAATGTCATATTGCTTGGTTTTAAACGGCCTTTACTTGGTTTTAAAAATTTCTTTAAATAAGATGGACCCATTCCGACTATTTTGAAGGCATAACAACGTAACTTCTATATATATTCAAAAATCGTTCATCACTAACACGGTTTTGCAGCTTTTCTGAAAAATTTGAATTTATGACATACGTGGTTGCCCATGAAAACCACAGATTTAACCCTGCACCGAATATGACACATTATTCTGCAAAGAAAAAAACAGCTCTTTAACATATATTCGGTGAGTCTTATGAATCTAAAATTCGCAAACTGCTTTACAGACAACCGTTGGCAATTAATAAACACCACAGTCTCTTCGAAAGCATATAAACTTCGCATCTAAACATATTTGTAATACTGTCTTGAAAAGCGCTTTCTTTCGAACAAATGTCAGACCAAATCAGACCAATTCTCTAAGTAACGGATTGCCAAATCAGCACTCGAGCAAAACAAGTAGGCAAAACCTTTAAAGTTCTGAATTCTCGTAGAATAAGTGAAGTAAACAGCAAGAGAGCTACAAGACATCCTCCATCATCAAAAACTACTGAATTTTTTCCACTTTTTTAACAATGGCCCAGACAACTCTCTCAGTAAATGCAAGCATTTGAAAATAAGAAAGCAAAACTTCAAGGAGAAATAGAATACCAAAGTTCTTTCAGATTTCTCACAAATATCTAGCGAACCTCGTAAACAACTGTTACCCAACTATTTATGTTTAATGTCCATTTGTTGCACACACTCATATCCTACCTTTACCTAGCTGTATATATGTCTGTCCGTTTGTCTGTCTGCTCATCAGTAGGTTCATCCTCATTCAAGAAAGCAGCAGTTTCAGCAACCCGCTACGTTTAAAAGTAATAAAAAAAACAACATTGAACAAAAAAAAATAAATAAAAAAATAGTCAATCTTACCAAGTTGCAACATACGTAAAATATTCGTACTTAAGTATGACTGCTCACACACACACACACACACTCACAGATCGAGACAAACATTTATGCATAAAATGACTAAGTGGACAAACCAGATATTGATAACGGCTTATTGTTGGCTACAACGTTTTAACAAAAGTTCTGTTACTTTGAAATTAAATAGCAAAAAGGAAGAAGGCTGTGCATCAGAACAAACATATTCATACAAACACACAAGTGCACTTGCTTGTATTGAGCGTTACACTCATCTATAGTTAACATCATGCAGAGGCGATTTTTGTTACTGTCGTTGTTATTATTATTTTTGCTTTTTTATTTTTTCTGGCCTGGTACGAGACAAGTGTCTTCTTGTGCAGCATCGCTGTTGCATTATTATCAACTTTTTGCAGAGAGCAGCTTAAGCCATATTCTAGCATTAGTTTGGCTTAACTATTTCTATTTCAGGTGGGTGACCAGGCCAACTTTTGGAAAGAAATTGTAAAATAATAATCAGTTTAAGGAAAAAATTAAAAAAAAAATTACTTTATAAGACAATAAATATATATTGAAGTATAATAGATATTAAGGTTTAAAAGCTTGTTACTTATACTTAAAAGTTTAGGATTTAGAAGTTGAATTCAGTAATACATATATATTAAAGACAGTAAGCTGGGTCTTGTATACAAACAATAGCTGGTAAATCTCGTCAATAAACGATAAACTGCTAATACTTTAATACAGGGTGGACCGAAAGTCACCAAGGGTTTTAAATTTTTTTATTTTATTTACTAAAACATATTCTCGTTTACAGTAAAAAAAATTAATAATTTGAAGCCTCATGGTGACTTGTGGTCCACCCTATTTAACCGTAGCCTAAATATAATTTTAAACTGTAATTCCACACTATCCGTTTTCGTATCAACGCATTCTATGTCTTTCTTCATCTTAAGTTACATGCAAAGTTCTTTTAGAATTAAATAACATTGAGTGAGATATGACACTTAGTACATAAATATGATCGATAACCAATATGCAAATGATGTTCTTATAAAAATATTTAACTATACGACCCATAGAACATCTTGTGAATTCACATAAGAGATATAAAAAAATTATTATCCCTGCCATATGACGAATAAAACAGCCGCTTTGTAACTTGCAACATACGATTGTATTTATTTACCTTTTCTGAGGTCAATACGGCTTTAATGAAGGATCATTATTCTTTTCATGACTTTTTCACAGTGATCTTCGTTTATCTCAATCATGACACACATGTCGTTCAAAACCGTGACGTTCAGTTAAAGCTACAACAATTCCGCTAATATATTCTTGCAACAAATGCCGTTCACAGTCATTGCAACTTCAGCCTAGTCTTAAAAAATCCATAGCAATCAGTAGCTTGGGTGTACATATCCAGCAAAAACTAGGTAATGACTTGCTCTTACTAAACAACATACCATTCAAATACATAACTTTCTACAATTCTCATTTAGTTTAACACGGTTAGGGTATAAGTAATAATTATTTTCACAACAGAGGCAAAGCATCTCATTAACAAAGTGATGACTTATAGGTTTTCACTGAATTTTAAATTAAGGTATCGTAGAATAATCTAACCGATTTTTCGTCCTTAGAAGAACCGAACGTCTTCTGTAAGTCCATACTAATAGTTATTTATTGCTATAAAAGTAAGTACTTATTTAAGCGAACGGTTTAAGTATTTATTCGAGCACCTATTTGTAAGCGAGGGTAGTAAGTACTTGCCTCCAATGACATCGCCGTGTTAAAATAATGGGTTAAGATGCCAAATTATAAGTAGTGAAGAACTATTTTCTAGTACTTTCAACTTATGATTTTGTAATGTGTTATTTTGCTGGGTATGTATTATCATGGACTGCATAAGGATTTTCTCAGCCACAAATTTTACAATTTTTAGTATTTTCGAAGCCATGTGTTTATAAAAGCGCTGTAACGAAAAAGATGCAATTTTTCTAATAATTGGCATAGACTTCACTTTACTCTGTTATCATTAGAACGAATAATTCTTTGCAAAATTTGATGTTGTGGAGAACGATACCGAATCGATATTTTCAGGTTTTCGGCGACACTTTCATTTCAAAATTTAATTTTTAACAGCAATGTTTTCAAAATTCCGACGGTACGTTCAGGCACAGGAGTTTTACTTTCTAAAACTGACTCAGTTTCTTCAAATTTGTTACCACTTCAAGTGGTTGACACATTAGGTGCACGAAATTCCTTTGAAGTTAACATCATAACTTTCCACATTTTTGTAATAAATTTTCCCAATTTTAACGCATTGTTTTTTCATGAAGCGCTCTGCTTTTAATAAACAGAATAAGCGTATGTGACAGCTGCCAAATTTTAGAGTTTCACTTAATTGAAAAAGTAAATTCTTGCAGGGTCGTACAATGTATTTCTATTGCTTTAGATTTAAGAAAGATTCTGGTTGTGAGTAAAAACTTATAGTTTGTTTTTGATAGTGGAACCTATTTCTAATTATTCTTATTGTGGTGTCCGTATATTAATTATCTATCATTTTGTTTGTTATTTTTTTTTTCTTAATATGTATTATTTCGCATTAAAAACTCCTCTTTTCGTTAACTGAGGATTCAAGATGCCCTAATATTTATTTTTATCAAAAATTATCTAGTAGGTTTTCAGCCAATCGAGATTAGAAATATAAACAGAAAGACAGACAGACAGAAGGGAAAATTAAATTTTTTTATTTTTTATTCTAGATTCTCTAAGAAATACAAGCCTGAAATATATTCTATCTATACGCATTTTTTACAATCTTATTATAACCCAGCAAAATCGTTTTTAAATTATGAAATAGGTTGCCATTATTGCATTCATTACATAGTAATTAGGTGTCGTTACCAACATCATTATTTTAAAATACAGAGTAATGGTCTGTTGGTAGTGACATTCGTAAATACTCTTTATACGTTTTTAAAAAGCGAATTAGTTTTTAGCTTAAAATTAACTTTATAAATACTATAATATGAACAATATTATAATTTTTATATTTTTTTGTATCGCAACAGTAAAAAAAAACATAGAGGTATAATTCAGCTTTATTGGTAACTACTTATTTGATTGCTTTTTGTAGTACATTTGTAAGCGAGGGTCAAATATGTAAAATTTAAAATAAAGTACAACTAAAAAACTTAAATGTATAAAATAATGTTGTCAAGAATAGGCGGAGCGCAAATTTCCTACTATCTGGTCGCCTTTGACGATGCATGTGTATTTTATTTATATCGTTTTTTTTCCTAACGCAATATCAAAATAAAAAAAAAACACACATATTTTTGTTCATGTTTAGTTCAGTTAGGTTCCTGATTCTAATGAACTGATCATCGTCATCATCGTTGTCGTCATCAGCAGCAGCAGCAGCAGCAGCAGCACCACCAGAAATTGCAACATAAACATCATAGACGCCTTGATCATGCAGAGGGACAACAACGCTTAGTTTCTTAGCTATCGAACATTTATATGGAGCTACTAAATATGCAGTGCAATTTTAAGATGCTGTTCTTTTTATTGTGTGCTTAAATATTCCTGTTTATTTTTTTCTTTCCTAAGGTTGTCTTAACAATTTTTATGTTCTTACTGTAGTTGTTGCTGTTGTCGTTCAAAACAGTATCTGCAATGTAAATCGTAGGAATATTTTTAATGTGGTAGAGCGCACAGGTGGTGTTAGATTCAGGTGTACTCGCATTATACTCAAAAGCAAGCAACTTTACGTAAGCTTTTGACTTCAGCACCAGCTCCAGCTTTAATTTTAAGCTAACTAACGAACATACAAACACAAATCTATCTAGGTATCTCTAAGTATGTATCTGTAGTAACATACCATACCTTTTTCTGTAACCAAATTGGTATTTGGTTTAAAATCCAGTTCTTTTTTTTCGTTCGCATTTATATTGTATCGTTTTTATATGAATGTTGGATTATGTTCGAGTATGTGGCAATTATTTCTCTTCCTTCTCATCAAAGAAAAAAAGGTGTAACTACAACAAAAAGAAATAGGCATATAAATATATATATATATAAAAGAAAAAATGTTCCGTACTTTAGATAACACTTGAATTCAAGTACTTGAAACCTGAATTAAAGCACTAGTGTAATTTAAATAGTTACACAGGATAACAGTATGTGATTAAAGTCATGTAAACTTCATACTTTGAAAAAGGTTTTTGAAGTGATTCTAAATAATAAACATTTTCTAAAATTATGCTTATAGAACAGAACAAAGCAATTGGTATAATCCAGAGGGGAATTCAAGACTGAAGTAAATAAAGCTCGGTGTCCGGCAACACAGTTATCTCTCGAATTATGTCGTATTGGGTTCTAGAAAATAAAAAATTTTTTATGAATATACAACATAATCATAAGCTCCGGTCGATATTGCGCTAACACAGACATTGTCTATACTTTTTGTTATAGGTTTTACAGTTAAAATTTAAAAATATAATATAAAAATATCAAAACACATGTAGGTAAGGTTGAACAGATCCGAAGACTATTACAATTGGGTCCATTTCGGTTTTCGTAATCTAAAACCAATTCAACACATGAGGAAACAAGCATTATTTTCAGACATCAGCGTAAGATGTACTAACCAGGCCATGAAGAAAACTTCCCCAAATGCACGATCCAAGACCCACCAAAGCTCGACGATGGCAGAGAAAATATTGCAGGATCTCAACCTCTTCCTCTTCGTTACAATATCTGTAAAAGTCATTGAAAGGGAAATTTAATCTCCTGATGTGTATTCGCAAGACACAGTGTCCTATTAGACCACCAATAAGAGCCCATTGCTGGCCACGTCTCTATGGCTATTTCACAAGCAGCAGTTCCCGCAGACCACCTAGTCTGTGCGGATCTGTATAATTCTTTTTTGAATTCTAGTGAACCAGTGGATGTATCAAACTCTTCCCGTGTAGGAGAGTCCCATTTTTCGCTACTCCCTTTACAATGCGGTTTGCTGACATTCCCCAGTAGCCAAGTATCCATTTTAATTCAACAGTAAAATATCTCGAGATCTCATTTAGATATGCCCGGCATTCCATTATCATATTGGATGGACAGCTGCCAGCGTCTTTAATAAGAGCATGACTGTCAAGGAAGATACGAATTTGTGTATAATATAAAAAGTAACTGCAGTATCTTAGCCAGCTTACCGCCCGTTTTATAACAAATATTTCAGCCTATTCTAATCCGGTAGAATAAAAGACACCATTCTGTCATAAAAGATAAATAGGCCATACCCCTTCCTTCTGTCAAAGAAGGGATTTCGGATGCAACAGTTTATATATCAGAGTATATTGAAATTGTATTCTATTATAGCCACATATCCATAAAAATACGAGTTCTATTTATTAAAAACGCGTAGTCCATTCGCTCCATTTCGGGCGCTTGCTTATCCATCAACTCCTCAGCTAATTAGTTTAACATGGTATGTAATACCTTTTCGGGTATCAGGAAAAAATTACTTGTAACAAGCAGTACTGTGCTACGCAGGACATTTCTTTACATAGAACGGGTAAATTAATACCAATATACCGAAGTTGTTTACATAAGAATTGATTTAACATTCACCTTAAGCAGCCAGGCAGTGTTCCTCAGATCTATGCCCATGTTTTTCCAATGGACCTTCTTGTTATGGCTATTTTTTGCCTAGAAACGTTCAATTCAGCGTTTCAAAGCCAGGATAGCTTTAGTCCAAGATACCGCAAAAACCACATACATTTAATCAATTGTAATTTAGGATTCTGCGGTTTTTGTTCATATCTAGGGCAATATTAATGAAAGAACATTTTGACGACTTTAATCGAAAAAGCGTAAATTGGGGCGAAGAAAATCGAGGAACTCCTTTAGAAACAAGAAACATGAAAAGAAAAATATTAGGTTTGGAAGAAGATGCAGGAAGCTTGAAAAAAAACACTTTCATACGTACACTCGAAAGTCCCTAGAACCCACAGCGAGTCTCTATTTTAAAAGTGTTACGACACGCCTTTACGCTGAGAAGTCTATACCTATACTATATATAAATCTTAGTCTTGAACTTATTTTGTTTTTCCGTGTAACTAAACTGGATGAAAACCTTATGTTTTCTAATTTAATAATGTGCGTCTGTGTGTGGTTTCTTATATGGAATATAAGTATTGCCTAGCGTATGTGTGTTTATATGTGTTTGAGTAATTTATATGAGATCTCACCTTATTTTATTCTTTATATGTATGAAGAAGAAGGTTAATGTCCACCTATTGCATCTTTTTGCCACATTAAATTACAACAACAGCATCAAAACAGAGCAGTGTAACTATGTTTTTTTGCATTAAATTAGTTAAAAGCTTAATTGCCGTATTCACGAAAAGTATCATCGACGTCATCGTCATCTGTATCAGTAACATTCTCCACATTGCAGCAATGGGTGAAAAAAAGTAAAAAAAACGGACAACGAACATTTAAATAACAGAGAAAATAATGATTTTCGACCAAACCAACAAACATTTCTTTTTTTTTTTTTGCATTAAATGACCGGTTAACTTTAAAAATACAAATAAACACAAAGATGTGTTCACTTAACACAACAAACAGCTATGATGTGAAACCTAAACAATACCAACAGATTTTAAACTTTAGGTGTGTCTGTGAGTGTATGCGTGTGTAACTGTTTTGTTTTTTTATAGTTTGTTATTTTGTTTTTCCGTATTACTTTCAATTTAATTGTTTAAAATCAATTTGGTTTCAATTAATTGTACATTTTTTTGCAAACTAAATTTGCTAGTAAATGTTATTGCATGTGACATTAGAATAAAAAAGTTTTTTTTTTAAATATTTGATAATTTTATCTTTTTTTATTGTAGTTCTCACAATCAATTAATTGATTTTTTAATGCCACTTTATTACTGTCATTATATGTGGACTGATATTTTTAATTCAGTAGAGTATTTTAATCAGAGCTTAATAGAAATAACTGTTTGTATAATTAAAGAAACATTTGCCAATATTAAATCCACAAAATAAAAAAAAAAATACATTCTCTTTCGGACTTCTGAAATTTTAAATTGATTTGTTCTAAATTTATTGTAATTACGTAGTCTAACATAATAAACACACTCCAAACTCCAAAAATATCGCTAACGTACTTGATGTAGAACTTACATTGATATTGAAGATACTTTTATAAATTACCGAAAGGGTTATCTAAATCGCCAAATGTCTTAATTTCCTAAATAAACATGTTTCATAATAATACCTTGCACTGAATAAGGCCCATAATTAAGTGGACGACTGTAGCTTTTAATATTCTAATTTTAATCTTTTTTAATTTTGTGCATTCTTATTTCTTTGTTGTGTCATTTTTCGGTAAATTCTGCAACGTATTTTAGATTATAATTTGTGTAGAAAATTTCGTTATATCGGAATTCTGTTTAAAAATTTTATTCGTGAAATTTGCCATGAAAATTGAAATGTTTTATATCTGGTGCTAAACGGTTTATCGCAATACGGTTACATAACTAAGGTAAAAAACTATTTAAATAGGGCATGGTAATTCGAAGTATTATTTTAAATTTACTAAACAAATATAATTCTTTTGATATATTGAAAATATTTTTATTTCAATTTATTACAAAGAGGTTCTACTTAAAAATTAAGAATTGTGAATACAAATGTTAGACTGCAATCACCCAAGGAATCTTGTGTTGTACACAAGTAATTAAAAGCTCTAGTAATCTGCAAAATAATCAAAAAATTATTTTTAAATGTGCTTAGCAATAGCAACGTTGTGTTAGTGTGTTTTTAAGAAAATTAAAAACTTTGCCAATTAGTAAACGTAAGTCAACATACTGCTTTAGTGCTCAACGCAATTTTTATTATGTATAAAAGCTACGTTGTTATTCCATTAAAAAACAGAATGAGTCTACCTTATTTCAGAAATTTTCACAACCATTAATTACTCAAAATCCTGAAACATGGACATACGCGACTACCCATGAGAACCACAGACTTAACAAAGGTGTTTTTTAAATGATCCATTTTAACCAAAATTTCCTCTTATTTAATTTTCGTTTGTTGATTACTTTTTATATTTTTAGTAAGGAAATAATAAAACCTAAGTAAATATTATACATTTCATTTATTTATTGAAGAAAATAAGATGACTTTACAAAGAAAGTCATTTTTAGAAACGGGCAAACTATCATTTCAGTGGATTCGTTATCAATCAGAAATGTCGCGTTTGAGCAAATGAAAATCTATGAGTGATTGTTAAAAATCCGATGTATTCACAGAGAGTGACTATTTGTGTGATTTATGGAGCGCACTTCTTTGAAAATGAGGTCGCTCAAGTATTTACCGTGAATGGTTTTCGATATCGTTATATAATAACGGACTTCTTGTAGCCATTGAGGATATGGATCTGGATGATATACGCTACCAAACGTATGGAGCGAGTTTCCAAACAGCCAAAGAAACAATGCCTGTCTAGCGTGAAAAATTCAATGTCCCTGATATCTTATGTCGTGTTCATGTTAATTGCCTGTCAGGATCTTGTGACTTGACACAGTTAGACTTCTTTTTTTGGGTATATTTTAAATACAAAATGTACGTCAATAATTCAATGTCGTTAATATACATTGAACCCATCGGATAAAACTATTGCGAGCATTTGCCCAATATTTTATTTCACACATAATTGTCATAGATCCTTCTATAACAGAAAAATCTATAAAGATAATTCTCATCCAACTTTTTATTTTATTTACAAATAACATCGTGTGTTTTTGTTGGACTGCCCTGTATATTTTAAATTACATTTCATTGCTTTTTTACTATTATAATGAAGTATAAGAAGTTGAGATTTCACAAGTACACATACTTTACCAAATGCCGGATTTCGAAAAATAATTGTAGACATGAGCGCCCAGACGTAAAGGAAAATTTATTTACCAGTAAAATTCCTGAACAGAGAAGCGTGAAAGAATTCAACTAACTTACCAATTAATATGAAAATCCTGTGGATTATACCAAGTTTCAAGAAATATTGCTTTTGGACACCTCTACAATTAATTTTTATTATATTAAAAACAAAACATATTTATGTTTGCGACCAGTCACCAAATTTAGAAAAATTATTGAAAAGTGTAGTTATCACAATCTGTAACTGTTTGGTGTAAATATACGACAATTTAGAGAAATTATAATATAATAAAATATTTTGTTAAGACTTGAAAAGCAACAATATTTGAAGTTCTTGATATCGCGACATATCCATTTTATAAAAAATGATGGTCAGAAATCCAAATTTCACTTTGGATTATAATTCAAGGGTGGTCTTCCAGTTAATACATTTCACTCACGTTTCAAAAAACTAACTTATTCATATTTATATATATAACTAACATATTTTATGTTCTTAACATATTCCAATTGATTAACAAGAAACTACAAACGCCTAAATGTATGCCATTCAAAAAAGATAAATTTATGTTTAACGTTAAATAAAATTTGATAAATTTATATCTTCGGAAAACATCAAAAGTGAGCTCATCCGCCAATATCGATGGTGTGGCTTCGAAATATGCCAAATATTGATACTTTTTAAGACATCTTTGATTATAAAGTTAAGAAATATAGATTGTAATTTTTTGCTTTTAACTTGCACGAGATTGTAAAAAATAATAAGATCGGAAATAAAATAACTAATTTAAATGTATAATAAAAAATAAAAAAATCAATGAAAATTTTAATTAAGATGTTAAATACACACACAAGCGTACATACATAATAAAGAGCTGCACAATCACAAGATATGTGGCTTACAAGCAATATTAAATTTTAAAGGTGTATTCTCTCTCTGGATTTTCGTTTTCAAATATGCATTTGCAAACATACTGTAGCTTTATTTGTATTTTGTCAGTTAGTTCAAAAGTGATTTATTAGCTGTTCTCAGCAACAATTTCGTTTTTTAATGTTTAATTATTATTTTATTATTTCTCCAGACTAATTTAGTTTAGAACTTTGCCGATTTGAGACCGTTTTCACTAAAAATTAGTCTTGGAGTCATACCATATCTGTTAATTATTGTGGTGATAGAAACAGTCGTGTTTGGTTGTTCGTATCTCTAAAATAATAGGTCCATTGTCTTGGATTTTATAACAATTCCTTTTCAAAAATTTTCAAAAGATTGCTACAGATGTATGCAATATGTGAGATTGGATTAAAACACAAATTATTGAAGAAATTATTATGATAAATTTGGCATGGTTCAATTATATATGGAACAAAGTGGCAGCCTTTGGCGGCACACCTTTATCCCATGATCCAAATTTTCAATGACAATGTTGATGTTCGATTGTTGGGCACGATGATGAGTCGAGTTTGACTGCTCTTTTGGTAACATTATCGCGAAAAACAGCAATGTTTCTCATTCAACGAACTAATATGGCATTCACAGATGTTTTCACATTTCACACAGACCAGTTTTGCTGAAATTTAAATATTTTTACAATTTTCCCGATTGTGGACGAATTTGAACGAATATGTTGACCAGAAGAATCACGAAGTACACGAAACGCATTTTTTATTGAACGCCCATTTTCATAATAAGCCTGAATAACTTTAATACGTTGCTCGATTGTGTATTTTTCCATGGTTCAAATTGAGTTAGTCTAAAATTGAGAAATGTCAAATTAAATGCAGAAAAAAAAACCTGACGTTAAGGTGTGGTTCACATTCAACATCGGCCCTTAAAATTTAACCACCCTTTATTTTGTGGATTTAAGCGAAGCTTACCTTACTTAATGCATTTTGATCAGAACAGAGCTTTTAAAAGTAAATTTTCTAAATAACGTTTTGCTAAAACAATGCAAGCTTGCTCAAAACTTTTCAAATGAACATACCTGGAACGGAAAAATTATACATACATACTTAGTAGAAGATTTCTGACATGTTTTATTTATCTCTTCATTGGGAGGGCGAATTAGGAAAGTAGAGTACGTCATGGCTTGGCTCCGGAGAACATAGTACCGGCCATGTTGTCATCTTTATACAAATGGACGAATGTATGTAATTTTGTGAAATCGAATCTGATTGAACTTCGTAGATTGGAAGAGCTTTAAAGCTGAAGAAGTAGATTAGATCAGTTACATACATACAAAAATACACAAATACATCACATACATACATACATAAAAGCATAAGTATTGTACGTACATATACTTTATAGGGTAACAACAGAAAAACAAAATACAAAAAATTAATGCAAAAATTTAAATGAATGCAAAACAAACGCATAAGCGATTTACTTCCGGCATTCTATTAGACTTTGGGCAAAAATAAATTATTACAATGAACCTTCAAAAAATGTTTATGTTTTTAACAAAATAATACACAAACAATTCAACATTTAAAATTGCGCACAAACCAGAGGCTAGTTGGCGAGTTTCAACCAGAAACCAAAAACGAGAACCCAAATATTTAACAAAAACCAACAACAGCAAATAGCTTTAAAGACGTGCATAATTTTTGCAAAAATTATTTAAAGGTTCGAAACTAGTTTTTTAATTCTATTTTGTGTTTTCTACTTATTTCAAATTACATACAAACAAAAACACACTAATATGTAGTAGCATAAACAAAGAACTTAACTAAAAACAAATGGCAAATTAATTCTGTTGCTTTAAAAAAAAAAAACACTAAAAAATTCGTAAATTTTATTAATTTTTTTATTTTTGCAAATTTTCAAATATTTTTTTCAAGGGTAAATGACGTAAATTTCTAGCAGTGAATATAGAATTTTATGGACAATAACATAAAGAGCAGACATGTAGAAAAATACTCCACACCAGAGTTACATAGCTACACTAGTTTCTTTTTTTTTACTTTTAATTTTATTCTTTTACTTACCCTTCACTTAGGTGTACGGTATACATAAGTTGTGATATCATTTGCAACCTCCACTATTAATAATATTGAGTTGTTATAAACAAAGTAATTGCTTTAGCGATGGGCACATGTACACGTCGAAAAACTTAAAATAAATTTTCCGATTTCATATACTTTCACGTTAATTTCTAGAAAATATTACTGATAATGACATATATTTACATACACACGTAAAAGTAAATATACTAATTATTGCATACCCATACGTTGCTAAAGGGTATTTATAATTCGGGACAACCCAATACGACATTTACTTTTTATACCCGCCACCAAAAAAATGGTGGGGGTATATTCATTTTGTCATTCCGTTTGTAACACATCGAAATATCCATTTTAGACCCCATAAAGTATATATATTCTGAATCAGGGTTTGATTTTATGACGATCTAGCTATGTCCGTCCGTCTGTCCGTCTGTCCGTCTGTTGAAAGCACGATAGAGGTCGCACCGAAAAAGCTAGGAGGCTCAAATTTTGCCAGAATCTTTCTTATAGACAAGGTTTGTTTGGTATTGAAAATGGGCTATATCGGAATATTAGGAAGTGAGTTATAGCTCGGAATGCAAGATTAGGTCGAAAAAACCGTGTCCTACGAACATCGAATAAAATGGTATTGTGTCCAAACGGATTAACGTACAGTCATGAAACTCCGAATATATATTTCTCGAGTCAAAACAATATTTCTCACCAAAAAATACCTAAATCTAATCATTAGTAGAGGAGTTATCGATCAAAATGTACGAAAATTTATACCGCACAGTGTATTTTTCGGTATATTTAAAAACAAAAACGTCATAAAAGCAACAAAATTGGATGTACGACTCTGAAATTTTGCACACATGGCTTTTTGGTCAAATGCTTTGTTCTGACGGAAAATCAATGTGCCACGCCCACTTTTACGCCCACCTCCTATATAACGTTTTACCTAAAATTCATATAATTTCTCTATTAATAAAGTTTTTGGAATATTAAAGGACTATATTGAAACACCTAGGTTGTACTCATTAGCGAGAACAACTTTGACACGCCTACTATAACGCCCACTTTTCACGTTATCTACCGTTAATGAAATTTAAAAGCTCATAAAACCGCCAAATTTAGAGGTATGAAGATAAAACTTGCTACGTATGTCCCCCTAGGCACTGTCAATACTGTGCCAAATAAGGTGCCACGCCCACTTTTACGCCCACCTCCCATATAACGTTTTATCTAAAATTCATATAATTTCTCTATTAATAAAGATTTTGGAATAATAAAAGACTACATTGAAACACCTAAGTTGTACTCATTAGCGAGAAGAACTTTGACACGCCTACTATAACGCCCACTTTTCACGATATCTACCGTTAATGAAATTTAAAAGCTCAAAAAACCGCCAAAATTTGAGGTATGATGATAAAACTTGCTACGTATATCCCCCTAGGCAATGTCATTACTGTGCCAAAAAATTAAGGTGCCACGCCCACTTTTACGTCCACCTCCCATATAACGTTTTACCTAAAATTCATATAATTCCTCTATTTATAAAGATTTTGGAATAATAAAGGACTATATTGAAACATCTAAGTTGTACTCATTAGCAAAAACAACTTTGACACGCCTACTATAACGCCCACTTTTCACGATATCTACCGTTAATGAAATTTAAAAGCTCATAAAACCGACAAAATTAGAGGTATGATAATAAAATTTGCTACATATATCCTTCTAATCAATGTAATTGTTGTGCCAAAAAGTTTAAGTGACACGCTCACTTAACCGCCTACTTCCCATATAACGGTTTATCTTAAATTCATGTAATTTCTCTATTGACAATGTTTTTGGGAAAATAAAGGACTATATTAAAATATCTAAGTTGTATTTATTAGCAGAAACTTTATTGATACTCCTACTTTAACGCCCACTTTCATTGAAGGACTAAATTTACGAAAACATTTTACTATTATATTGAAGTTATTAAGGTTAAGGTTAAATTTTAAGGGCCGATGTTGATTTTAATTAAAACACAAATTGTTAAAGAAGTTATTATTATTTCTTTTTATAATGATAATATTTTTATGGTTCAATTGTGTATTGAATAAAATATCGGCCAAATGACCCCCCCCCCCCATCCTTGGCGCCTCTACTCTATCTGATGGTCCAAATTTTCAATGACAATGTTGATGCTCAATTGTTGGGCATGATGATGAGTCGAGGTTGACTGCTCTTTTGCCACACTATCGCAAAAAACAGCAATGGTCCCCATTCAACGAACTAAGAAGGCATTTACGGATTTTCTAACATTTTATACAGACCTGTTTTGCAAAAATTTTAATATTTTTTACAATTCTCCCGTTTGTGGACGAATTTGAACGATTATGTTGATCAAAAGAATTACGACGTGCACAAAATGCATTTTGATTTGAACGCCCATTTTTATAAAAAAACTGAATAACTTTAAAGCGTTGCTCATTTGAGTATCTTTCCACGGATCAAATTGAGTAAGTTTGAGATTGAGAAATTTGAAGTGAAATGCAGAAAACAAATTTAAAGACTAGGTGTAGTTCACCTTCAACATGGGCCCTTAAAATTTAACCACCCTCTACAAAGAAAGTGATACATATATTATTATAAAGAAATTATTCCATAGCATAATAATAATAATAAATATTGTGCTTTAAATGTACACAAAATTGGTGGTGGGTATAAAAGATTCGGCACAGCCGAATATAGTGCTCTTACTTGTTTTAAATTTAATCATTTTTGGGTGTATTCAACTGGTTTAATACGCTGTTCTGTTAGCTTTAAACACTGTTTTTGTAAATTAAGTTTCTAAGGGAGACTACAATAAAAGCGTTGAAAACAAAATGCTATTTAGTAAATTAATTGTCTTATAAAAAACTATCTCATAATTTGGATAAATTTATATGTTTATGAGTTAAATCAAAAGTTTGTACGACATTTATAAGTTTAAAAAAATAAAATTTATAAAATCAAAATTTATCACACTTATTTTGTTTGGAACCATTGGCGTAGCTAAATATTTTGTCAGGGAGTAGCAAATGCTTAAAAAATTTTTTCTAGCAAAATCTTAAACTGAATAAATAAAAAATTTATATTCAATGTAAATAGTTAATGCTTTCAAAATCTTCAAAACCAATTCTATATGGCATAGATACACCCATATTTGGAACTTAAATAATAAAATAATAATACACAATTTTTTTTATGAAAAATCTATCCAGATCTTTTTGAAATAAACTGCCTAGAAACTAAAAGTTTGTGTATCTTTTTTTTAAACTATAGCAAAACCATTAAAAAAAAGTTATAATTTTTAGCGTTTTGCACTTGATATTCAATTAAAATTCTGAATGCATTTTTATTCATTAAGGGGCGTAGCAACGCGCGCCGGGTTTGGCTAGTATACAAAATATCTTAAAAAATATATTACGTAAATTAAAAGTGTTAGTAGAATTAAAAGCAATTCACATATTATTTATTTTATTTATTTCATCAATTATAAATTTTTCTGTGTAAAGAGAAAAAAAATGTATTTAATTATTTTCTTACAATTTTTTTTAAACTGTTTTTTCTATAATTTTTTTTTATACATAATTTATGTTAAAAGTTTATCTAAAACTTATAAGTATACAATTCGTTAGTTGTTTTAATCATTATTTAAAAGTCGTTGACACGAATCTCCTAAAGATACTCATTGTTTTTCTTTACCATAAACTGATGAAATAATTTTTGCTTAAAATAACGCAGTAATTATTGTTTTATTTATAGATTAAACTTTAAGAAGTACATAACAACAGTGGAATAATACAGTTGTTTAGAATTACTAAACAATCATTTTTTTTTTTTTTGTTTAATAAAGTGTTAAAGAGTACAAAAGTTTTAATATTTATTTCATTCTACTGAATACACAACATTCAGAATTTCCAAAATACAGCACAGATGTTTCAAATGTTCCATTTTTATACCCGCCACTAAAAAAATGGTAGGGGTATATTAATTTTGTCATTCCGTTTGTAACACATCGAAATATCCATTTTAGACCCCATAAAGTATATATATTTTGATTTTATGACGATCTAGCTATGTCCGTCCGTCTGTCCGTCTCTTGAAAGCACGAAAGAGGTCGCACCAAAAAGCTAGGGGGGTCAAATTTCCAGAATCTTTCTTATAGACAAGGTTTGTTTGGTATTGAAAATGGGCCAAATCGGAATATTAGGAAGAGAGTTATAGCTCGAAAAGCAAGAGTAGGTCGAAAAAACCGTGTCCTTCGAACATCGAATAAAATGGAATTGTGTCCAAACGAATTAACGTAGACGCAAGAAACTTCGAATATATATTTTCTGAGTAAAAACAATATTTTGTCCCGAAAATTATCTAAATCTATGCATTAGGAAAGGAGTTATCGATCAAAATGTACGAAAATTTATACCGCACAGTGTATTTTTCGGTATATTTAAAAACAAAAACGTCATAAAAGCAACAAAATTGGATGTACGACTCTGAACACACTTTGCTTTTTGGTGAAGCGCTTTTTTGTAACTGAAAATCAATGTGCCACGCCCACTTTTACGCCAACCTCCCATATAACGTTTTACCCAAAATTCATATAATTTCTCTATTAATATAGATTTTGGAATAAAAAAGGACTATATTGAAACATCTAGGTCGAGCTCATTAGCAAAAATAACTTTGACACGCCCACTATAACTTCCACTTTTCACGTTATCTACCGTTAATGAAATTTAAAAGCTCATAAAACCGCTAAAATTAGAGGTATGATGATGAAATTTGTAACGTATTTCCTTCTAATTAATGTAATTGTTGTGCCAAAAAGTTTAGGTAACACGCCCACTTTAACGCCTACCTCCCATATAACGGTTTATCTTAAATTCATATAATTTCTCTATTGACAAAGTTTTTGGGAAAATAAAGGACTATATTGAAATATCTAAGTTGTATTTATTTGCAGAAACTTCATTGACACGCCTACTTTAACGCCCACTTTCATTGAAAGACTACATTTACATAAGCATTTTAGTAGCATATCGAAGTTATAAAGAGTGGTTATATTTTAAGGGTCGATGTTGAATTTAAATAAAACAAAAATTATTTAGAAAATTATTATTATTATTATTTCTTTTTGTAATTATAATATTTGTATGGTTCAATTATGTATTTAACAAAATATCGGCCAAAAGCAAGAGATTTATCCATAATGATTAACAAAATAATAAATATTGTGCTTTAAATGTACACAAAATTGGTGGTGGGTATAAAAGATTCGGCACAGCCGAATATAGCGCTCTTTCTTGTTGTTTCTAAGATATAAATAAACAAACATTCGTTTTAACGTTTGTCAAATTTTTCGGAACAAAAACAGTATTGACAAAAAAAAAAAAAAAAAAGAAGTATTATAAACTAAAAAACTATTTCCTTTCACAGTTTAAAATCATTATAATTACAAAAAACTATTTAAAGCTTAATTTTAGAAATAAATAATAATAGAATAATAAGCAAATTTCGGATCAAGTTAGAGTGTGCTAAAGGATGTAAGATAAGCTTTTGGAAGATTTGAGTACAAAAACTTAAATGAAATTTAAATAGTTTTTGTTGTTTTCATTGAATTAATCTTAAAAAATAAAATGCATTGCATATTTATTTCTTCTAAAAAAAATAACAATTGTATGTGTTTTAACTTTTATAAAAAATATGATTTTTTTCTTTGATTTAAACCATTTAAAAATTATTTGTTTAGTTCGAAAGCGTAAAATATTTATTAAGAATATATAACTCACATCATGTATCAAATTCTTGAGTTCTTGTTTGCTGGGTTATTCGCTCACCAACACAATCGCATTTTAAGCTTTAGCTGACTATGATTCAGGGAAGGAAAATGGCTTTTATGATTTTGTACCACATATGAAAACAAAATGTACTTTTTAGGTCATGACGGTACCATTTTTTTAATATTTATTAATAAAAACATAAACTTAACAAAAATGTTTATAAAAATTCAGAAGTATACAATAAAAAATATTACATTCATAGATACATACGTAAAGATCGCTTGTTTAACAAATTTTATTTATTAAATACTTTTAGATAATAAATTTTCTGTTATTTTCAAATTAAAGCAACAAGAATTTGTTGACTTTAGTTAATCCTTTGTTTGTATCGAATTTGAAATAGTTTCTATCCTATTTCTATTTCTATCCTTTGTTTTAATTAGGTTTTGGAAAGAAAAAACTCGTTCGACAATGGTCGAGGAATGCGGAATAGACAAAATTTCTCTTCTTGAAATATCTGGGAACATGAACTCATTTAATTCATTTTTCATCTGAGATACCTCAGACCAAAAATAGGAAATATTTGAATCTTTGTGTGATCTAAGTTCAATGAAATAAAGTACTAGACAGATTTTGTTGTTGCAGACTTGGTACACGAATTCGTTTTGACAACAGCATTGAACCAACAACAGAGAAGTTGACAGTATAAAAAAAGGCATATACAAACAAAATTAAAGAGAGCATAGACAAAATTATTGTTGCCATGTAGTGAGACATTGGAATTTTTAAATTGTACCAAGTAGCTCGCGGTAGTACCACGGTATCAACCTAGTCAAAAATGTACCAAAAAAAGTACAATTGTACCATGATTTTCATCCCTGCTATGATTTAATTTTTTTTAGTTTAGCAAAAACATCCTAAAGTTATAAACATTGATAATTTAAAAAGATTTTCAACTTCTAAACGTCTTCAGTGCAAATACTTTCAAAATTCATTCTTACTTTGAACTAAGAGAACTGAAATTATATTACAACAAATTAAAAGAAAATAAATCTTTAATTATACCCGCCACCAACAAAATGGTGGGGGTATATTCATTTTGTCATTCCGTTTGTAACACATCGAAATATCCATTTTAGACCCCATAAAGTATATATATTCTGAATCAGGGTTTGATTTGATGACGATCTAGCTATGTCCGTCCGTCTGTCCGTCTGTTGAAAGCACGATAGAGGTCGCACCGAAATAGCTAGGGGGCTCAAATTTTGCCAGAATCTTTCTTATAGACAAAGCTTGTTTGGTATTGAAAATAGGCAATATCGGAATATTAGGAAGTGAGTTATAGCTCGAAAAGCAAGAGTAGGTCGAAAAAACCGTGTCCTTCGAACATCGAATAAAATGGAATTGTGTCCAAACGGATTAACGTAGACTCATGAAACTTCGAATATATATTTCCCGACTAAAAAAAATATTTTTCCCCGAAAATTATATAAATCTATGCATTAGGAAAGGAGTTATCTATCAAAATGTACGAAAATTTATACCGCACAGTGTATTTTTCGGTATATTTAAAAACAAAAACGTCATAAAAGCAACAAAATTGGATGTACGACTCTGAAATTTTGCACACTTTGCTTTCTGGTGAGGGGCTTTTTTGTAACGGAAAATCAATATGCCACGCCCACTTTTACGCCCACCTCCCATATAACGTTTTAGCTAAAATTCATATAATTTCTCTATTAATAAAGATTTTGGAATAATAAAGGGCTATATTGAAACACCTTAGTTGTACTCATTCGTAAAAATAACTTTGACACGCCTACTATAACGCCCACTTTTTACGTTATCCACCGTTATTGAAATTTAAAAGCTCATAAAACCAGCAATATTAGAGATATGATGATCAAATTTGCTACGTATAGCCCCCTAGGCAATGCCATTACTGTGCCAGAAAATTAAGGTGACACGCCCACTTTTACGCCCACCTCCCATATAACGCTTTACCTAAAATTCATATAATTTCTCTATTAATAAAAATTTTGGAATAAAAAAGGGCTATATTGAAACATCTAAGTTGTACTCGTTCGCAAAAACAACTTTGACACGCCTACTATAACGCCCACTTTTCACGTTATTTACCGTTCATGAAATTTAAAAGCTCATAAAACCGCCAAAGTTAGAGGTTTGATGATCAAATTTGCTGCGTATATCCTTCTAATCAATGTAATTGTTGTGCCAAAAAGTTTAGGTGACACGTCCACTTTAATGCCTACCTCCCATATAACGGTTCGTCTTAAATTCATGTAATTTCTCTATTGACAATGTTTTTTTGGAAAATAAAGGACTATATTGAAATATCTAAGTTGTATTTATTAGCAGAAACTTTATTGACACTCCTACTTTAACGCCCACTTTCATTGAAAGACTACATTTGCAAAAGCATTTTAGTAGCATATCGAAGTATCTGATGGTCCAAATTTTCAATGACAATGTTGATGCTCAATTGTTGGGCATGATGATGAGGCGATGTTGACTGCTCTTTTGCCACACTATCGCAAAAACCAGCAGTGGTTCCCATTCAACGAACTAAGAAGGCAGGATTATGTTGATCAAAAGAATTACGAAGTGCATAAAATGCATTTTGTTTTGAACGCCCATTTTCATAAAAAAACCTGAATATTAAACCTGAAAATTAATTTACAAATAATTAATTAATAATAATTAATTAATTAATTAATTACTAATTAATAATAATGAATTTTCCTGAAGATGCTACACGAAGGAGTAGCGAAATATTGAGAATTTAAATACAAAAATTGGATATTTAAATATGAAAATTTAAAAAAAGAGATCAAATAAAATAAATAATTAAACCTGAATAACTTTAACGCGTTGCTCATATAGGTATCTTTCTACTGTTCAAATTAAGTCAGTCTGAGATTGAGAAATGTCAAATGAAATGCAAAAAAAAACTTGTTGCTTATGTGTGGTTCACCTTCAACAGGGGCCCCTAAAAATTAACCACCCTCTATAAAGAAAGTAATACATATTTAATTTTAAAGAGATTATTCCATAGTGATTAACAAAATAATAAATAATGTACTTTAAATGTACACAAAATTGGTGGTGGATATAAAAGATTCGGCACAGCCGAATATAGTGCTCTTACTTGTTTTATTTTAGACTCCTCAGATACTTTTTAATGGCGGCCATCACGGAATTTTTATTTCCTATAGTGTTGTCTGTATTAGATAGTATATTTTGTATTATATTTGATCATCTCGATTATTTGGAAGCTGAAAAAAATTTAAATTTGCTTGTAAATTTTAGGAAAACACAGACGTTGTTTTATTTTGGTTTCTATATCTCCGTAAGTTTCGAACCTATTTGGCATTTTTTCTCATCAAGACGTACTATATCTATAAATGGCAACAAGTGTTTCTCTAAAGTATTGCAGGGCTGTAAAATTATCGTTTTTATGAAAAAAAAAATAGGAAAAAACAGAGGCATTCGTGTTTATGGATTTATATCTCAGAAAGTTTTTTGGCGATAGTTCAAAATTCTAGTAGCAATTTATTTCAAAATATATGCTTAATACTTGCAACACATATAGATTTGTACATCATGTGGCAGCTTCTCAAAGTTGACTTTAACCAAAACTGTAATTTACTGACAGAGAGATAAACGGACAGACATATGGATATTCGGACGGTATGACAAATAGATGGAGCCACCGACATGCACTAGTTTACCATTGTTGGGTCAGAATTGTATACTGTAGAAATTATAGACAGAATGACAAAGCTATATATACCCATGGCAGCACAGGTATTATTAAATAACTTGTTACAGTTTCGTCGATTTCCGAACACATAAATTTTGTACACAAATTAATAACTTCAAGCTACAGTATTTTAATTGAACAAGTACAAGAATTTTATTATATTTCTTCCAATATACTTAAGATTGCATTAATTTTGATATCATTACCAGAGTTCAAGAATTAAATTGAATAATTATTCAAATTACGAACATATAAAATTTTTCTATTGCATAGTTAAAGTTGTTTACTTGTTTGCACACATTTTTAGTTACAGTTTATCAATAGATATTGTTTATCTTTTATAACTGTATATTAATAAGAATACAATCTCGTTTGTTAGTATTCGCATCACTTAAGAACGACTGCAGCTTTGATTCTTACGAAAATGAAAGTCGACCACGACCACTCTTAAGCTCATTGATTTAATAATCTAAATCGGAAAACGGCTGGACCGAATTGATTTTTTTTTTTGTTTTAATATATGTATATATAAACGTGCATTTTGCTTTAAATATTAAGTGGGTGCCACACCCACCACCAATAAAAAAACAACGATTTTTGTAGCATATTAATGGTAATACCTAATACATAATACCTTAATGTTTAAATTCGAATCAAGTGTTATCATAAAAAATTCTGGAAAATAACAGTAGACGTGTCATTTTCAATTTAAATAATATATATTTTATGAGATATCTAGAAAGCTTTTACATCTATAATATAAACACCTTGTGTGTTTTATCTCATTTGTCTTATACCAACCAAACATCGATATAGTCGGAGCAGGGGAAGAGAAATAATAAATGAAGGCCTTATAATGGAAAGCCATTAATCGGTCCGACAAAATCCTGCCTTTAACTAACGGCAAGTTGTAATAATGGCCCTTAAAATAATAAATCATAATTCTTAATAGAAAATTTAATATTTCATTATAATAATTATGTGACTTCAAATTGGGGAGCGTTGTACTTTCCATACAAGAACATATTTAAAATGGCATATCTGCGGAACTATAATTCTTATAGGTTTTTTGTTTTGTGTAATCGGCTACAATATTAGTTTTTTTTGGCGCAAAATCGATAGCATCATATTAGATGAGATGGAAAACTTAAAGCTCTGTTTAGCCACGAGGTACTTTTGATAACAATTATCTAATTTGAGTCAAAAATGGTCCTACTGAATACAATGCCAAAACTTTGTTGGTGCCAGCCAAACGGTAGATAATGGAAGCTAACATTGACCTGCATCTACATAATTTTCAAGCTTCTTCGAGTTTCGAATATTTCGTTTTTCTAGTAAGATTTAATTAACATCGTTGCATTCAGTGGTAGAGCCATATTCTTTATTGAATGTAACATTTAAAAATAAGGATTTTTATATTTGAATATACCCATTACATATAAGTAAAAAAAAGCTGGCTGAAAATAAAAATATCTCGCCTTATTATACCCTTCACACAGTGAAAAAGGGTATATATAGGTTTGTCATTCCGTGTGAAATTTCTACAATTTTGATTTCCGACCCCATAAAGTATATATTTTCTGAAAGCTTATGAATAGGGGAGTCGATTAAGCCCTGTCAGTCTGTCAGTCTGTCCGTCTGACCGTCTGTCCGTCTGTCCGTGTGTATGTTGAAATCAACTTTTTGAAGCCCCCCGACATCGCTTGGACTCGGGTGAGGTATTTAAATATCAGAAATATTCGGGAGTAGATCGGTATTGAAAATCAGAAACATCGGTGCATAAACAACTGAGATATGAGCAAAAACCCACGACCACCTCGATTTTTTTTTCACAAAAACAACATTACAACATCAACATACATACATACAAACGTGTATACTGGTTAGAGAAAACGTGGCATTGAATCCCAGCTGAGCCATAGGTATTTTCTAAGATGTTGTTTTTGAATACAATTTGGCAATACATAAGTTAATTAAAAACATTTTATTAAAGTCTTATGTATAGCAAATTATCTAATATATTCAATTTTTCATAATACACAACTTTATTTTAGGCACATTTCATTTGCAAAAACCAAATTTTGCTAAATTCTTCAATTTAAAATGTAAATTTTTAATTGTTTATTTTTAACATACTGACGACGTCAAACGTGCCAATCTAAAAAACAATATTTACAAAAACCATATCGTTTTTTTTTTTTTTGAAAACTAGCAACAACAAAAATTGCTAATGCTTTAAAAATTCTGCGTCTAAAGAAAATAAATAATTCATAAAAAACCAAATACATACAAAATAATAATAAATTTTGTTAATGTTCGAGAAAATCATAACTATTTTACATAAAAATTTACATATAAAAATACACACATACACACATAAACAAATTTGTGCAAAAAAAATATAAATTAATTTAAAAAATACAAAAAAATATACTAGTAGTATTTGTTAATAAAAAAACAAGCCTCTTTAATAATTAACAAAATTCTCTTTAGTCTAAAACTAAAAAAAAAAAAATCTCTTACGATTAGGTTTGCATTCTCTTAAGTTTCGTTTCTCTTTATTGTTTGTTTTATTAATAAAAAGATTTGCACCACCAACAATTGTTTCGCCAATACGACAAACGACCTTGCGGTTTGTGTTGCTGTGTAAAAGATACTTTACTTTTGGGTTCTTCACAATTATTTCAAATTTTATTTATTCCGTTGTGTGCAACGTAAACGTTTGTTTTATGCAATTAAATCTAATAAATGTATTTAGATGGGATTTTTTGTAAAACTATTTTACAATAATTTTATTGCCACATATAGGTATTTATGTATGCATATGAATACAACCGATATAGTTCTCTAGCACCCTTAATTAAGTGAACAAATTATGTTAAAGAATTTTATTAGAAGTGAGTATTTGCTAAAGCCTCTTTCAGACGTTATGTAAATATTTTATATATGACATATGACTTTTTTGATGCATCTGTTGTTGAGTATGTCTATCAAAACTGTCTTTTTACAGATATTTTATAAGTTTTACTTTCATTAGTGCGTATATAATTACATAAAATGGAGTTCTAAATCCAAGAATTAAATTCTTAAGTCTAGTCCGAAATCGTGCTTAAAATTCAAGTAAGATTTATTGCTGACTCTCTTAAAACAAGTACAAAACGGGCTTAATTTACAGACTCAAGTACAACACTTTTTAAATAAGAATTAAATTCTTAAATTAAGTCTATGTTCTCTCAAAATAAAAAAAAATTTCTTAGGTAAATACACTCTGTAACTTTTCAAATATGTTTTTATAATTCTCATTTTGTTTATCATACTTTAGCTATAAGTAATAATGTTTACAACAATAACGCTGTAGCAGTTTACGAGTTAATTTACGTTTTATGCCATGTCCGTTAGTTTTCCTTTTTAGTTTTAATAAAACGTATCGCTGTATAAATGTCAAAGCATAACTAATAAACTTACTGTACTATCCAACGATCCAACCAAGTTACGAATTCTTGAAACAAGCGCTTTTGATTAATTAATTCAATCTCGTTTATACTTCAATTAATATTGTTCTAAGATTTCATCAAGAACGGTTTCGGGCTTAAGTCAATCTAATAATTCTTAAAATCACACTTTTTTCGGCTTAACTGTTCCCAAATTAAAGAATTCGTACCTGACACATTTATTCTTAAATCAAGCATTTTGTACTTGGCTTAAGAAAATCCATACTTATCGTACTTCTGACACCGCTACTACATGAATAAAGTACGGATTACTTGATTTGTTTTTTGAGCATACAGATAACTCAATGTCTTTTTGTAGGCGAATTTTGTTTCTACTTTGTTTTTTATTAAAAATGATTTTTGTAAACAAAGCATGTAATAATGGGATAAAAAAATTTCGTCACAATATTATCTACAAACATTCCTTAAATTAAATAAACATTTATGTTCTGTTTTCTTTTTTAATCAGCAAACTAAAAATGTCTATGTTTTTGTTAATTTATTTAATTTTTCCCTATTTGCTTTATCTTGTGTCACTAAGCGCCAAAAATATTTTATATCAAATACTTTGTCAGATCCAAATAGAATGCACTCCAGTCAAAAGTTTGTCATATAACTTTTACATATGTAATTCACACAAGCATTGTTTCAGCAGATTTACACGACATACATCCAAAAACACAAATGTGAAGAATTTGCAATACACACAACACAATACATATGTATTTATTAATAAAAATTTTACAAGTTGAAAATACAACCATCTTCCTCTATTATTTTAAGCCAATTTCAGATAAAAATAAAGTAAATAAAAGTTTTAAAAATATTCTTCTTAAAAATTTATGTTTCCCTTTTATAGACTTCTACCCAAGGCATATTTATTCATCAGGTAATTGCAGTTCGGAGAGAATTTTTTGTTTATATTTTTTATATATGAAGTTTGACTTTTGAAATAAATTAGAAAAGAGAGAAAATTGTTTTTTATTTATGCATTTTGACAGTTGAAACTTAAAATAAGTGTTGAAAAAAATAATCAGCTGGCGAATCAAGAGTACCTGATGAATAAATATGCCTTGCTTCTACCCAAGGCATATCCATAAGGTATATGCAACGGCGAATTGATACAACAAAGCAACTTTTCATGAGATGTTTTATGTCAAGGCCAATTCGTATATCAGGGGTGAAAAAGTTGTTTTTACATATTAAATATAATAAAATTTGATTTAAAAAAGGATATAATTGCTTGAAACACATTATTAATGCCCTAAAAGCAACAAATATACATAAATTTAGCACATTTATTATCGAAAAAGTACACGTAAGTTAATTGTTTAATACATAACTCAAAATCACATTTCCCTTCCCTGCATTAATAAGGCAAATTCAACCTGTTTTGACATAAAGTCTCCCCATCAGCTGGGCTGATAATTTCACCTGTATGAATTCGCCTTGCTTCTACCCAAGGCATATTAATTCATCAGGTAATTCAAGGCATATCCATAAGGTATATGCAACGGCGAATTGAAACAACAAAGCAACTTTTCATGGGATGTTTTATGTCAAGGCCAATTCGTATATTAGGGATGGAAAAGTTGTTTTTACATATTAAATATAATAAAATTTGATTAAAAACAGAATATAAATTTTTTAAACACAGTATTAATGACGCAAAAGCAAAAAATATACATAAATTAAGCACATTTATTGTCAAAAAAGTACACTCAAGTTAATTGTTTAATACCGAAACCAAAATCATATTTCCTATCCCTGCATTAATAAATGAAATCAAAGCGAATTCAACCAATTTTGACAAAATGTTTCACAATCAGCTGGGCTGATAATTTCACCTGTATGAATTCGCCTTGAGGTAATTGCAGTTCGGAGAGAATTTTTTTGTTTATATTTTTAATATATGAAGTTTGATATTTGAAATAAAGGAGAGAGGAGAGAAATTTGTTTTTTATCTATAGACTTTGACAGCTGAAATTTAAAATAAGTAAAGAAAAAAATAATCAGCTGACGAAATAATACTACCTGATGAATAAATGTGCCTTGCTTCTACCTTATTTTAAAATTAAAGAATGATTTTTAAAATGTATGTATATGCTTCTTTTAGGATCTAGGACGTCGAATTCTTAGACAAATCGAAGGCCGTTGGTTTGATTTTTATCAGTACTTGGTCTATTACTGTTTATTAGCTACACGGTATGGCTGAATGCCTTTTTTCGCTGTGATTTTTAATATTTTGTTTTTTTATATCTTTTTCGTTTGTGTCTACGGAAGGTGACATTTTAAGGAATAAATTTTTTACGAACCAAAATTACGCATGTATTTCTGTGCCTTAAAAAAATTGACTTTTCATTTTAAAATCAAAGCACGTATTTTTTTAAGTAGTTGTCATTCTTTTTATCGAATTATAAAAAAGACAATTTTCCGATTAAGTTTAAGACAAAACATCCGTGGTATGGCCCAGTGATGTTCATGAGTTGATTCACTTTTTTTCTATATGTATGAACTCACTGCCTTTGTTTTGTTTTCAATCATCAATATGTACTAATAACATTGCTTGCATTGTTTGTGCTCTCACAATTGCTTGTCCTTTTCTTAGTCACTTTTTGAATGCCGTTAGCAATAACCACTCAAAAATTATAACTATCTTTTGATTTGTATACGAACCATTTAAATGATTCATAAAAGCTCAGTGATAAGTTGATTGCATAGTGCAAAATTAGTGCCTTAATTTGTTTAATAGGTGTTTAAGATGAACTCTGAAATAAAAAAAATATTGAAAATGATGTTTTTCGTCTTGTTGTCTGATGAAATAAACCGTTACAGCTATCTAAAAATACGAGTTGATCTTAATTTTGATGTTATGCAGTTGTGGGAAAGTCATAAATCGGAATACCCTCGGTTATATAAGTTTCCCCAAAAAATGTTGGCTATATCTGCAAGCAGCGCAGCTTCAGAACGAGTTTTTTCTGGCGCAGGTAACATAATAACTGAAAAACGTAACCGTATTGGGCCAAAAACTGTAAAAAATTTGATTTTCTTGAATTCGGTGTACAAATATGAATAAAATATAGTTTCATTTCCAATTACAATAATTAATAAAAACAACAAATACACTATGTAATAAATATAATATATGTAATAAATATAATATAATGTAATAAATACCACCTTAAATGCAGTCTTAAATTACTTACCGCATCATTATATAGGAAAGTGTATATTAACTGTAAAAGCTCTGCGTATATTCAAAACACTCAAACTGATTCAATGCTTTTGTGAATGGAAAGAGCTTACTGAATAAGCAAGCAATAACAAGCATTTTGTAACAAACCAATTGCTCTTATGAATCATGCAATGTCAGCTATATTTTAAATTATGTTAAGTGATAACTCAGGCTTCACTGCCTGAATGGTATTTATGCACTTTTCTGGTATGGCCCCATAGCTATGATGTGTGGTTGTGTCTCACCGATGACGCATTGGATCTCGGACTTGAGCCCAGAAATTGTTTCTGGCTTAATCACATAAACTTAGGGTTTCACAAGGCCCTAAAAAAATTCACACAGTTTCAAATCGCATGATCTTGGTGGCCAGTTGACATTTCTTTAAGTAATATATGGATTGTTGTTGTTTTGTAAATTTGCGCCATCTCGCTGATACCACATAATGTCAACATGCATGTTCAGTTTAATCCCCAAAAATGTAAAGCTCAATCACGCCGCCTGACAAAAATCTGCACCAAATATTTGCTCTTTATAGCTGCATAGTGTCAAGGGCTGTATGGCCCAAGTTAAATTCAGCGTCCTCTACATTATTTCTGGGCCTGGATAGGGTATGTCTGAGGGCCACTTCTCGGGGTTTTAACAGAACACTGTCCTGTGAGCGCTAGGATTACTATATGGAATCGTGGCACTCCGGATTATTGTAAGATGTGCGAAGTTAAGGAGGAGCTAATGGAACACATTGTCTGTCACTGACCGAGGGTACAGAATCACAGGCTTAAGTGGTTAGGTAGACGATTCCACAATGAGTTGGGTGATGTTTCGGAGTGCAAACTGGAGAATATCATTGGATTCATCATGGGGATCGTGTGGCTGGTGAACATACAATGGGGCTAGGAGGGAATCTGTGTTTCTTTCTTCTATTATATTTCTTACTAATTATTTTCATATTATTTTCATTTACTAAATCTTCAGAAACCTTCTTTCTTTTTCTAATCAATCCTCTATCTTTCATATAAAAAGGGAAACACAATGGACCATATTGGTCTCCGAGTGTAGGTGTTGGAGGTAATTATTGCTTACTGCATCCCCCTTTCCTACCTACCTACGTAGTATGTATATGTATATTGAGTATTTTGGTCCATACATTGCTTCATTAATTTTTCTCTCTAGCCGATAAAATTGGATTTTAACCAAGTTGATTTGAAAAATTTCAAGGTAAGTGGTTAAATTGCATATAATTCCTTCTTCGCCTTTGCATATATTTTAATAATTTTTTTCATACCAGGCTTTTAATCTCAATCAAGCGATTAAACTAATAGTTAATATCAGACTTTGTATAGAAACTCGAACTCAATTTCAGTAGATAATTTTGAACAAACAGGCGGGCATAGCTACTTTGATTCAGAAAGTCAAGAGGATCAACATGATTTGTTGGGTCTTAAATGAATATTTGTTGGTTTTAAATACATTTAGTATATAAAATGTTGCTTAATTTTTTTAAATAATATTAATTTTTTGTATATTTTATTACATAAACGGGGCACCCGTTTTTTATTCCTCAATTTTATTATAATTGTGTCCCTTAAGAAATTTAACAAAAACCTCTATTAACATTTCTTCTAAAATCTGCACTATGAATTTAATTTGCTCTTTCAAAAAGACAAAACAAGATTTTTCGCCAATCTCTTTTATCTCCAAAAACTGGTATATATATTTACAAAATATATGCTGAATTAGAGAATAATGTATTTATGTAAAAAATAGTCCATGCAGACGTTAGCGTAAACGTCAACTTCACATAAACGTTAGCTGAACTGAGGCGTATTCATATGTGCATTTGTATATGTTTTTATTATTTTTATTTTTGTATATTTTTTTTTTAATTTTTGCAAACTCTCGTAATTTCGCACAGTTGTTTTAAAATCACTCTTTGCTCTCTTTTTTCATTTCTAACAATGTTACTCATAATCTAAGATCAGTATTAATTAAAATTACACTCCCTGTTTCTCTGTATGGGTGTGCGTTTTGCTAAATTTTGCGATCTATGCGCTTCGCCAAACAATAAACGATCTAACAGATACTCATGTATAGTATATCTACTATATACTCACATCGTATGAGCTCTAGTAGTACAAGTTGTATCTTAAAGGTTTTTATTAAAAAGCAGGCATTTATTTATTTATTTTTTTGCACAACGTTTTGTTTATGTTAAAAGTATGTGTGTGTATTTGTTTTTGTGATCTTTTATAGATTTACAGAAAGAATGTAAAAAATATTTTAAAGAATAGAAGAAAGACAAAAAAACGATGATTAGCATTTGGTGGTGGTTGGTGGCTACAGTGGAGCGTTGCTAGAATGTGTGTGTGTGTGTATCTATCTGTATTGCGAATTTTTTTTATTCGCATTATATTATAATACATCGCGCCTTTCGTTGATCAACAACTGTTCTTTTTTTCTCGTTTAATTGTATGTATTTCTGGTTTTCAGATACTTTTTGCAGTCAAGCGAAATATTCTGGAAGATACAAAATTCGTAAACTTTAGACGTTAGATTTAAGTTCTTGAGGGAGAAATAAAGATTATTTTTATTGTTGTATCTGTTACACTCCCTTTGTCATAAAGACTCGCAGATAGTTTGAATTTGGATGACATCAACTTGTACCTTGTTGAGAGTGTGCTAATGTAGCTGAAAGATTAACATCATATTCATTATATATGTATATGCTACATGTGGCACATGTTTGTTTTTGCTAGCCTCTTCCATTTTTCAATAAACACTTCTATTGCTTTGAACGTAACGAAGTACAAAAAAAAACTGTTTGATACTGGTCATTTATAACTGTTTTTTTTATTATTTTTTCTTGTTCATATTGCCTTCTAAATGCACGGAACCTGTATCAAGAACATCTTGACTTAGAGGAACCTGATTCATTAAACTTAAACATACACTGTTATTGGTAAACTACAACACACACACACACATTCAAACATTAACAGCAACAACAACGTCCAGAAAACAATCTTTTCTAACTGCAAAAAGCGGTTTAATGCACTACTGTTTGCAGTATGTTGTTGTTAGTCTTAATGCTGCAGCTGCATTTTTAAACGGTGCAACAACTTAAAACGGCATGTTTTCCTTGGCTATGTCTTCCTTCTTCTATGAAAATTGTGATTTTTCTCGTGTATGTGGTGTTGTTGTTGCTGCTGCTTAAGTGCATCCATCTCGTATAATTGAAAGAACATTGCATTGCGTTTGTCTGGCTTGTTTCTTTCTACTGTTGCAACAACCTGAAGAATAGAAAGACAATAACAACAACCAGAATAAACTTAATCATGTTTAGGTTTGTTGCAAGTACTTATTTCTAATGCCTTTTAGACTTTTAGTGTTATTTTCAATATTTGCAACGAGCACTCGCTTAAAACAACTGCATCCGCAACGTTGTGGCACGCGAATCATACGGACAACTTTCAATATTTCTAAGATACATTTTTCAAGTGGCGCTTAAAACTAAAAAAAAAATAATAAAAACAAAAAAAACTTAAGCCAAACATTCATTTTAAAACTAAATAAGACAAAACAGCTTGATTTAAAAGATCTCTATACAAAAAATAATAAACAAAAAAATATGCAAAATTATAAAATAAAAAATAATTATTAAAAAAAATTTATATTCTTTTATGAAATGTGTGCAATACTTAATTTTAAAAATCTTAAAAACTTATATAAAATGTTTCAAAATTGATAAAAAGAAAAAAAAAATAATAATAAATTTTATTTGTGTTACAAACTCGGTGTATTGAATACCATTACACCAATTAAGCATTTAAAAAATTGGATCTTAGCTTTCAACAGAAACCAGAAATCCTGTATATAAAATATTATTTTAAGCAGAAGGTAAAAAATAAATAATTTTGACTTCAAATAATATTGAATTGTTTTAGATACGTTCACACTTTTAATTATGAAACTTTAAAACATTTATAAACTCAAATTTTTTTTACAAGATTTGAACGTAATTGGAACTAATTATTATTTATTTATTTTTTATGTAAAAAAATTGATTTAGCTGTAGCTGTTTGTTTATATTTAAATGGTTTATTGGTTTATTTTGCCAACATGTTGCTTTGATAGACTATTGGAATCACATTCAAAAAGAATACATGACATATCCCACCAAAAATTTGTTCAAATTTCTTAAGCGGTAAATCATTCACTTGCCGTATTGTATACATGGAAATATTAATTCTGTTTTTATACGAAAGCACAACAAAGCTTATTATATCAGCAGCAGAAAAATTTAATGCAATAGTATTTTATTCTATTTCTCGCTACCATCTTTCAGCCATGTGTATGATTAGACATGGTTAAGCTGCTCATGCTTGAGATTAGCATTTACTAATTGAATAATAGAGACCTAAGAAGTGAGAATCATGGCTATTATAAGTGCTATTAGCAATAGGTAAGCACAAAATAAGCGATTCAAGAAGAGCTTTTGGAAATGAACTTTGTTGTTGGGATAGCTCATAACATACAATAATTCTGTCTTAAATATTTAATTCAAGCAATTTTTAGAACTCATTACCACCAAATACTTATAAAAGTTTTACGCAAGGAAATAAAGTTCATGCTCTAAAAATTACGTTTTATGCGTGCATTCAAAATCTTATATTGTGTGTTCAAAAATTTAACTTATTTGTTAAGTTTCATTTTTAACATAAGACAAACAGAGATGGTACACAACAAACACTTAATCTTGAATTTAGTCTTAATGTTTTCCTGAAATACAAAGTAGACTAATCTATATAAAAAACAAAAATTTTAAATCTTAATTTTGTTTATTTTTTCGATCTGTCATATACATATTTCAATTCTAAGAGATAATAAATAAAACTACAATATTTAATTATATTATTATGTTACAAATGCAATCAACAGTTCAACAATTAAAGAAGATTAATATTTTTCTATATTGACTATAGTTAACTTTACAAACACAAATGTCTATACCGATATTATATTACATTTAATCGTTTTTTATTATTTCTTCAATATTTTAAATCTTTTCAAAATTTGTGTTTAATTTTTACACAAATCAGACTTTTATATGAACAAAATTAATTCAGTAAGGAGAAGAGCATTAGTAAACAAATTAGTATTAAAAAACCATAGTAAGATAACTTTGTTATCACACGCGCCTTAATTGTCAATTTATAATGTTATCGCAATTGAAGGACTTATTGAGCTCAATTTACCATACTAGAAATTACTTTTAAATTGAGAAATATATACTTTATTGAGAAGTATGTTCAGAGCGAAGAAACTTCTATAGGTGGCAGCATATATATTTATCATTAAATGGTTCATTCCGCACAATTATAATTATAACATAAAATAAGTAACTGAAACATATATATATCTAACAAGTAAAAGTGCTATATTCAGCCGTGCCGAATCTTATATACCCTTCACAACGTGTATTCATGCAATAACAATTGTATGTATCATTCATTGTATTATTCAACTCATATGAAATACGTACATACATATACAAAACATCCCATTGCAAAATTATAAATTGAGTTTACGTACATATGTATGTTTCCAAAAAAAAAATTTCTAAAAAAATAAAAAAAAATGTATTAAAAACAAAAAAACAACAATAAAAAAAAATTTTAAAAAATTAAAAAAAAATTTTTTTTTTTTTAAATTAAAAAATGGCTCAGCTGGCTCGATGCCAGGTGGTCGTGGTTTTTTGCTCATATCTCAGAAAGTTATAGGGCGATTGTGCTGAGTTTCAATAGCGATTCATTCCCGGATATTTCCAAGAGATTGATACCATACTCAGATCTGAGGAACATATAGTTGCTTTTAAAAGTTGATTTCAACCAACACACAGACAGACGGTCAGGGCTTAATTGACTCCTATATTCAGAGGCTTTCAGAAAATATATACTTTATGGGGTTGGAAATGAAAATTGTAGAAATTACAAACGGAATTACAAAGCTATTTATATATACCCTTGTGCACCACAGGTGAAGGGTATAAAAACGTATGTTTTAGTGGGAGTGGCTGGGATACGAACCTATTGCCATCACATGATTATAATTTAACTAAATTTATACACAATGGTCATATTAATTAATTTTTTTAATACATTTGTTTCAGTAAACTCCTACAAGCAGCATTGAGCTGAAATAAATTGCTTCCAATATTCCAATATTAGATTATGATTATCACAACCATGTTTTTTCTTTAGGTGAAAACACTTACTTTTTAAGCCCTCTGTCTCAAAATATAACCTTTTTGCTTGTAAACCATTTCTTCGCATTACATATATTTTTGTTTAATTTAAAAATACAACTGTTTGAACTTTTTTTTCATAAAATCCCTAATTTTTATTACATATTTTTATATTGATCGTAATTTTACGTTTATATTGCAATTGTTTGAATTTCATGTTAATTAATTGCGGATATTTCAAAGATTTATTTTATTATTGTTTGTTGTTGAAAATATAAATTTCACAATGTCTATTTAATATTTGTATGCCCTTGTTATACTCAATCATTGTAGTTACAATTTCTAAATGGATTTTTTGTATGTATTGGTGCTTTTTTACAAAGTAAAATTTACTTAAAAAACTCGTTCATGTTACATATGTATGACAATTGAGAAAAAAAAAACACAAAAATCTACCGAACAAACAAACAATCCCTTTATAATGATAAATACAAAGGTTTACAAAAGAAAAGCCCCTCTAGGCTACACCCTTTTTATTTGTGAATTTTTTATTTTGCCAAAATAATATGAAAACAAGTTCGTATTGTATACACTGGCATACAAACACACACCAAATATTATAATTAATTTTTTAGCTTTTTTAGATGTGTACATGTGTTCATGTTTATGTGTTCGTGTTTTATGTATAATATTACAAAGTTTACAAAAGAAAAATAAATTAAAATATGAAAGGAAACAAACAGAAAAATCACAAATAACCATTTAAAGTAAATGGAAATCTGTCAAAAAAAAACGTTTATAATTTTATGAGTTTCGTAAGGGGATTATATAGAAATGCAGTTTGTCAGATTGAAAAAAAACTTAAAAATTTAAAAAAGTTTCTCTAAAAATTTTGTGAAAAAATTACATACATATACATACAAACATATAATAGAAATAAAACATTTTGAAAAAATCAAGGCATATTCATACTGGTAACCCCGTGGAAACAGCTGATCGGGAACCATAATGTATGTTGAATTCACCTAGATTTCATTTATTTATGCATTGATGGTAAATGGAATTTTCGTTTTGGTACTGAACAATTAACTTAAGTGTACTTCGTTAACAACAAATATAATAATTTTATTTATATTTTTGTTTTACCATCCTTAGTTATTAGTTTCAGTTATAGATATCATTTTATAAGAAATTTTTTTAAGTAAAATAGATTATAACAACTCTTCCATTTCTGTATATACGAATTTGACTTGACTGAAAAAATCCCCTATAAAGTTGCTTTGTTGTTCGCATATACCTGTATAATTGTGGCTTGATAAAAAACAAGTTAATGTCAAGAAATTTAAATACATATAGAGATATCAAGGAAAGACGATGAATCGAAAGAACGATTTTCTTGAATAACTTATGTTTAAAAGTTGCTATTTTTTTTATTAGTTAATTGAATAATAACTTACTTATTGCTCAACGAATTGAGCAGCATCCTGCCGCATCTGGTCGGCTGAAAATTCTGTGAAAGCAAATAACTCATTTCCTTCAGAACAAAACTTAAACAAGCAAATAAACAAAGTTCAGTAACGAAAGTACAAAAATCCTTTTAATAAATTGAATGAAACAATCTATAAAATAAAATTTTCGTCATTAAAAAATGTTGATCTCTAGCAAAACCAACAGTAGTGTAAAAGAGCAGAGTTTTTTTTTTTTATCATTTGTGGTCCCTCCTATTAATTTCAAATATTTCTATTCTATCAATTAAAAGCCAATTTGAAGAACCATAAACTAGTAACAGTCATTATTTCTTTTAGTACAAATAAGAGTTCATATTTAGACACCCGTATCATAGAACAGATACGCTATTTTGTTTATCAGCATTACTATGGCCTTCCAATACGTTGCGTTAAAACCGAAACAAGTAGGAGACAACTTCTGAAACTGTTTATGTAAAAATCGCAATCCTTAGAGCATTAAATACAGAAAATAATTGATTTAGAAAAAGCATAAACAACCATTCTAAGATTAAAATTGTGTATAAATTCAAGTATATGTTAAGATAATCAACGATGTTGAATAAATATGCATTGGTACTGATGTTCAAAACAAGGATGAATATCATTAAAAATTAAAAATTTGCTTAAATCGTCGTTGTAATTTTCCCAGAATTAAAAGTCCGCAAGAGTTTTAAGTTTATGAAAGTTTGAAGTTACCTGTACCCACTAAAAAGCCGACTGTCTACAAAGCTTCCCTCTAGGGCATACCTTTTTAGCTAGTTTTAAACCAAGGTGTATTGTCAGTATTGGATAGAGAGTTGGGATCAATCTTCTGGTTTCTCTCAGAAAAAGCTCTGGTCAAATTCTTACTGGTACCGCGAAAATCAATATGTTCTTATGACTCGTTCTATAGACTGATTATAGTTAACATCTCGTCGTGGTGGTCGTTGTTAATCCCAAGAGGGTAAATAGACTCCAGCGTGCTTTATTAACTGATTGTCGACCTTGATCGAACTTCGGGCAACCACTTGAGTATCTGTGGTGGTGTTCCCGCCTAAGCAGAAACAAAGAATGATAGTTTAATAGGTAACTATATATTTTTAAGAGGTGCTGTTGCCTTTCAATAGAAGTAGTTAGTTGGTGAATTGTTGGGCTTCTTTCGTACCTCACATCAGATTCTGTTGCATATTAACTACATAGCCTCGTAGCGGATAACAATGAATAAGGGATAGATAGCCCGAGTTCCTTAGCAAGTTGCATTAAAATTAACCTAGATAGGATTGCCATCTCTGTCAAATTATGGCACATGATTCCAGTCCTGACATTAATCAAACCACATACTGTCTACAATACTTTTGAATCGAAACCTTTTAAAATCCCTTATTTGCAAGAGTGAAGAGTGAAATCCGCTATTGTAAAAAATTTGGGAAGTTATTCGTTTATTTCTGCTTTTTGCATTTCTTATTTTTATTTTTTTGCGATATTGCCCGGAACTATTTATGTATACAATATGACATCTTATTAATCTCGGCATATATTATACTTATAATGATCCTGTCTACGTTTGAGCTGTTTGAGCGATGATCTTGATTGTGTTTTATTTGAAGGCATTGTTCAATTTTCGCTTATTATCATGGATTTTTTACCTGCAAAATTCATACAATAGAATGTCAGGGAAGATGAAACCGCATGATCATTGTAGTCAATAAACTTTTGTTTAACCTTAATCTTCTGCACAAGAATGTAACTTTTCCGATATCATAAACAATAACACCAAAACAAATTGTTATTATTTTCTTCATTCCTTAAGTGGACTTATATTTTTTACACAAATCAAAAAGGTCTGAAAACATATCTTGATAATTGAAACATCATAACTCTTTAGTTTTGTCAAGGCATATTTATTCATCAGGTACTCTTGATTCGTCAGCTGATTATTTTTTTTATTACTTATTTGTAATTTCAGCTGTCATAATACATACATAAATAAAAAACAATTTCCTCGCTTTTCTAATTAATTTCAAATGTCAAACATCATATATAAAAAATATAAACAAAAAATTCTCTCCGAACTGCAATTACCTGATGAATAAATATGCCTTGAGTTTTTCTAAGGGTTTCGCCTTTATTGCTTAGAATTTTACGCTTAAAATGAGGAAAAGCATTTGGCCTTGCACCCATTAACTGTTAATACATTTTATAAAGATTCTAGAAAAAAAAATATAGTTCAAAACCCAAGCGTGATTTTTACATACAATTAATATCCCAAGTTTTAGGGATTTTTCACTTTCATTCCCAGGATTAAAACCCTGTTTTTTTATACAAAAAAAAAAAAAAAAAAAAACTAAATTGAATTGAATTCACTACAAAACCCACTAACATGCTGCTCTTTTTTACAAATTCTAAAGCACTAATTTTAAAAAACGCAAACAAATTAAAAAGAGGCAAATGGGTAGAAAGAATAAAACCAAAATACATCATATAAAAATAAAAAAATATTATACAAATCATTCAAGTTTTTTTATTTTTGCACTTTTTCTGCCATGGTATCAAAATTACATATAACAATTGTATAAAAAAAGCCATAAATGTTCAAGAAAAAACAGAGCTTAATTTACAACAAACATTAAGGAACAATGAAAACCAACGAAAAAATAATTTACTACAAAAAAAGCAAACAAAACCAGCAAATCTATACATAAAATAAAAATTTAGAAAATGAACAAAAAAATGCAAACGCACATACATACATACGCATAAACATGTGAGTTTTTTTTACATATTTAGGTAAACAAAAGGATAGACATTTAGTTTTGGCACAATAGGCAAACAATTGTCAAAAGAAAAACAAAACGCAAAAAAGGATATACATGCGAGTACATGCATACACACAAACATTCATACAGCTGAAATTTGTGCATTTTACAAAGAGAGGGAACAAACAAACAAAAAGAAGAAATATCGAAATTCAAACGCAAAACTTTTTTCACATGTTGAATTGTGCTAAAACACATACACATGTATAATATAAATATTTACACATACTTTCCGCAAAAAAAAATAAAAACAAAAAAACGTTTAAACTTAAAACAAAAATTTTGAACGATCGTCTCGTTTTTATTGTCAAAAAGCAAAAGAAGCTTTTATATCTAAAATATTAAAAAGGCGCGTCGTAAAGGCGATTACTTAAATGCGAAAAAAGAAAGATCCAAAAATTAAATAAAAATAAAATAAAACAAAGATAGTAGGTTAGCAGGCAAAATTCTTCTTCTTTTATATACATACATACATATACACTACATGTGTTCGTATTACATACATTAATATGTACATGTATAGTATACGTACATAAATATATTATGTGTTCTTTTTTAGGTATAAAATATTTATGTCAGAAACAAACATAATAAACACTGATCCCCTAATACTCTTCTGAGTTTTTCTCTTAGTGAACGGCATTCACTATTGCAGGCTGAGGAGAACATTGATAAATTACAGCAAACATGTAACAATTGCAATTTTGAGAAAACTTTTGATAGGATTATTTCAATTAGAAGGCAAACATTTAAAAAAAAAATTCTTAAAATTTCCATTAAAGCCCGTTAGAACTCGAAAATGTAATTATTAACGCAAAACGGTAATTATCAATTAAACTTTTTTTTTTAAATCACTATATGTATGTGACCTTCTCCGAGAAAAGGGAACTAGTGTGTCGTAAAACGGGTTTGGACTTAAGAGTGGATTCTGGTCCCTAAAAGGGTGTAGAATAAGATGAAGTGAGTTAGATTTCTAATAAAAATTTATTTACCCCATAAAAACGTACAGCGGCGTTGTTGCGTCCGTTACTGGTTGCGGCTTAACAATAAAGTAACGATATCAGCACAAACAGAGCAGCAACAATAGCAAAGGTATTGTCACACTAAAAGCGAAAAAAAAATATCACACCACATCGGCATGACGTCGCCAAAGTCGGCACCCAATCATAACTAACCATACCAAATTACATCTTCCAACTGAAGGTGTGTTCACAGTGATAATGTGTTATGAAACTTCAAATGCATTTTTCTCAAAACTTAATTTTCATATTCTCAATATTCTCGGAGAAAGTCACATATGCTATTAACATTTTAAAAATGATTTCGTCCACAGCGGCTATTCTTGGTGAAAACTTAAGTGTGCCATTTGTTAAAAAATGTCTGGCCGTATGTCAGAAATAACATTCAAAACTGGCTACCAAGGCGGGTCCATTCAGGAAATCGTCGAAAAGTATTAAATCATTGGACTTTGAAGGACATTAAGGAGGTTATTATCTTGAAATCAACTTATCGCTAAATTCAGTTTTCCATAATTGATGGTTGCGCCCTAGATTGTGTAGATAAACTAGGGAATGTTAGAAATTAGTCTCACCTTAAACACAATCTTGCGTTAAAAAAACGTGGAAGCGAATCGATGACTGACGCCAAATAATGCCACTCGAATGCTCGAACTCTTCTGATAAATCTAAAATTTCAATCTCGTTGGAATTCCGTAATTTTTCCCTAATTTTTTTAAAGTAAATTTTAATAATATGGCAATGATGTTCAAGCGTTAATCTATTTCTAATTAGTTGAGTACACAGATAATAAATGTCAAAAAGTTAGCGCAGTAGGATAGTGCGTTTGACACTCAATCTTTGCGTAAGTTTTATGGGGCTTATAATAACATCACAGTCAGAAATTACGACTTTTTTAAATATTATATACCACCATGACCATTTATATAAATATACAATTTCACAACACTATAGATGCACTATAGATATAAAAAAATCAACCTTAATTATTTATTGTTGTGTTGGTAAAAAAAACACACACAATTACAACATCATAAACCCTTAACTTTCGTAATAATGTGTTTACGATTTGCCGCTACCGCTAAAATACTTTGGATACAGAAATTCGGTCCTAGTTATTTAGTACCACGCAGGGTACACTTATACAAGGTGGCGGTGCCCAGTTGACTATTTTTTTGTGTTCTGGAGTATGTGAAACTGCATATTTAAAAAAATGAGTTCAACTCCGGAAATTGTCAAACTCCATATAGAGAAAACGAGAGCCAAAAATTGCTCTTCTTTACGCTATCACCTTACATAATTACACCATGATACCTGGTATCACGTAGATTTGTAGATTTGGCATATTCAATATTTTTAAAATAAAACTATGTTTGTAGCAAGGTAAAGTGTTTAAAAAGATAAACTTCATCCCTCGAATTCTAGAAGAGGCAAACAGTTTTTACAAAAATTTCAACCCCTCTACAAGCAATCCAACCCAAAGGTAAATGAAGAACCCTCTCTCGTTCCAGCTGGCTCCTAAACAAAAAGAAAGGTTATCCTCACATAAGAGTTTTCATAGCTTTGAGTGATACCACACAATCTCTTGTGAGTGTTAGAAAAGTCAGCTTTTGTAACATTATTAACAAGTTATTCAAAACTGGATAATTTCAAATGCCTTGGGATGATTAAGCTGTACTGAAAAATTTAACATTTCCAGATTCATATTTCGACACAACGCCTTAGAATATTATGCAGCTATGATTTCCTAAATACCCTCACTTTTAACATATGAGTGATTTCCCTATATATAAGTGCTCAATCAGCTCAATCCTAAAAGCAACATGACATCTACGAAGAAACAATTCTCCGTAATCACTTTCTAATTAGCTGATTGCCAACGTGGAATGCATTTCTGTTAATATTAGGAATTATATATGTGTTTTTGGAATTTTGAAGCAGGCCACTACTATTTTGAGTCCCTTTTCCACACTCTTCACTTTCTAGTGATCACGTGGCTACCAGTCAACATAAATTTCTTCACTTAGTCCCACACCACTACAGAGTTTTTCGCTAGACTAGAAAATAATTCAACATTGCCAATTGTCGACAATTCTAATCACCAGCATGTTTGTAAGGCTGAGGACCCCTAAGTATACCCGAATCTTAGTCTCTCTAACTTCCTTAAACACTAGGTCCAGCATTCTCATATCAGTAAAGATACTGATGTCACCTTTCATGCCTTCGTTGTGCATGGATCATTCACGATTACATTTACTCGATAAGTGCGCTTAATCGGTATCTGAGTGCCACTAACCTCTTAATGTGCAAGTTCCAGGATTCTCCAGGAGTTCTTATACTGCCTCGATATCCCAGACTAGCAATAACACCAAGGCATCATCACCTCATATTTTTGCCTTTTTAATAATTAGACAAATATGCTGCCGTCAATACCATCTCAAGTGTTAAAAGCCTTAAAACTAGTGATCATTCAGGAGTTTGTTTTTAAGCTTAGAAAACCCGAAAAACACAAACAGACCCTGCTCATTTGTTCGTGCTTACAATTTGTTGGATCTTTTTTTTTTACAAGACCCTCTTTTATTTTTGGGTATTTTAATGAGAAAACATACTAAAAAAAACAATACAAAATCGCACATAGACTTAGCTATAGATACTTTATGTATCAGGGTTACAAATACTGCTGCAGCACTTTTATATACAGCCGGAATTTAAAGATAGAAAGACACATGTGAAATCATTTGAAAATTATATTTTGTGTTTATTTTTTACTTTGTTTTTTGTAAAATTTCGAGTATATTTATACTAATGTTTTCCTTATTGTTCTTATATTTATATTTAGCGAACAAAAGTATTATGTATCTGTATCTTATGGATGGTTGAATAGAATATGTTTTGTGGTTCTTTTCGTTTTGTTTGTTCTGCTGCTGTTGTTCGTTTTACTTTGCAGACAGACGTTGTTGCTGCTACTTTGGATGATGACTTAATGGCATTACTTTTAACGTGTCGTGCTATCGTCGCAGTCGTTAACTACGAAAAAAAAAAATGCCAGACAGTAACAACGTGTCCAAAATGCCCTTGATCATTTATATACCAATGCTTTTTTCTTTTTTTGGATTTTTTGGTTTGGATTTTTTTTTTGTGTTATGTGTAACTTTTTTTTTTTTTTTGCTGAAACTAAAACATTTGAAACCCAGCATGAAATCACAAAAATTCCTAATGCCGCTCATTTGAAATGTTACATTTATTGGTCAAATTGTTATTTTTTTTATTCTGCCGATATGCCAGCTTTTAATTTTAATCTTGTGTAATTTAATTTTGATTACCGTGATTAATAAATTTTGCAAGATTGAAAAATATTTTTCTTGTGCATCTTCTTTTCAACTTTTAATTTTGTGTGCTTCGCTTACAACCTTTAAAAGAAATGATTTATTTGATGCTGAGAAAGTCCAAAATAAGTTTGTAATTTTTTCGCATACTAATTCACTGTGAAATTCAATTTTAGAAATAACAACGATTTTAATTTACTTTTAATAAAAAAATCACTGTTTTAACACAAACAATTAAAAAAATAAATTTTGGCAGAGCAACGGGATAGCTTGATTTATTAGGAAATTTTATTGTATTTAAAATATCTTCAAGCGACAATATGTAAAGTGTTATTCGTCTCCAACTATTTTAGGTTTAAATAAACACTGAACACAGCATCTGATATTCGGGTTGTTATTATGACTCGAAATAATGTTGGATATTTGGTGGTCCATTCGAAAAATTCAAATTTCGATTACTTGCATTGCGTCAGCTGATATTCAAGCCTTGAATTGATGTAAACTGTTGATATCAAATACTCTATAGACAAAAATCTATGATCTCGGACTTCAATTAACAGACACCGAAAGCTAAGTATGTTGCTCACCAAAATGATTTCATAAAAACAAGTATTTTCCAAGCGATGTTTGCCGTTGCATCGTCTTGCTGAAAACAGATTTCAGGCAACAAAAAGTGCTTTATCGTAGTGCAGTAGCACTTAAGATTGACCACAATGTTCTATCTGGCCTCTTTTTTTAATAAATACGAGACAGATGATACCACAGGCTCTTAAATCACACTAAAATATTATGTGGATGTTAAAATTTCTCCTCACTGCTCACCAGCCCAAATGTGGTAGTTTAGGTGAGGTTAAAAAAATGTTGATTTAAAGCCCAAACCCATGACAGGTATAAAAGTATGCCTTATAGGTATATTGGCGCTATAAAGTAGTGAAAAATTCCTCCAAATAACCATAATCCCAAACTCAGCTAATGTTTCGACTTAATACCCATTCCCTTTAATGTAATTTCCAAATTAAATTCATTAGGTGTTCTAAGTTCGACATACGCCCAAATGCAGGACATTGACAAAGATATTGTCTCACAGTCTGATCATCTTTCACGCATGCTCTAAATGTCGTTCCAATCGATAGTCCCATGAAAGTTAGATGAGTTCTCAACTCCGTATGACCTGTTATTACACCAGTTAATCTCTTAATTGTTGCCGTTCTCAGTTTCATAATCTCTTTCGGTTTCTTAAGATTTGGGTGACCCCATAGTATCTTTGGCAGTTTGTCGTCAGCAGTATTTGGCCACTTTCTATCGGGTTTCTCAATCACGCAAGTTTTAAGTCTAATTTTGAAACTCTGAAAATGTTTACTATTATAAACAAATTTTCCAATTTTGGATCATTTTCTTGATTTTTCCTTTTCGTTTATGCCGTCATGTATGGTATCCATATTATCTCTAGACGTTTACAATTCGCAGGCAAGTTTATCTCATTCATGCATTACAGGACTTTCAGAGATTAAAATTTTGCATTCACAGTGATCTGGATAACGAGATTAGTTATCCGTAAAGACACAAATCAAAGCTTTGTTATCAGTCTCATTTATTCATTTAGTGCCTTCCAAATTACCGTTATCTCAACCTGAAAAACGGTTTCGGGATCTGGTAGACGGAAGTATTTACCTCTGTTTTGACTTATGTCATATAAACCTATTATAGTTCGGTCGATGTTCCCGTGGCTGAAGAAAGTTCGGTGCAACCAATATGCAACTCCATAAAACTGATTGCTTATTACATTTACAAAAATTGATGTGTAAATACATGTTCTAAAAAGAGTTGGATTTTATAACCCTTTAAAACAAGAATTTTTAATAAATTTGCCCAGATGTGAGGCTTAGACAGAATTCATTACTTTCATGGCCTGAAATATTAAAACCAATGATCTCTATTCAGTTTCAAATTATTCTGTAATATACACTGAGACTCAAAATTCTGAATGATTTTGATGCAACATTTTTAGTTGCAGAAGCATAACTTTTTAATGCCGATAAGTAAAAATTAAAAAAAAAATTGTTAAGTAATAGTAAAGAATTATAAGATCTCAGTACCACTTAAAGTACAAAAATATAATGCAAAAATGAATAATCTGTTATGTGGCAAAATAAAATTTGTGATTGTACAAATAAAAAACTCCATAATAATCACCTGATTCGAATGTTATACATTTTTTTCTAGCAAAAGATAAACACAGTTTAATGTGACTACTTTATTCCAACATTAAATGGATTTGTTAGAGTTTACAAAAATAATATATTTCTGCAGTCAATCAATCAATCAAAGGTGTACTAAACAACATTTACTTAACAATCTCGTTTTGTACACCTTTTCTTAATTCCAGAACAGATTGTAAATATGGCCGCATACGGAAAATTTAAGCGAAAACGAGCTTAGAATTTCATAGGTTACCGTGTCTGTATTGTTTGCTCTTTTTGCAAATTACAAATTTTAAAAATTTATATCCAAATACAAATTTTAATCAAATTGTTTAAAAAAATGCTCTATTTTAAACTTGTTTGTTCCACTATTATATTTAATTTTACTTATTTGAAAAAATTCAAAATACTAAACATTTGAATTTTATGCTACAATATTTGAAAATTTTATTTGCAAAATATCATCAAAAAATTAAAGAACAAAGAAATAAAATATTTTTTTTATGTAAGAAAGCTTAAAGAATATCGTGATTTTGAATAAATGTATTGAAAGCGGTATAAATTTTCAAGATGACAAGGTACATATGTGAGCAAAATATTTTAATAATTTTCGCTGAAATTCCAAAGATGTAAATTTTTTTTAAATTTACAGGGCACAAATATACATACATATGTACATACATATGTATGTACATATGTATGTACATATGTACATATATACATTTATATAAATATTTGTATAAAAAGATTTGCATACATCTATGAATTCCTTTTGATGTTGGCAAAATCAATTTAAAACAATATTCGAGCTACGAATTCCAACGCATCCATACGACCGAACATGCCACGTATACAGCATTGCCATATTAAATAAAGTGGGTATTGAAAATGTTTTTGTGCTGTTTTTTTGAACACTCGTATTATTCAAGCCAAGATGAAAACAAGTTGGCTGAACTTGGGAACTTGCACAAAAATTAGTTTTATAGATTAATAATTGTGCCCAAGGTCAGTCGATATGTTTTCATCCTTATGTGCCACGATGATTGTGGTCTGCACAAGATATTTGAATTATATGTTTAAAGCTAATATAGTATTTGCTTTATGGTTCATTTCACAAGCTGACATGACACCAATAGTTCAGTTCGAGAAACTCTAGGTCAGTAAACATTATTGATCCACGTGGAGTGAGGGTAATCATCATAAAGCGTCAATTGGAAGGCATTTCTTTCTGCAAATTCATCTTCAAACTGAGATATATAAAATTCTAGGTCTATGCAAATATACCAGGACACATGCCCAAATACAAATTTAAACATTAGTACCATGGGCTTTAAGAAATCCTGATAATAAAGTCAATTGGATGTATTGGAATAATTATTCTATTGTACTGTATTGAAAGCGGTTTAAGTTTTCAAGATGACAAGGTATGTTATAAAAATATTCTAATAACTGTTTGCTAAAACTCTGAAGTATATGCAGATTAACCAGAAATGGTCAATTGGATGTATTGGAACATTTATTCTGTTTTAATTGCTTTTTTGCCTCTGTAAAGAAGCCCGATACATAAAATATTCGGCTATGAATGGTTTAAATGATTTGAAGAAAAATCATCAAAAAATTACATGACAAAGGAATTGCATACAATATATTTTCTTTTATGTAAAAAAAGCTAAAAGAATAACGTGATTGTGAGTAAAGGTTCTGAAAGCGGTTTAAGTTTTCAAGATGACAAGGTATGTGAGCAAAATATTTAAATAATTTTTTGCTAAAACTCTGAAGTCTATGCAGATTAACCAGAAATGGTCAATTGGATGTATTGGAACAAAAAACCCATTACATTTAATACTTGGCTATGAATGATTTAAATGATTTGAAGAATGAGGGTGGGTATCATCAAAATAAATAAATAATTTTTATTCAATATTCATTCGAATACAACAAAATCATGCAACAAATTAATAAAATATGATGAGGGCGTGACACTTTTCATATAAAAAAAATAATATATAAAATACCTGATAAATGAAATAATTAAAATCTGTAAATAATATATGAACTGCTATACTAAAGAATGTATTTTTTTTTTCAATTCAACAAAGCTCTCTATTTTGCGAAACACATTTTAAAAATTAATTTTATAGAAAATTTAAAAAAAAATTTTTTTTTCTTTAATTTTCTATAAGTTCAATAAAATTTGCTTAAACTTATCCATTATCGTTTATATAATTTTTTTTTCTGTTAAAAAAAAATAATTTTTAAAAAACATTTGTTTTTTCAAATCTTTAAAAGAAATAATTAAGAATTTATTTATTCTTTAATTAAAAAAGCGCTGAACTTAATCGTTTACCGTTGTGTGTATTATTTGCTCCTTTATTAAGGTACAATTTTTAAAAATCTAAATTCAAATATTGATCAAATTATTTAAACAAATGCATTATTTTTAACTTTTTTGTTTCACTATTATATTTTAATTTATTTCTGTTATTATTTCAGCATCTGATTTTAAATACTTTACAATAATTGGAAAAAAAAAGCAAAAACCTTAAAATTCTTAACATTTGAATTTTATTTACAAAACATCAGCCAACTATTACAGCACAAAGGAATTATTTATTGTTTTTTATGTAAAAACGCTAAAACAACAACGTGATTGGGAATAAATGTTTTGAAAGCGGTATAAATTTTCAAGATGACAAGGTACGTGAGCAAAGTATTCTTATAATTTTTTTATAATATTCGGAAGATGAAAAACCGGGGTACAAATATATATAAATATTTGTATAAATGTAGCTACATATCTATAGACGTATGTATGAGTTGTTTTCGATGTTAGCAAAATCAATTTAAAACAATATTCAAGCTACGATTTCTAACGCGTCCTTGCGACCTAAAATGTGTATACAGCATTGCCATATTAAATAGAGTGCGTATTTTAAATCACCCTTTTTACTTTTTCAAGCTCGAATACTAATCAAGCCAAGATGAAAACATGTTAGGTGACCTTGGGCCACTATACCTTAAATACAAAAAAAAATTCATTTCAAAGTTTTACAAACTGATAATAGAGCCCAAGGTCAGCCGATATGTTTTCATCCTTCTGTGCCACGATATTAGATTATTAGATAAAAACTAAATTTTGCATGTATATAAACTACATGTTGCCTTAAGAGAAGGAAAGTCAGACTCTTTTTTTTGTCATTTATAAATCTATATAGCTGCCCACTTTGTGACACAAATTCGCTTCATTTACAGTGATTTTTAAACTTTTAACTTCTATACTTTGAAAATGTAAAACAAAAACACAATTTTTTTTTACAAATTACAAAAAGGAAAATTTATTATTATTTAGTTGTTTATTTAGATTTGCCCAATTGTTTGTAAAATTTTTACTACTTCAAATTAATAATAACAAGAATTGCAATTTTGTGCACTTGACTAGAAAACCAAATGGATCTATAAATTTTAATTAAACAATGTTTGTTTAGTACAGTGCTTACCAATCGGGATAGTAGAATGAAACAGAGGTCAGAGTAGGAAAAAAAATATAAAAAAATTCATGTTTAATGCTAACTTAGTGTTGCCAAAAAAAAACATCTGTAGCATCTCTATGAATTATTTCACAAGCTAATGGTATTTTAATTGAAATTTAAAGTAGCGTGGCAACTCCTGTATAGTCAAAAAATAGCTACTGTTGCATACCTACTTTACTGTTTCTCCCAAAAACCATAAACTGTTTTTGGGCTTTTTTTCAATTGATGCCAAGCATTTTTTTAGAGGCGGAAAACTTTGAATTGTATTCTACGACAGTTAATTTCACTGTTTTCGGTAAGTTTTCTCGGGCAACTTATCGTAAATAGATTAATTCCAGAGCAACGTTAGCAAATTTATAAAATATTTTTTAACAACAGTTCAGTTCGAGAAATCCTAGGTCAGTAAACAGAATTGCTCCATTTAGAGCGAAGATAATCATCAAGAGATTTTAAAGCGCCATTATACCTTAATCACTATTTGGTGTCTTTATAAGCCGATGAAATCGTTGGTCCATATATCGTCACAGATAATGCTATTAAAAATTTTACAGTCAACGATAACCTTTATAGAGACTAGCTTTCTAACTTCATTGTACGTAAGGTAAAAGCGTAACAGAAACTGTACTATCATAACACAGTACAACATTTTTCAGTTAATTGATTGCCAACTCAATTCTGTGAACTGTATGTGAAATTAGACCCAAAAAGAAGAATTTCTGCATCATTCGTTTTGTCTTCTTACCTGCGATTTGAAGTTAGTATCGATTTGAAGTTAGTACTATCGTATAGGGGAATTTATCACGTTTTAGGCCCTGTTGTTTGACATAGCTCGACAACCACTAGCCCAATTTAGTTGAAATAAATTTTAAAAAATTAAGAATTACAATTCCCTTAATCTGTTCATATATTGTTTTCCTATACAAGTAACACTTTCGAAGTTAAAAATTAATGTATGAAGGGAAAAAATTATTTTTTGCCTAAAAATTTAAATTTTTTTTTTTTTTAAATACATAAAAAATCCAAAATGGAAAAAAGTTTCAAGTCTAGTTATTTTTTCGCAAAGTCACATAACCTATGAGCAAAATGAGACAAAGATCATAAAAATCGATGCACGCGTTTCGCTTTTATTCGCAATTGAGTAAATGAATGAATTTCAAAAATTTGCTCGAGATATGCACAACATTATTTGGAGAAAACATTGACACCTTTTTCATGATTCTGAGAATTAAAAAAAAAGGAATAAACAAAAGGTTATTTGATTTTTATGATTGCGGTAATAAATGTACGTGGACAATTAAACGGAAAGTGGACCTTTTTATTATTTTGGTTTTTCCGGTGGCTACCTATATGATTTTTTTACAGAAATTGCACCCACATTTAAGGGTGGTCATTATTTTTAAAGTTTTGCACAGTTTGAAACGTACAAGTGCTGAATCAGGTATATAGCCAGCCGCCCTTAAAATATGCGCCCATTTATAAGTACCTGGCAGTAAAATATTCAAAAATACGTAGTATTTATAGGTGTGCATTGATCGATTTTTGGCATTCAGCCAGTGCCGACGAACGCGAACAGTAAAAGTGATTTTTCTCCAGTTTTTTAAAAGTGAATAACAACAAAACATAAAATATATCAATATGGAAAACAACAAGTGCCCATATTTGGATGAATATTGTTACGTTTGTGGTCATATCGTCCGAAAAATACAGAAAAAAGATCGAAAAAATTTGTTTACTGAGCAATTCAAAACCGCGTATTGTAATTATTTCGATGAAGCAGATTTAAGTGGTGCAAATTTTACGCCGAACACAGTGTGTAACAGTTGTTATACTACCCTTCTAAAATGGATTCACGGAAAAAGTAGAAAGTTATCTTTTATGAAGCCAGTAATTTGGGTGGAAGACACAACTGGACATGATGAATCCAGGTGCTATGCATGCATAAATGTTCGTCCTGGATTAAACAGACAACAATTGAAAACAAAAGTATACACTGCTGCATTTACTGCCACACTTCCAGTGCAACGCCCTGCTGATACTGATGCACCTAAACCTCCGAGTGCGGATACTGTGTCCCTGCTAAATGTGTTGTGTTCTAAATTTTGTTTTTATGCATATTATAATTGCGTATTAATTGCATATTATTTTATTTTCATTAAGTTTTTATAAATAAAGTTTTTTTTCATGATAATTTTTTAATTTATATTTTTATTTTAAGGGTGGTGGCTATAACTGATTTTTGAAATTCATACATTTACTCAATTGCGAATAAAAGCGAAACGCGTGCATCGATTTTTATGATCTTTGTCTCATTTTGCTCATAGGTTATGTGACTTTGCGAAAAAATAACTAGACTTGAAACTTTTTTCCATTTTGGATTTTTTATGTATTTAAAAAAAAAAAATTAAATTTTTAGGCAAAAAATAATTTTTTCCCTTCATACATTCATTTTTAACTTCGAAAGCGTTACTTGTATAGGAAAACAATATATAAACAGATTAAGGGAATTGTAATTCTTAATTTTTTAAAATTTATTTCAACTAAATTGGGCTAGTGGATGTCGAGCTATGTCAAACAACAGGGCCTAAAACGTGATAAATTCCCCTATACGATAGTAATAACTTCAAATCGATACTAACTTCAAATCGCAGGTAAGAAGACAAAACGAATGATGCAGAAATTCTTCTTTTTGGGTCTAATTTCACATACAGTTAACAGAATTGAGTTGGCAAATCATGTGTTGTACTGTGTAATGTAATTGCCTTTGTAAAATTGCTTGTACAACTGTCATTTTTGATATTATTGCGTTAAATTTTTGTGTCGAAGTGTATTTGTGTGAAATGTATTGAAATCACCGAAAGACTCAATTTCGTAAAATGTATGAGTTAGGGCCTTTCTACTTGTGACCATCGATATGAATGTTTGCATGTTTAAATGTTTTGATATTTTTAGCTAATTTTGCAAAAAATTAGTAAATAGATTTAAATAAAACTTGCCGCACTGATAGAAAACAATCTGAATTGTTACATACAAAGAATAACTTTCGTGCCTTTTACAACGCAGACGAAGTCGCGGGCACAGGCTAGTTATATATAAAATTAATTTTCAAAAAGTGTTTCATAAAATAGAGGGCTTTGTTAAAATAAAATAAAAAAAATACATTCTTTAGATTCTTACTATTTCAGTTTTAAGGATATGCTATTAAATGTATTTAATTATATATGATTTTTTCCAAGCTTGATATCAACTTTTTTGATTTTTTATAAAAAATCATTTATTAGTAACCAATATTTCGGGAAAGAAATATTAAATATTTCGCTACCACATCGAAAAGCTTCTTCAGGAAAATGTTAAACCATTAAAAAATATGAATATTGGAGCAAAATAAAACTATTTATATATTTTTTAACACTGATCTGAAGCTTAATAAATAAAAAAAAAAGATTAATTGATATCGATAAAAAAGTTCGAAGATATTTACAAATTATTTAACGCAAATTTTTAAGACAAAATACTTCTATAGACGATGTTGGATGATATAAGTTTTTTCGACAGTACTTACATATAAATTTTGGACACTCGAAACATTTTAATAACCGACGAACTAAAACAATATACTTATAGCCTATATGTTAATGTAGCTTTTTGTCTATATTATGTGTGCCAACTTTCATTTAGTTCCATGCAGCCATTTTTGCATGACAAACATCTAAACACACAAGCATTCACATTTATTATATTAGTAGGAAGTAGGAGTAGTAGGATCTGTAAGAGTTTTAATTTTTTTCTTTAATTTTCTAGAAGTTAAATACAATTTGATTAATCTTAAATGTTATCATTTTTGGATAGATTGTAAATTTTTATGGAAACCCAACGTTATGATCTCTTTTTATACCCGCCACCAAAAAAATGGTGGGGGTATATTCATTTTGTCATTCCGTTTTTAACACATCGAAATATCCATTTTAGACCCCATAAAGTATATATATTCTGAATCAGGGTTTGATTTGATGACGATCTAGCTATGTCCGTCCGTCTGTCCGTCTGTCCGTCTGTTGAAAGCACGATAGAGGTCGCACCGAAAAAGCTAGGGGGCTCAAATTTTGCCAGAATCTTTCTTATAGACAAGGTTTGTTTGGTATTGAAAATGGGCTAAATCGGAACATTAGAAGGAGAGTTATAGCTCGTAAAGCAAGAGTAGGTCGAAAAAACCGTGTCCTTCAAACACCGAATAAAATGGAATTGTGTCCAAACGCATTAACGTAGAGTCATGAAACTTGGAATATATATTTTTCGCGTCAAAACAATATTTCTCCCCAAAAATTATCAAAATCTATGCATTAGGAGAGGAGTTATCGATCAAAATGTACGAAAATTTATACCGCACAGTGTATTTTTCGGTATATTTAAAAACAAAAACGTCATAAAAGCAACAAAACTGGATGTACGACTCTGAAATTTTGCACACTTTGATTTTTGGTGAGTCGCTTTTTTGTAACGGAAAATCAATGTGCCACGCCCACTTTTACGCCCACCTCCCATATAACGTTTTACCTAAAGTTCATATAATTTCTCTATTAATAATGATTTGGGAATAATAAAGGACTGTATTGAAACACCTAAGTTGTACTCATTTGCAAAAACAACTCTGACACGCCTACTATAACGCCCACTTTTCACGTTGTCAACCGTTAATGAAATTTAAAAGCTCATAAAACCGCCAAAATTAGAGGTGTGATAATCAAATTTGCTACGTATATCCCCCTAGGCAATATCATTACTGTGGCAGAAAATTAAGGTGCCACGCCCACTTTTACGCTCACCTTCCATATAACGTTTTAACTAAAATTCATATAATTTTTCTATTAATAAAGATTTTGGAATAATAAAGGGTTGAAACACCTAAGTTGTACTCATTCGCAAAAACAATTTTGACATGCCTACCATAACGCCCACTTTTCACGTTATCTACCGTTAATGAAATTTAAAAGCTCATAAAACCGCCAAAATTAGAGGTATGATGATCAAATTTGCTTCGAATATCCTTATAATCAAGGTAATCGTTGTGCCAAAAAGTTTAGGTGACACGCCCACTTTAACGCCTACCTCCCATATAACGGTTTATCTTAAATTCATGTAATATCTCTATTGACAAAGTTTTTGGGAAAATAAAGGACTATATTAAAATATCTAAGTTGTATTTGTTAGCAGAAACTTTATTGACAAGCCTACTTTAACGCCCAATTTCATTGAAAGACTACATTTACAAAAGCATTTTAGTAGCATATCGAAGTTATAGAGGGTGGTTAAATTTTAAGGACCGATGTTGAATTTAAATAAAACACAAATTATTTAGGATATTATTATCATTTCTTTTTATAATGATAATATTTGTATGGTTCAATTATGTAGTTAACAAAATATCTGCCAAATGGCCTCCCCATCCTTGGCGCCACTTCTCTATCTGATGGTCCAAATTTTCAATGACAATGTTGATGCTCAATTGTTGGGCATGATGATGAGGCGAGGTTGATTGCTCTTTTGCCACACTATCGCAAAAACCAGCAGTGGTTCCCATTCAGCGAACGAAGAAGGCATTCACAGATTTTCTAACATTTTATACAGACCTGTTTTGCAGAAATTTAAATAGTTTTTAAAATTCTCCCGATTGTGGACGAGTTTGAACGATTATGTTGATTAAAAGAAATACGAAGTGCACAAGATGCGATTTGATTTGAACGCTAATTTTTATAAAAAACCTGAATAACTTTAAAGCGTTGCTCATTTGCATATCTTTTCACGGATCAAATTGAGTAAGTTTGAGATTGAGAAATGTCAAGTGAAGTGCAGAAAACAAATTTAAAGACTAGGTGTAGTTCACCTTCAACATGGGCCCTTAAAATTTAACCACCCTCTACAAAGAAAGTGATACATATTTTATTATAAAGAGATTATTCCATAATGATTAACAAAATAATGAATATTGTGCTTTAAATGTACACAAAATTGGTGGTGGGTATAAAAGATTCGGCACAGCCGAATATAGTGCTCTTACTTGTTAATTCCTGATATAACATAATCGTCTGTGTTCTTCATTCCGAGTGAATTTAAATCACTCGTAATCGCCATAAAAGTTAATCTTCTTTCAAAACAATTTAAGCAAAAATTTGTTGTATTCAAGCCAAGTTTAGGAAACGCTGAATTAGATCGAAAACAAATCATTAAACCTCTTGTACGAAATAGTGTGCAATAGCCAGTAGTTTTCCTTAAAAACAATTTATTAGCAATTGCCATTAATGATTCGCAAATGCGTAGTAAAGAATTTAAGCATAACTAAAAAATTTTTAAGCAAAATCTCGAAAGAAAATCAATGTTTTTTTTTTAAATAAAAAATTAACGAGCTCTTACTATAAAGCTAAAAAAAACCTCTACTAGAAATCAAACTTAGTTGCTTGGAAAAAAATTATTTTTTTCGCAAAAAAAAAAATTAATAAAAATCGTCATCAATTATAAATAAACTACAACACGCAATGTAGTTTTGTAAAATTATTAAATTCGCCTACTAAACTGACAACAGGAATAAAATAAAAAAAACAAAACGAATTATAATACGAATAGAATTGAATTGTTTTTTGTAGAAAGAGTTTTTTTTTTTTTTTTTTGTATGACAAGTATTCATGTGTAAAAATAATACTTTAAAATGTTAAATGAAAAAAAATAAATTATTATACACACACACACACATATTTGCATACACATGGAGTAAAAAGTTAACATGTCAACTAAGACTAATTTAGTTGTCATTTAGTTTATTTAATTAATAAACAAAAAAAAAAACAAAACTACTTCGTTGCAGGTTGGTGGCAATAAGTAGTTGCTCCATTGTTGTTGCAATTAATGGAGTAGTTTTTATACCCTTCACACAGTGAAAAAGGGTATATATAGGTTTGTCATTCCGTGTGAAATTTCTACAATTTTCATTTCCGACCCCATAAAGTATATATTTTCTGAAAGCTTATGAATAGAGGAGTCGATTAAGCCCTGACCGTCTGTCCGTCTGTCCGTCTGTCCGTCTGACCGTCTGTCCGTGTGTATGTTGAAATCAACTTTTTGAAGCCCCCCGACATAGGTTGGACCCGGGTAAGGTATTAAAATATCAGAAATATTCGGGAGTAGATCGGTATTGAAAATCAGAAACATCGGTACATAAACAACTGAGATATGAGCAAAAACCCACGACCACCTCGATTTTCTTTTCATAAAAACAACATTACAACAACAACATACATACATACAAACGTGTATACTGGTTAGAGAAAACGTGGCATCGAATCCCAGCTGAGGCAAAAAAATTTTTTTTTAAATTTTTATAAAATTTTTTTTTTTAATTTTTTTTTAATTTTTTTTTTATTTTTTATTTAATATATTATATATATTTTTATTATTATTTTTTTTTATTTTTTTTTTTAATTTTTTTTTTATTTTTTTTTTGTTTTATATATATTATATATGTATATAATAATTTTTTTTTTTTAATTTTTTTTTTAAATTTTTTTTTTTAAATTTTTTTTTTATTTTTTATTTTTTTTTTGTTTTTTTTAACATACATACGTGAATTTACTGTTATTGCATGACTACACGTTGTGAAGGGTATATAAGATTCGGCACGGCCGTATATAGCGCTTTTACTTGTTTTGAATATATTTATCGTCATAGAAAATGCAAAACTCCCTGTGTAATGTTTTAAAAATTTTACAGAAAAAACAAAAACTTATTTGAATAAAAAATATATTTACAATAAAATTAAAAATTTTGCAGTATAAGTAGAAAAGGGTCAAGAAATTAATTTTAAAAGTAGTTATTTTTAATATTGAAATAGTAATGCTAGTTAGGCCCTCTTGGTTTGTTATTTTATGGTACAAAAAGCCCTATCTACATTAGAGTTCTACACAAAAGAATTAATTCATTTTTTTTTGTTTTTGTATATACATATGTATGCACTTATTGTATTTAAAAAATTAGAGTTACATTTTCGTTCTGATAGATGCAACCATCAGAATAAATAATATGATGAAGTGTAGGAAATTTCAAAAGTGCCTTTTTCAAATGATTTATTATTATTGTTGTAAATGTAGACACAACTAAACTTCGTTCGGTTTAATCCCAAAGATAGTTGTCCGAATCGTGGGTTACAATAAATAAATATATCGTAAAATTGTGCACTAGTAGTTTCAATTTGTAATAGGATGAAGTTGCGTTTGTCTGTGGCAAGAGCTTTACCGCTTGCATATCTAAACAAAAAATTAAGCATAAACCAGCTTTAGCATTTTCCACATAATTTTCTTCTTCTGTTCTCATTTTCGCGTATTTCAAACTGTTGTTGCGAAATGTTTTTTGCTTCATATGACAAACATGGGACACATTGATCATTACATGGTTTAAAAAGGAAATAGTTATATGTATTAAAAAAAATTTTCAAATGTTGAAAACGATACAGGGGCCAAATTACCGCGATCACGATCGAAATTTTACTTGAGCGATCGAGTTCGCTGTTCTTTAAGTATAGAGATTCTAATAAGAATTTTCCAATTTCGATCACGTTCGAATGCCGTAATTTGCCCCCAGTTGTTGTATTGTTTTCTTCAATGTTTTTACATGTTGCAGTATATAGATCATAAGTTTGTTTAAAACTTTTTAAAACCAACAGCAAGCTATTCCTTCTTTAAATATTTCCTACGATAGTGGGACTCAAATTTAGGTAAATCACCTAAACATTTTTGCAAAAGCTTACCTTTTTCTGTTACTGTGGATTTGTTCTTGCTTTCACTGCAGTTTTTTGAGTGGATGTTGATTTGCTGGCATGTGTCCACCGTGTTAGAATTTTTTCAGATAAACCTAGCGTCGACAATAAAAATGTTCCTTCACACTGGTAGTAGTAGTTTTCCATTATGTTTAAAAAAATATTTATTGTACCCAAGCGTCTAAAATCTTCAACTGTAATACGTTTTCTGTTTAAATTATCAACAAGAGTGGTAACATAAAGCTGTTTCTTTTGCCACGATAGTTTCCAAAAAAATTTAATATATCTTTCCGAATATTATTTTTGAAATAGGAACAATGCCGTAAAGAACTCATTTTTACAAAATTTCGAACTTGCAAGAGTCTGCTATTATTCTAGGCTTTCGAGTAAATAGTTTTCCTTTGGAAAGTCCTTTGTATGCCTCAACTTCCATTGTGTTCAATTGATTATTACACCTTTTATTTTAAATTGTTTTAAACTGCCTGCTTCGTCATTATTAAGTTTTAAAAATTTTTATATTAAATCCCTTTCTATATAAAAATGCACTTGGTTTAACTGTAAAAAAAACAGATTCAAGGCAAATGACCTTCACGAAACTAATAGCTTTAAGAACTAACTAAGCAACCAAGTTTCGCTTTTGTAAGCTATTTTTAAGAAAAATAATGAAACAATGAAACAATGCAAGTATTGTCATAACATCTTTTAAGCAATAAAAAAAAGTGCAAACAAGTGTCTCAATATATTTAAAGATTGAATCAAATTTTCGTATACGAGACATTCTTGCCAGCAAATGTGTTATCTAGGGCTTTTTGCATTTACTAAATAATCGCATTTGTAGATAGGGCATTTTAGACATATTAATAAAATCATTGTTTATTGTCCGAAGATTTTTAAATTTTGCGATATGACCTCACAGACCAGAATTAATAAAAAAGTAAAATTTGAATTTTTTGTAAGAAAGTGAATTTTGCATTTTCTGTGACGATATATTTTTTTAACAATTGTTGTATTTGTTTATGGTTTGTCATTTATACATATGACTTTACATGCAACAACAGCAAATAAAAATTGAAATTTGATATGACCACTTATCTAACATAACCAGAGCAGAGAACCAAAATTTTCAGGTCTACTAGCGGGCAAAAAAAACCTAATCAAATATTATCTTAATCTTTAGGAGTTGTTGAAAATTAAGCAGAATATTTTGTTTATGCACAGAAAAAATATTTTCAAACAAACGTTTGCCTTAATTTAAATTTCTATTAACATTTTAATTCAAATAATTTTTTGTTTGAATAACTCCATACATTAACATATGGGTTAAAACATAAAATTAAGGTTATTTTACTTGCAGTTAGTGTGCGTTTTTATTGTCGGTTATGGTGTATTAATTTGTCTAATTTTTATTTAATTAAAGAAAAATTTTTTTTGATGCAAAACTTTTGAGAAGCTTTCTACTTGTCTGGCGTGTCATAAGTCTGTTTTTGATTAATTAAATAATTCTGTTAAATTAACTATTACATTGATTTATTATCTGAAAATATTTTTTGATTTAAACAAATATTTTTTTAAATATTCTTGGGACTAAAATCAAAAAAAAAAAATATTTAGGAATCGTTGTAATAAACTTTTTATTTGTTACTGTAAATAATTTTTCTTGAAATCGTAAATAGTTCCAGTAAGCTTTTTATATGTTAGTGCAGATAATTTTTTTTGCAAATCAGAAATATTTTAATAAAAATTTCTACAGATTGAAACATAAAATTGTATTAAATTTTTTTCTCTGTTTGAATTTACTAATTAAGTGATACGTCCTTCATTCAAGCAAATATTTAATTTGGTTCTCTAAATTTTTTTATTGAACCATTAAAATTTAACTTTTTTCTGTATAGATCACGATCACTTTTTACGACTGATTAAAAATCGGATCTAAGTGGAAAACTAAATTGCCGTGATAAATAAAATTAAAAAAAAATTTTAAATTTTATATAAAAATAATATCAAATTCTTTTAAACAGCATCATTATTAAGGAATTTTTAATGATTTTATATTTTAATTAGGATAAAAAAAAATAAATATTTTTATCTGCTTTTACGAAAAGTTTTTTTTTTTTAATTATGCTGAATTTTCTACGTCCATAAGCATAAGTTGAATTATTTAATGGAGTCGCTTTCTTTAATTTGCATTCTCTTAAGAATTTTCATAATAATCCTCCGCTTCAGTAATTGAAAATTCAAAAACTCCGCTTATTCCCAAGTAGAGAATCATATTTCGTGCTCATAGCATAGTGATCAAGCCATTGCAAGAAATGTTCTCAATAAAGTTAGAGGAAAATATAAAAAAATTAACCACTGCGGTCATAAATAGTCGCGAAAACAGCATGCATTGTATTAAGCTTACAGTGCCATAGTTGACCCAGCTCTGCCCTCATTCATCATTATGTCTAGTAGATTAAAATTGAAATCAACAAAAAAAAATTTTTTTTTTTTTATTCTATTGACAGCCAATTAGATGTGGGCGGTTGTAATACATCTAATTTTAATTCTAATTTGAATTCAGTAATGAAGTATTTTACACTCTACGCATTTCAATTATCATTTCATAAAAAAAGTGACACTGCTACTGCCATATTCGCACTACAATTATAGCTTAAATATATCATCACCAGCAATGGTGACGGCGACAACAACGACAACGACAATCTTGTTGTTGATGAGTAACTTGCCTGACTTTTTTCTCTGTTTGTTTTTATTTTTTTTAAGCTGGTCTGGTGCAAATTTATTGCATATTTTCTTATTCTTGATATGATTAACACCCATTCAATTGATTGCTACCACTTCTCCATATACACACTGACATACAGATGGCCTTTTTATACCCGCCACCAAAAAAATGGTGGGGGTATATTCATTTTGTCATTCCGTTTGTAACACATCGAAATATCCATTTTAGACCCCATAAAGTATATATATTCTGAATCGGGGTTTGATTTGATGACGATCTAGCTATGTCCGTCCGTCTGTCCGTCTGTCCGTCAGTCCGTCTGTTAAAAGCACGATAGAGGTCCCATCGAAAAAGCTAGTGGGCTCAAATTTTGCCAGAATATGTCTTATACACAAGGTTTGTTTGGAATAGAAAATTGGCTAAATCGGAATATAAGGAAGAAAGTTATAGCTCGTAATGCAAGAGTAGGTCGAAAGAACCATGTCCTTCCAACATCGAATAAAAAGGAGTTGTGTCCACCAGCATCTACGTATGAGTCATGAAACTCCAAATATAAACTACCTGAGCAAAAACAATATATCTACCCAAAAATTGCCTAAATGCATGCATTAGGAAGGGAGTTAGAGATCAAAATGTACGAAAATTTATACCGCACAGTGTATTTTTCAGTATGTTCAAATTTTTAAACCTAATAAGAGTGGCAAAATTAGATCTACGATTCTGAAATTTTGCAGGAATTGCTTTTTGGTCAAAAGCTTTCTTCTGACGGAAAATAAATGTGACACGCCAACCTCCCATACAACGTTTGCTCTCAAATTCTTATAATTTCTCTATAAATCGAATAATAAAGGACTTTATTGAAATTTATAAGTTGTATTTATTAGCATAAATAACTTCGACACACCTACTATAACGCCCACTTTTCACTTTATCTACTGTTAATGAAATTGAAATTTATAAAACCGACAAAATTAGAGGTATGATGATAAAATTTGCTACGGAAATCCTTCTAGTCAATGTTATTGCTATGCCAGAAAATTTAGGTGACACGCCCACTCTTACGCCCACATCCTATTTAATGCTTTATCTCAAATTCATATAATTTCTAAATGAATAAATATTTTGGAAGAATTACGGACTATATTGAAATATCTAAGTTGTATTTATTAGCAGAAATTTTATTGACACGCTTACTTTAACGCCCATTTTCATTGAAACACTTAATTTACGAAAACATTTTACCAGCATATCCAAGTTATAAAGGGTGGTTAAATTTTAAGGGCCGATGTTGATTTTGAATAAAACACAAATTATTTAGAAAATTATTATCATTTCTTTTTTAATGATAATGTTTGTATGGTTCAATTATGTGTGGAACAAAATATCGGCCAAATGGCCCCCGCGACCTCAACGGCACACCTCGATCCGATAGTTCAAATTTTCAATAACATTGCTGATGCTCAATTGTTTGACACGATGATGAGTCGAAGTAGACTGTTTTTTTGCCACACTAGCGCGATAAACAGGAATGCTTCTCATTTAACGAATTAAGAAGGCATTCATAGATGCTCTAACATTTTATACAGACCTGGGGCCGAATTACGGCCATCGATACGCTGTGCTTTAGGTATAGAGATTCTAATAAGAGTTTTCAAATTTCGTTCACGTTCGAGTGCCGTAATTCGGCCTCTGTTTTAAATTATAAATTTAACCACCCTCTACAAAGAAAGTGAAGTATATTTTATTATAAAGAGATTATTCCAAGCGATTAACAAAATAAAAAATATTGTGCTTTAAATGTACACAAAATTGGTGGTGGGTATAAAAGATTCGGCACAGCCGAATATAGTGCTCTTACTTGTTTTTTTTTAAATACATATTCTGTGGCATTTTTAGAGTAATCAATATTACATAAAAGAATTATTAAATCACAGTTCTATGGTTGTTGCTTCAATATGTACGTATGTATGTATGTACGTGTGTGCTATAATCGTGCAAAAAATTTTATTTGTTTCTTTATTTGTTTTAATAGTAATAAATCTGTATTTTATTAATAATTAATTGATAGACATTTAGGATAAAGACAACAAAAAAAGACACAAACAAACTACTGTTGGCTTGCATTTATGCAAAAAGTTTATAACATAAATCTATGTATTAGCAATAAATATTTTTAGTTTTTTTTTATATGGCACCCGTATTAAATTCATGCAGGCGGTTTTATTAAAGTTGTACAGTAGAGTATTAAGAACAAAATTAATACTTTACTTAAAAAAAGTATACATCATCCTCTTGTTGTATGTGATGGCATGATGTCATTTAAAAATTTAATAAGATAATTGTTTATAAATAATATGGGTTCTATTTTGTGAGCTACTTGTAATTTTTGTGTGTTGTTAAACAACAATTAAATGTAAAGAACTTAAAACATGTTAAAATTTTTAAAATTATAAGATCTTGATTAGTCTTGTCATTTATGCTTTGTCTCACAGCCACAATCTACATTAGGATCTGCCTTTAATTGAATGAATTAGAATAGAATGTGTAGAATAAAATTGACAGGGTTGGAACAATGGTAATAATAGTTTAAAATTTTGTTTTGCTCGTGTTGTGAGAACTTATCTACAAAAGGTAGATACAAATCGACATAAATCTAATCAAAAGCAATAGCGACATCGAAAGCAACAACTCTTTAAACAAATATTTTTAACTTTATTAAATATCTGGAGCTCAAACATTAAATTTGCCAAAAATCTGAATGTGATTGTAATTGTTAAGAAAACAACGTTTGAGGTGATAATATTTGTATACAAACATATCAAGTAGTAGGGATATCATGATTGGATTATAGGTTATATTCATTAGCATATTATTCCACTAATATGTTATGGCTGCAGATGATTATTAGATCATTCCATTTAATCATAATAAAAATATTTTATTGCAAACATGAAAAAGTTTAAAACCATCGTAATATGATCATAAATAACAACAAAATAATTGATCATGATAACAAAATATTCACTTGCATAATGGGGTCTTTTAACCGTTTGGGTATTTGAAAATTTAAGGAAACTATAATTCTAACTTGGTTGACATGTGGTGCTATACAATACGCGATACCATCAACCTATTGAGCGACAAGTTTGATGTATAGTTGATCTTATTATACCCTTCACCTGTGGTGCACAAGGGTATATATAACTTTGTCATTCCGTTTGTAATTTCTACAATTTTCATTTCCGACCCCATAAAGTATATATTTTCTGAAAGCTTATGAATAGAGGAGTAGATTAAGCCCTGACCGTCTGTCCGTCTGTCCGTCTATCCGTCTGCCCGTCTGTCCATGTGTTGGTTGAAATCAACTTTTAGAAGCAACTATATGTTCTTCAGATCTGTATATGGTATCAATCTCTTGGAAATATCCAGGAATGAATCGCTATTGAAATTCAGCACAATCGCCCCATAAGTTTCTGAGATATGAGCAAAAAACCACGACCACCTCGTTTTTTTTCACAATTACAACAACAACATACATACATACATACATACATACATACATACATACATACATACATGTAAAAAACATACCAAACAAAAAAAAATTAAAAAAAAAAAAATATTCAAAATAAGAAAAAAATAATAAAAACAAGTAAGAGCGCTACATTCGGCCGTGCCGAATCTTATATACCCTTCATAACGTGTAGTCATGCAATAACAGTGGTTTGTGTCACCATTCATCCCATATGAAATACGTACATACATATAAAAAACATACATATATAAAAACGTCTCATTGTAAAATTAAAAATTCACGTATGTATGTTAAAAAAAAAAAAAAATTTAAAAAAAAATTTTTTAAAAAATTTAAAAAAAAATTATTATGTATATAATATATATAAAACAAAAAAAAAAATAAAAAAAAAATTAAAAAAAAAATAATAAAAAATAATAATAAAAATATAAATAATATATTAAATAAAAAAATAAAAAATAAATAAAAAAAAAATTAAAAAAAAATTTTTTTTGGCTCAGCTGGGATTCGATGCCACGTTTTCTCTAACCAGTATACACGTTTGTATGTATGTATGTTGTTGTTGTAATGTTGTTTTTGTGAAAAGAAAATCGAGGTGGTCGTGGGTTTTTGCTCATATCTCAGTTGTTTATGTACCGATGTTTCTGATCTTCAATACCAATCTACTCCCGAATATTTCTGATATTTTAATACCTTACCCGGGTCCAACCTATGTCGGGGGGCTTCAAAAAGTTGATTTCAACATACACACGGACAGACGGACAGAGCTTAATCGACTCCCCTATTATAAGCTTTCAAAAAATATATACTTTATGGGGTCGGAAATGAAAATTGTAGAAATTTCACACGGAATGACAAACCTATATATACCCTTTTTTTCACTGTGTGAAGGGTATAAAAACTATAAAAAAAAATTTTAAAAAGATTTAAAAAAAATTTAAAAAAATTTTTTAAAAATTTTTCTAAACAAATTTTTTAAAAAAATTTAAAAAAAAATATAAAAAAAATAATAAAATATAAATAATATATTAAATAAAATAAAATAAAATTTTTTTGGCTCAGCTGGGATTCGATGCCACATTTATTCTAACGTGTACGTATGCACGTATTTTATATGGGATGAATAATGATACAAACAATTGTTATTTTATGACTACACGTTGTGAAGGGTATATAAGATTCGGCACGGCCGAATATAGCACTGTTACTTGTTTTTTTAGTGCAGTCGAATGGCCACCAAAGTCTTACAAATTGACTCAACTGAACTAATTGAAGGTTGCTGTGTACAGAGACAAGCCAGTCAAAATTCTAGCCCTGGAAGTAGCATGCTAAAATTGGACCAATATTTACATGTTTTTTTTCCACAATTCTCGAAACCCAAACGGTTACAAAATCACCCAATGTAGCAGTAATGTAATTCGTTAGTTATGTCTCTTTAAATATATATTTTTCTAATTTTACAATATTCATATAAAGATGTTTTATAATTTACTTTGATATTTAAATATGCTGGAGCCAATCACAGCACAATACAGGGTCATTTGGGTTAAAGTTTAATGATTTGTGTTTCTTTTAATAATTTTTTTTTTTTCACTTCAAATTATTTGCACAAATTTATAAAAACATAGAACTAAATTGAATAATCTTTAAAACACGTTTTTTTTAACAAAAAATCCAAGTATTTGCATTAATACATGTCGTCGCTGTTCTCAGGAATTCAGTTGTCTTTTTTTTTAATTTTTTCGAAAAGCAGAAAAATCATTTCCTTCTGTTAAATCATAGTCGCCTGTATTCTGCATTCCGAGTAAAATTAAATAACTCTGAATTGCCATGAAATTGTTATAAACAATAACACTAAAATGGCAATAACGAGTGATTTAATATCACTCTGAATGCAGATCATAGGCGATTATGTACTAAACTTCGACTATTGTTTATTTTTGAACTAATCAAGATATCCTTAAACGGTTTGGTGGATTGATGTTTGACCAACAAAGGTTCAAAATAGTGCAAAAAAAAATTTTAAAAAAATTTCACATAACCGATAACGCCGGAGCAGCGACGATATGTATATACAACTGCAGGTATTTCTAATAGACTTCTATTCGAAGTGCAAAAATATTCTACTTGATTTTTAATAAACAAACACACATAAATAATTTATTGGCAGTCATGTGAAAATTAATGAAGTTCATACATTCATGCCATCATGTGTTCATTAATAACAAGGATTTTTGATATATTTTTTGTGCTAGTATTAGCTTTGTATGGCCAAGGCAACTCCTACTTTTAAAATTATATAAATTTTGTTTGAAATCAACATGTTAAAACATTTTGAAACTTCTCCATAGCGTTATATGGAAGGTAAAGGTAAAGGACGGTAAAGTGGGCGTGTTACTCTAAATTTTTTCAATTATTCTTATATTGAGGGAAAAGGTATATATCTGTGGCCGCAAGGAAAAACAAGGTAACTCCATTTTTTTAAAACACGAGAAAAACGCATTTAAAGTTTTCGACATATTTCACTAGTTTTTTTCTTGAATTCATATTCTAATGCGTGCGCATCAAAAAGAAAACATAATTTTACATCCTGTTGAACATTTTGGGTTGCAGTAAAAAGCTTTTTACCCGTCAGAAGCAAAAATCAAGGTCAGTTACCTGGTTTTTCCTAAAAATTTCATTGTTTGAATTTATTCTTATATTTTATGGAGTTATGGCAACTTTTCATTGTCTTATTCAAAAAAACATTATTTAAAAGTAAAAAATAAATATATATATATTTTTTTTAAATTAATTTTAAATTGTTATTAGAAAAAGTAATGAATTGTGTATTAATTTGAAAATCGAAAATTTTTTTAATTTTTTAGTTTTTAGTTTGCTGTTAAAAATAAAGGAATTCAGTTAATTTTGTTGTATGTTAATGATACAATTCTAGTTTCAATTATTGTTTACATCAACGATCAATCTCCTAGTGTTTTCTTTTAAGATATTATGGAGTTACCTGATTTTTCCTTAAAACACATGGAGTTACCTTTTTTTTCCTAAAAATTGGTATTTAGGCGATTTTTATTTTGTAGCTTACTCTTAAATGTGATACTTTTTCAAAATTTTGATCTGACAGAGTGATGGTAAATCCAAAATCCATCCAATTTCTGGTGTTTTTTCAACTTTTTGGAAAAATGGAGTTACCTTGTTTTTCCTTGCGACCACAGATATGCAAAATTTCAACATCATATATAAAATTCTGTCGCTTCAATGAGCTTTTAAATTTCACTCACATTAGATTATATGAGAAGGTAGTTTCTGCTGACAAATTCATCTTGGATATTTCAATATTAAACATTTAGAAAATTGATATGAATTTAAAATAAAACGTTATATGGGAGGTGGGCGGTAAAGTGAGCGTGTCACATTAATTTATTTATGAGAAATAAAGTATGCAAAATTTCATCATAATACGTCAAATTTTGTCGCATTTATGAGATTTTATATTTCATTAACGATAAATTATGTAGGAAGTGGGCGTTGAAGTAGACGTGTCAAAGTGGTTTCTACTGATAAATTCATCTAAGATAACATAATATAGATTCCTTTATTCTATCAAAATCTTATATGAATTTAAAATAAAGCGTGAATTTAAAATAAAGTGGTCGTGTCACCTTAATTTCAAACATCAAATAATCAAAATAAAATAATCAAAAAGCAATGTTTGTAAAATTTTAGAATCGTAAATTTAATTTTATCAGTTTTAGGGCCATTATTTCAACTTGCCGTTAGTTAAAGGTAGGAGCTTTTGTGCCCGATAAATAGCTTTGCATTATTACAACTTTCATTTTTTTATTGTTATTATTATTAATCTAAATAATATTTAATGGTTAAAAAATAATAAATAAGGGCTTTATAATGCAAAGCCATTTATCGGTCCGACAAAGTCCATCCTTTAACTAAACAGCAAGTTGTAATAATGTCCCTTAAATATACCGCAAAAGCGCTATGGTATATAAATTTTCGTAAATTTTGATTTTTATTGTGTAGATCGTAATGTGTAGATTTGAGCATTTTTCAGGGAAAAATATTTTTTTTACTCAGAAAATACACTAATGAAAACTAATCGCTCTACGGCAATGCGTTTAGACACAATTTAATTTTATTCGATGTTGCAAGGGCATTGTTTTTATGATCTACTCTTGCAATACTCTCTTTATAATTTTGCCCTTTTTTAACGTTTATTTAAAAAAATTAATTGTAATTTAAATATAAATAAACAAATAGTTGTTAATACAACTTAAGCAGGCAATACACGGCATGTTTTCTACATCTGACTAGTAACATTTGTAGCTCATATGTAATTCTGCATGTCTGTCAAAGTTGTTATTTTACAGTCAGCCGCCTCTGACTGCTTTCCAGCGGAATAGATTTCTCGCAGCAGTTGATGTCATGTGGCTTGTCAAAAAAGAATAGATCAAGCTCTAATTTAAATTTTGATGACGAGTTTTTCAAAAGCAATGTTTTAAAAATAACACAAGACATGTACGTATAAAACAGTGGGAAATTGGACAACTCAGATGTAAAAAACATGCTGTGTATTAGCTGTTTTAATATACATTGTGCCTTAATCGAGCTCTCAAGTCTATTTAAATTTATATGTATATTTACTATTATTTTTAAGAAATTAATATAAATGTTTATAACAAGAAAATAGTGTATGTATTTAATTATTTATGTAAAGAAATATTAAACAAAAATTACTTGCGGTTACGGGATAAAAAAGAAGAAATTATATAAAAAATTTTTTCAGCTAATGTTACCTGTTTAACCAAAAGTATTTTCTGGTGTTCATGTTTGAAAACATGTTTTTATCTCCCGAGCAAAAGTAGTGTCGAATCTTTTGTTTTCAATTGTATTCTGACTGCAACTTATTTGTTTTTTTTTTTGGCTCTTCTATATGTATATGTGGTAAAATATAGGAATGCCTGTTACGTTTTAAATATATCTATTCCTGTCAAGGTATAAAAATGCCTCAGGTGGAACATATCCCTTTAGAATGGTTTTATACATGTGCTCTCCATTAGAATAATATGTAGCCATTTTTAAATTATTTTTCACACATTCAAAGCATTTCAAAATGTAAATGTTAAAATTTTCTATTCTACTTGTTTTTGCAGAACTATACAGTTTGTTGTTTGATATATATTTTCTTAACCCTCAATCAGGTGACCTTAGGATTGACATACAAACCCTTAAACATTTCCATTCAAAAAATCTAATTTTTTTCATATACAAAGGTGATATATTTAACCAAATTTGGCATCTGATTAATTGGCAAAATATTATTTTAACTGCAGGATTAAAGTATTTTGAATGAAAGAGTTTTCTGTACATAAAAAGGGCTCTGTTCACTTTTATAATTTCTACAAAAAATTTATCAATGTACTTAGATACCTGAATATTTTACAATCTCCTTATTCGGAATATTAATATTAAAACCGGATTTTATTCCGAAACTCCTCCAATATTTTGCACTTTCCTACTGGTAGTCGAAATTTTTTTCAATACTTATTTTCATTTTCCAGTATTAAGCATATTCTTCAAATAAATTAAAATAATAATTTTGCAGTTTTAATTAATTAATTTTTTTTCAATTTTGTCAACTGAATGATACAAAATATCATTAACATATTATATACAAGCATGACTAGATAAATGCGAGTTTTATATTCTGTAAGCTTGCACATTATCCCTGGTATGGTATCCATACATTGTCAAATGCTTCTTCAAGCTCCTGTACATAAGGATTTATTCCAATTCCAGTTGATATTTGATGTCTCATAATGAATCGCATGGACCGTTGAATGCTTAAATTTAAATTTAATTTGTCCATCATTTATTAGTTTATTTTTCCTGCAAAATTGTGTGTGTGTTATTGTTAATACACATTTCAAAAGCTGTGGTAATAAACTTATTGCATAGAGGTTTCTGAGATTCCCAGTGTCCTTATTCTTCTCAGGTAAAATTACTACTTTCGCAATTTTCCATGCATGAGGAAAATATGAATTATTTAAGGTATTGTTAGAAAGTGTACAATATTCAAGAATAAATTTTTTAGGAATTTTTTAAGAATAAATTTGAAATATTTATCCCCGCAGGTTTTTAAAAATATAGAAAATGTATTCTCTTGTTTAAAAAATTCCTCAGCACTGAAATTTGTGAGGGTTGATTTGTTTGTCTCGTATTCATTTTTCGCTATCAAGAATCTAGAAAAACAATCATCTACAGCGATATGCATTATATATATATCAGTATCAGACACCTTTAGCGGCCGGCAATAGCATTTAAGATTTTATCTGGATCTTTTATAATTATTTTGTTACTATTTCGTTCGCTCTCTAAGTTTTCTGTAGAAATTTCAGCATTTCTAAGTAAGATTTCTTGATCATGACTAACTTTAAGTTCATCGAAATTTAGAGAAGGAGATGATTGATGGAATTGCTTCTTTACTTTCTTAAACATATATGGTTTAAGTTAGATAGTTTTTTCCTAAAATGGTTGTTAACTGTTAGTGTAAAGTTGTTAAGTAAGTTTTTTTTAAGAGCTTTAATTTGGTTTTTAGTAAATTAAACTGTTTTGTTGTTTGATCATATTTAATATTTTTTTTCTTATCAAGTTGTAGTTTTTTTATAGGTATGGTGGTAAACTTCGAGGTTGAGTCCTCGTTTTAAAAATGTGGGACTAATTTATCAATAGCAGACGTTATGAATTTGTTTTTTTTTAAGTAGATACAAGTTTGTTTCGAAATTAGTGAGATTTCTTTTATTCGGGATTTTGTCATTATCGTTAAATTAGTTTAAATTTGTATGTTTTAAGGTTTTTGCAATATGTTTTCTTAGAATTGAGATGTTTAGGTGAACTTTAAGAAATGCGATCGGATGGTCTCTTTCATGATTTAAAATCAGTATTTCAACATACTTTTAAATAGTTTATTGTATTGTTTTCCCTTTGAATATTTATTTAAACGAGAGTCCGCGATACGTATGGCTAAGTAAGATCAACATCTTGGCAACGATTGAGATGTAGAAGCATAAAAAATACATCTAAAATAGATTTCGTTCAATCTTTCAACATATAACCTTTAAAGTTACCTGAGTTATTACCCCAGTCACTATGTTTACAGTAAAGGTCACCAGCGAGTATGTAGAAATTATTCAGACTCTGTACTTCGAGAATTCGAAATAGCTGAAGTAATTCCGTTTTGAGGTATCTGTTGCTATTTCCTGAGGGATAAAAAGTCGATATAAAAAATAAATTTTTGTCTGAAACTAATGGTATTTTAACAATGCATGTTTTCAAACACTTAAATGAATTTATTGTAATTTTTATATTTCATATAATTTGTATATATTACTAGCCAAACCCGGCGCGCGTTGCTACGCCCCTTATTGAATCAAAATGCACTCTGAATTTTTATTGAATATCAAGTGCAGAAACCTAAAAATTATAATTTTTTTATGGGCGTGGCCCTGCCCACTTTTCTAAAAACGAAACTGTAAAGACATAACAGCTTAATATGTGTGCAAAGTTTCAGAAAAATCGGTCCAGTGCAAGTACCTCAACATGATAACTTTTTTTTATGGGCGTGGCACTGCCCACTTTTCTAATCACGAAATTGTTAAGTCATGACAGCTTAGTGTGTGTGCAAAGTTTTAGGAAAATCGGTCCAGTGCAAGTACCTCAAACTTATAACTTCTTTTTATGGGCGTGGCCCTGCCCACTTTTCTAATCACGAAATCATAAAGTCATGACAGCCCAATATGTGCGCAAAGTTTCATAAAAATCGGTCCAGTGCAAGTACCTCAAAATTAAAATTTTTTTAGGGGCGTGGCCCCGCCCACTTTTCTTATCACGAAATTATTTAGTCATGACAGCTCGATATGTGTGCAAAGTTTCAGAAAAATCGGTCCAGTGCAAGTAGCTAAAAATGGTAACTAATTTTTATGGGCGTGGCCCCGCCCACTTTTTTCCACCCATAAACACTCCCTGGTATGTGTACAACAACTTGCCAAAGTTTGAGTCCGATCGGTTTTACAGTTTCAGAGTCTATAGCTAACACACACACACACACACACACACACACAGAGAGTTTCACTTTTATATATATAGATATAATTTTTATATATTATACAATTTTTATATTTTATATAATTTTTATATTTATATATTATATTTATATATATTATATAAGTTTTATTTATTATATCATTTTTATATTTTATATAATTTTTATATATTATATAATTTTTATATTTTATATCACTTTTATATTTTATATCATATTTATATTTTATATAATTTTTATATTTTATATAATTTTAATATATATTATATAATTTTTACATTTTATATAATTTTTATATTTTATATCATTTTTATATTTTATGTAATTTTTATATTTTATATCATTTTTATATTTTATATAATTTTTATATATTATAAAATTTTTATATTTTATATTATTTATATATTTTCTATCATTTTTATATTTTATGTAATTTTTATATATTATATAATTTTTATATATTATATAATTTTTATATTTTATATCATTTTTGTATTTTATATCATTTTTATATTTTATATAATTTTTATATATTATAAAATTTTTATATTTTATATTATTTATATATTTTCTATCATTTTTATATTTTATGTAATTTTTATATATTATATAATTTTTATATATTATATAATTTTTATATATTATATAATTTTTATATTTTATATAACTTTTATATTTTATATCATATTTATATTTTATATAATTTTTATATTTTATATAATTTTAATATATATTATATAATTTTTACATTTTATATAATTTTTATATTTTATATCATTTTTATATTTTATGTAATTTTTATATTTTATATCATTTTTATATTTTATATAATTTTTATATATTATAAAATTTTTATATTTTATATTATTTATATATTTTCTATCATTTTTATATTTTATGTAATTTTTATATATTATTTAATTTTTATATTTTATATAATTTTTATATATTATATCATTTTTATATTTTATGTAATTTTTATATTTTATATCATTTTTATATTTTATATAATTTTTATATATTATAAAATTTTTATATTTTATATTATTTATATTATTTATATATTTTCTATCATTTTTATATTTTATGTAATTTTTATATATTATATAATTTTTATATATTATATAATTTTTATATATTATATAATTTTTATATATTATATAATTTTTATATTTTATATCACTTTTATATTTTATATCATATTTATATTTTATATAATTTTTATATTTTATATAATTTTAATATATATTATATAATTTTTACATTTTATATAATTTTTATATTTTATATCATTTTTATATTTTATGTAATTTTTATATTTTATATCATTTTATATAATTTTTATATATTATAAAATTTTTATATTTTATATTATTTATATATTTTCTATCATTTTTATATTTTATATAATTTTTATATATTATATAATTTTTATATTTTATATAATTTTTATATATTATATTATTTTTATATTTTATGTAATTTTTATATTTTATATCATTTTTATATTTTATATAATTTTTATATATTATAAAATTTTTATATTTTATATTATTTATATATTTTCTATCATTTTTATATTTTATGTAATTTTTATATATTATATAATTTTTATATATTATATAATTTTTATATTTTATATCATTTTTATATTTTATATCATTTTTATATTTTATATTATTTATATATTTTATATTAATTTTATATTTTATATAATTTGTATATTTTATATAATTTTTATATTTTATATCATTTTTATAGTTTATGTAATTTTTATATTTTATATCATTTTTATATTTTATATAATTTTTATATATTATAAAATTTTTATATATTATATTATTTATATATTTTCTATCATTTTTATATTTTATGTAATTTTTTATATTATATAATTCTTATATATTATATAATTTTTATATTTTATATCATTTTTATATTTTATATCATTTTTATATTTTATATAATTTTTATATTTTATATAATTTTTATATATTATATAATTTTTATATTTTATATCACTTTTATATTTTATATCATATTTATATTTTATATAATTTTTATATTTTATATAATTTTAATATATATTATATAATTTTTATATTTTATATAATTTTTATATTTTAAATCATTTATATATTTTATATCATTTTTATATTTTATATTATTTATATATTTTATATCATTTTTATATTTTATATAATTTTTATATTTTATACAATTTTTATATTTTATATCATTTTTATATTTTATGTAATTTTTATATTTTATATCATTTTTATATTTTATATAATTTTTATATATTATAAAATTTTTATATTTTATATTATTTATATATTTTCTATCATTTTTATATTTTATGTAATTTTTGTATATTATATAATTTTTATATATTATATAATTTTTATATTTTATATCATTTTTATATTTTATATCATTTTTATATTTTATATTATTTATATATTTTATATAATTTTTATATTTTATATAATTTGTATATTTTATAAAATTTTTTTATTTTATATCATTTTTATATTTTATGTAATTTTTATATATTATATCATTTTTATATTTTATATAATTTTAATATTTTATATAATTAATATATATTATATAATTTTTATATATTATATCACTTTTATATTTTATATAATTTTTATATTTTATATAATTTTTATATTTTATATAATTTTTATATATTATATAATTTTTATATTTTATATCACTTTTATATTTTATATCATATTTATATTTTATATAATTTTTATATTTTATATAATTTTTATATATTATATAATTTTTATATTTTATATCATTTTTATATTTTATATCATTTTTATATTTTATATCATTTTTATATATTATATAATTTTTATATTTTATATCATTTTTATATTTTATATAATTTTTATATATTGTATAATTTTTATATATTATATAATTTTTATATTTTATATCACTTTTATATTTTATATCATTTTTATATTTTATATAATTTTTATATATTATAAAATTTTTATATATTATATTATTTATATATTTTCTATCATTTTTATATTTTATGTAATTTTTTATATTATATAATTTTTATATATTATATAATTTTTATATTTTATATCATTTTTATATTTTATATCATTTTTATATTTTATATAATTTTTATATTTTATATAATTTTTATATATTATATAATTTTTATATTTTATATCACTTTTATATTTTATATCATATTTATATTTTATATAATTTTTATATTTTATATAATTTTAATATATATTATATAATTTTTATATTTTATATAATTTTTATATTTTAAATCATTTATATATTTTATATCATTTTTATATTTTATATTATTTATATATTTTATATCATTTTTATATTTTATATAATTTTTATATTTTATACAATTTTTATATTTTATATCATTTTTATATTTTATGTAATTTTTATATTTTATATCATTTTTATATTTTATATAATTTTTATATATTATAAAATTTTTATATATTATATTATTTATATATTTTCTATCATTTTTATATTTTATGTAATTTTTATATATTATATAATTTTTATATATTATATAATTTTTATATTTTATATCATTTTTATATTTTATATCATTTTTATATTTTATATTATTTATATATTTTATATAATTTTTATATTTTATATAATTTGTATATTTTATAAAATTTTTTTATTTTATATCATTTTTATATTTTATGTAATTTTTATATATTATATCATTTTTATATTTTATATAATTTTTATATTTTATATAATTAATATATATTATATAATTTTTATATATTATATCACTTTTATATTTTATATAATTTTTATATTTTATATAATTTTTATATTTTATATAATTTTTATATATTATATAATTTTTATATTTTATATCACTTTTATATTTTATATCATATTTATATTTTATATAATTTTTATATTTTATATAATTTTTATATATTATATAATTTTTATATTTTATATAATTTTTATATTTTATATCATTTTTATATTTTATATCATTTTTATATATTATATAATTTTTATATTTTATATCATTTTTATATTTTATATAATTTTTATATATTGTATAATTTTTATATATTATATAATTTTTATATTTTATATCATTTTTATATTTTATATCATTTTTATATTTCATATCATTTTTATATATTATATCATTTATATATTTTATATAATTCTTATATTATATATCGATGCCTTACTTCCTCAACCTCGTATCTTAAAAAATACGGTTTTGACTTTTTCATATCAAACGATTGTTTTATGCTTTAACTAAAAAAGATTTGTATATTATTACTACTAATATACATAAATACAATCAATTCCTTAATAATTGCATTTAAACTTTTAACCAAACACCGAAGTATAAAAAGATTAATCGTTTTTCTTTTCTCTCCTGAAAAATTTAAATTTTTAAGATACCGAGGTTGAGGAAGTAAGGTATCGATATCATTTTTATATTTTATATATTGATATAAATGATATAAAAAAATAAAAATGATATAAAATATAAAAATTATTTTAAATATAAAAATGATAAAAATAAATAAAAATTATATAAAAAATATAAAATATATATATTATATTACTTATTTATATACAAGGTTTGCTTTGTATTTAAAATGGGCTAAAGCGGTATATTAGAAAGAGAGTAATGCAAGAGTAGATCAAAAAAACTATGTCCTTTCTACATCGAATAAAATGTTATTGTGTCTAAACGCATTGACGTAAAGCGAACTCATTTAATTAGTGTATTTTCTGAGTAAAAAAATATCTTTCCCTAAAAATCTAAACATTTCGGAAGGAGTTATACAACAAGTAAGAGCACTATATTCGGCTGTGCCGAATCTTTTATACCCACCACCAATTTTGTGTACATTTAAAGCACAATAATTATTATTTTGTTAATCGCTATTGAATAATATCTTTATAATAAAATATGTATCACTTTCTTTGTAGGGGGTGGTTAAATTTTTTAGGGCCCATGTTGAAGGTGAACTACACCTAGTCTTTAAATTTGTTTTCTGCATTTCACTTGACATTTCTCAATCTCAAACTTACTCAATTTGATCCGTGCAAAGATATGCAAATGAGCAACGCTTTAAAGTTATTCAGGTTTTTTATAAAAATGGGCGTTCAAATCGAAATGCATTTTGTGCACTTCGTGATTATTTTGGCCAACATAATCGTTCAAATTCGTCCACAATCGGGAGAATTGTAAAAAATATTTACATTTCTGCAAAACAGGTCTGTATAAAATGTTAGAAAATCTGTGAATGCCTTCTTAGTTCGTTGAATGGGAACCATTGCTGGTTTTTGCGATAGTGTGGCAAAAGAGCAGTTAACCTCGCCTCATCATCATGCCTAACAATTGAGCATCAACATTGTCATTGAAAATTTGGACCATCAGATAGAGGAGTGGCGCCAAGGATGGGGGGGGGGGGGCATTTGGCAGATATTTTGTAAAATACATAATTGAACCATACAAATATTATCATTATAAAAAGAAATATTAATAATATCCTAAATAATTTGTGTTTTATTTAAATTCAACATCGGTCCTTCAAATTTAACCACCCTCTATAACTTCGATATCCTACTAAAATGCTTTTGTAAATATAGTCTTTCAATGAAAGTGGTCGTTAAAGTAATCGTGTCAATAAAGTTTCTGCTAATAAATACAACTTAGATATTTCAATATAGTCCTTTATTTTCCTAAAAACTTTGTCAATAGAGAAATTACATGAATTTAAGATAAACCGTTATGGGAGGTGGGCGTTAAAGTGAGCGTGTTACCTAAACTTTTTGACACAACGACTACATTGATTAGAAGGATATACGAAGCAAATTTGATCATCATACCTCTAATTTTGGCGGTTTTATGAGCTTTTAAATTTCATTAACGGTAGATAACGTGAAAAGTGGGCGTTATAGTAGGCATGTCAAAGTTGTTTTTGCGAATGAATACATCAGAGGTGTTTCAATATAACCCTTTATTATTCCAAAATCTTTATTAATAGAGAAATAATATGAATTTTAGGTAAAACGTTATATAGGAGGTGGGCGTAAAAAATGGCGTGGCACCTCAATTTTCTTGCACAGTAATTACATTGCCTAGAGGGATATACGTAGCAAATTTGATCATCACACCTCTAATTTTGGCGGTTTTATGATCTTTTAAATTTCATTAACGGTAGATAACGTGAAAAGTGGGCGTTATAGTAGGCGTGTCAAAGTTGTTTTTGCTAATGAGTACAACTTAGGTGTTCCAATATAGCCCTTTATTATTCAAAAATTTTTTTAATAGAGAAATTATATGAATTTTAGGTAAAACGTTATATGGGAGGTGGGCGTAAAAGTGGGCGTGGCACCTTAATTTTCCGGCACAGTAATGATACTGCATAGGGGGATATACGTAGCAAATTTGATCATCACACCTCTAATTTTGGCGGTTTTTTGAGCTTTTAAACTTCATTAACGGTAGATAACGTGAAAAGTGGGCGTTATAGTAGGCGTGTCAAAGTTATTTTTGCTAATGAGTACAACTTAGGTGTTTCAATATAGCCCTTTGTTATTCCAAAATCTTTATTAGTAGAGAAATTATATGAATTTCAGGTAAAACGTTATATGGGAGGTGGGCGTAAAAGTGGGCGTGGCACCTTAATTTTCCGGCACAGTAATGATACTGCCTAGGGGGATATACGTAGCAAATTTGATCATCACACCTCTAATTTTGGCGGTTTTATGAGCTTTTAAACTTCATTAACGGTAGATAACGTGAAAAGTGGGCGTTATAGTAGGCGTGTCAAAGTTGTTTTTGCTAATGAGTACAACTTAGGTGTTTCAATATAGCCCTTTATTATTCCAAAACCTTTATTAGTAGATAAATTATATGAATTTTAGGTAAAACGTTATATGGGAGGTGGGCGTAAAAGTGGGCGTGGCACCTTAATTTTCCGGCACAGTAATGATACTGCCTAGGGGGATATACGTAGCAAATTTGATCATCACACCTCTAATTTTGGCGGTTTTATGAGCTTTTAAACTTCATTAACGGTATATAACGTGAAAAGTGGGCGTTATAGTAGGCGTGTCAAAGTTGTTTTTGCTAATGAGTACAACTTAGGTGTTTCAAAATAGCCCTTTGTTATTCCAAAATCTTTATTAGTAGAGAAATTATATGAATTTTAGGTAAAACGCTGTATGGGAGGTGGGCGTAAAAGTGGGCGTGGCACATTGATTTTCCGTTACCGAAAAGCGCCTAACCAGAGCGCCAAAAAGCAGAGTGTGCAAAATTTCAGAGTTGTACATCTAATTTTGTTGCTTTTATGACGTTTTTGTTTTTAAATATACCGAAAAATACACTGTGCGGTATAAATTTTCGTACATTTTGATCGATAACTCCCCTCCTAAAGCATGGATTTTGATAATTTTCGGGGAAAAATATTGTTTTTACTCAGGAAATATATATTCGAAGTTTCATGAGTCTACGTTAATGCGTTTGGACACAATTCCATTTTATTCGATATTTGAAGGACACGGTTTTTTCGACCTACTCTTGCTTTTCGAGCTATAACTCCCTTCCTAATATTCCGATTTAGCCCATTTTCAATACCAAACAAACCTTGTCTATAAGAAAGAATCTGGCAAAATTTGAGCCCCCTAGCTTTTTCGGTGCGACCTCTATCGTGCTTTCAACAGACGGACAGACGGACAGACATAGCTAGATCGTCATCAAATCAAACCCTGATTCAGAATATATATACTTTATGGGGTCTAAAATGGATATTTCGATGTGTTACAAACGGAATGACAAAATGAATATACCCCCACCATTTTTTTGGTGGCGGGTATAAAAATGTATACTTCGGTATATTTAAGATTTAAAACGTAATAAAAATTACAAAATTAGATCTACGATTGTGAAATCTTTGAATCATTGCTTTTTTGTAAAAAGACTTTTAATAACGGAATTTTTTTTAAAGTATAAAGGACTTTATATTAAAATATCTATATAGTATTTATCAGCAGAAACTACTTCGACGCCTACTTTCCAAACAAGGAGTAGTAGTTGTAGTAGTATTAGCATTAATCGAGTAATTTGTTGCTCGTCGCTTTGTTGCTCATCGTTGCTTTGTCGCCTGTCGCTTTGTTGCCCGTAGCTATGTCGTCCTGTCGCCCGTTGCTTTGTTGCCTGTCGCTTTGTCGGTCGTTGCTATGTCGTTTTGTCGCCCGTCTCTCTTTCGCTTTGTCGCCTGTCGCTTTGTCGCTCTGTCGCTTTGTCGCTCGTCGCTTTGTCGCTCTGTCGCTTTGTCGCTTTGTCGCTCTGTCGCTTTGTCGCTCGTCGCTTTGTCGCTCTGTCGCTCTGTCGCCATGTCGCTCGTCGCTTTGTCGCCCGTCGCTTTGTCGCTCTCTCGCCCGTCGCTTTGTCGCCCATCGCTCTGTCGTTTTGTCGCCCCGTCGCTTTGTCGCCCGTCGCTCTGTCGCTTTGTCGCTCATCGCTTTGTCGCCCTTCGCTCATTCGCTTTGTCGCCCTGTCGCTTTGTCGCTCGTCGCTTTGTCGCTCGTCGCTTTGTCGCTCGTCGCTTTGTCGCTCTGTCGCCCGTCGCTTTGTCGCTTTGTCGCCTGTCGCTCTCTCGCCTGTCGCTTTGTCGCTCGTCGCTTTGTCGCTCGTCGCTTTGTCGCTCTGTCGCTTTGTCGCTTTGTTGCTCTGTCGTCCGTCGCTTTGTCGCCTGTCGCTCTCTCGCCTGTCGCTTTGTCGCTCGTCGCTTTGTCGCTCGTCGCTTTGTCGCTCTGTCGCTTTGTCGCTCTGTCGCTTTGTCGCTTGTCGCTTGTCGCTTTGTCGCTCTGTCGCCCGTCGCTTTGTCGCCTATCGCTCTCTCGCCTGTCGCCCGTCGCTTTGTCGCCCGCCGCTCTGTCGCTTTGTCGCTCGTCGCTTTGCTGCTTTGTCGCTCTGTCGCCTTGTCGCTCGTCGCTTTGTCGCTCTGTAGCCTTGTCGCTCGTCGCTTTGTCGCTCGTCGCTTTGTCGCTCTGTAGCCTTGTCGCTCGTCGCTTTGTCGCTCGTCGCTTTTTCGCTCTGTCGCCCGTCGCTTTGTCGCCTATCGCTCTCTCGCCTGTCGCTTTGTCGCCCGTCGCCTATCGCTCTCTCGCCTGTCGCTTTGTCGCTCTGTCGCCTTGTCGCCCGCCGCTCTGTCGCTTTGTCGCTCTGTCGCTTTGTCGCTCTGTCGCCTTGTCGCTCGTCGCTTTGTCGCTCTGTCGCTTTGTCGCTTTGTCGCTTTGTCGCTCTGTAGCCTTCTCGCTCGTCGCTTTGTCGCTCTGTCGCTTTGTCGCTCTGTCGCTTTGTCGCTCTGTCGCTTTGTCGCTCTGTCGCTTTGTCGCCTGTCGCTTTTTCGCCCTGTCGCTTTGTCGCCCGTAGCTCTGTCGCTTTGTCGCTTTGTCGCCCTGTCGCTTTGTCGCCCTGTCGCTTTGTCGCCCTGTCGCTTTGTCGCTCGTCGCTCGTCGGTTTGTCGCTCGTCGCTTTGTCGCTTTATCGCCTGTCGCTTTTTCGCCTGTCGCCTGTCGCTTTTTCGCCCGTCGCTTTGTCGCCTGTCGCTTTGTCGCCCTGTCACCCTGTCGCTTTGTCGCCTTGTCGCCCGTCGCTCTGTCGCCTGTCGCTTTGTCGCCTGTCGCTTTGTCGCCTGTCGCTTTGTCGCTCTGTCGCCTGTCGCTTTGTCGCCCGTCGCTCTGTCGCCTGTCGCTTTGTCCCTTTGTCGCCTGTCGCTCTGTCGCTCTGTCGCCCGTCGCACTGTCGCTTTGTTGGTCGTCGCTTTGTCGCCTGTCGCTTTGTCGCTCGTCGTTTTGTCGCTCGTCGTTTTGTCGCTCTGTCGCTTGTCGCACTGTCGCACTGGCGCTTTGTCGGTCGTCGCTTTGTCGCTCGTCGCTTTGTCGCTTTGTCGCTTGTCGCTTTGTCGCTCTGTCGCCTTGTCGCTTTGTCGCTCTGTCGCCCGTCGCTTTGTAGCCTGTCGCTCTCTCGCCTGTCGCTTTGTCGCCCGTCGCACTGTCGCTTTGTTGGTCGTCGCTTTGTCGCCTGTCGCTTGTCGCTCTGTCGCTTTGTCGCTCGTCGTTTTGTCGCTCTGTCGCTTGTCGCACTGTCGCTTTGTCGCACTGGCGCTTTGTCGGTCGTCGCTTTGTCGCTCGTCGCTTTGTCGCCCGTCGCTATGTCAGTAGACCTTTAAACCATAATAATTTGTAATAATTTTAAACTTTAAATTTTATGGTTTAAAGGTCTACTGATGATCTGGCATAAGCACCAGTGAAATGCAAATAGACCAGCTTAAACCCAACAACCAATAAAACTAAAATTTTCTAATATTCTTTATCTTTAAATAAGTACTTTGTTATTTTTATTCAACTTGAGATCACTTTTTGGTTTTTATTTATAAGTCGGGGATAAGGTTTAGTTAAAAGTTTTGTATTGTTTTACTTTACAGCACTGTTGAGATCTGAAAATTTTACGAGTGTACCATAATAATAGTAAAATTGTTCCAAATGAACATTAATTGTACCAAAAATTCTGAATATCTGAAATAAAACTAACTTAAATGATATAACACAAAACTGTATCGGTTTTAAGGTAGTTAAAATTACAAAGTAGATTGTTTAAATTAGCGTCCCTATTCTTGGTGTTTTTTTTAGTTCATTGAAAATTGAGGAGAAACTTAAAACTTAGGGAAAAGCTTTGAACTGCATACATGAATAATTTCTTAGTCCAGACCAAGTTAAAGTTTTTTTTTTCTGATATGGTTAACATCCTTGTTTGCTTATTGGAACGCTGATCCTTACAGAATAATTCTCTTTAAATATTATTGCTGATTTTTTCTATTTTAAAATTGGGATTAAATATTGTTGCTTCGGATAAAAAATCATTTTCGGCTAATGCATTAGACAACAAGCTATCGACATAAATACTTTGTGTTATCATTTTTTGTTAAATAAAATATTTCAAAGCTTACATTTAACACAACACAACATACATTTAACACAATTTCTAATATATTGGCAACAATGGATCTGATCGTTGTCGCCTACGATAATAGAAATTATTAAAAGTTGGCTACAGAAACGACTGTAGTCGTTTAACTGTAATGACGACAAAATAATCGTCTTCGACGATTCTATATTGTATGTATGTATGTACATATGTATGTATATCAATATTGTTTTTTAATATATCGCTATATTGACAATTTCGTCCTACCCAAAGTAATTACAAACATTTTTTAAATGAAATTTCAACTTTTCCCAAATGCAAATTAAACCGGTTCAAGAGGTATTATTTATTATATTTCCAATTCAAAACTTATTGCATAAGTTGTATGTTGTAAGAAATTTACTTTAACATACATATGTATGTACATACGATATATAAAAAAGAAAAACGATTATATTCAATTTTTAATGGCTGATGAAAGCATTTATACCACATCTTTTACACTGAGATAAAGTGTTGTATGTAATGTAAATTCATATTTGACAAAGAAATTATTAACAAAATCTTTGCAACTACTGTAGAATACAAAAACCTAAAAAAAGTATAATAGGTTCGTTATTGGGCTAAATAATCCATTAATATTTTAATAAGCGAATGAATCACTATCAAACTAATATATTTAGTTTTACAAAAACTTTAAATTTTAAAAGCAAAAAAAAACAGCAGACTTAATATGTACCCTTTTACGTACGATTTTATAAAATTCCAATTGATTTATTGATGTTACAAAAAAAAACAACTTTAAAGTATAGAAATACAATTCGCAAAAGTCAAAAAGACTCGCAAAAATAACTTCTTTTTTTATATATTTAAAATTTATATCACAAAAAAAAACATTTGCAACCTTGAAATTTTTTTTAAATTTGTTTGTAAGTCACGTATTAGAGCTGCGCTCCAGCACACAATTTTAAAAAGGTTTTTTGCAAAAAAAAAAAAAAAAAAATGAACACAGCAGTACAAAAACAAAATCTTAAATGCTTGCTTTTTGCCTTTACGCATGCGTTCGTGTGGTTCTCTAAAAGGGAGTACGATTTGTTATTTTATTTTGTTTTTAGAGCTTTTAAATGTAAGTTTGTATTTTGAGTCATACATTCTTACACAAACACACATGTAAGTGCCCATTATATCTATATTTGAGAGAGTATGTGTAAATGTTAGAATATCTAAATTTGTAAGAATTTATCATATCGGCTTTGGCTGTTTTTTTTTTTCTTCTTCTTCCTCCTCCTATTCTTCTTTTCAGTTTAAGCATAATATTTTGTATAAGTTTTAAATGAATTCCGATAAAAACTTTTAATTATTAGAGGGAAAAAGAAGTCTATTTCTTTATTTTGTAACATTTGATATTGACGTATACCGTCCTTTAAGACTAAACTTCTACGCTGTAAAAAATTTAATTAAAAATTTCTCATTAAATCCCATTTGCATTAAGAAATCGATATTGTAGTTCGGTGAATAGTTTTAAACACTCGACAAAATAATTCAAATTCAAAGTAACCATAAAAGCTCCATAAACATAATTAAATAATTTGTAAATTTTTATAATTTCCTTGAATTTGAAGTATGAAATTTGAATTAAAACCGGAGTTTGCTCTAGACTTGTCGACAATCTTCGTACAAAGACTTTTGTAGTATCCAGCAACTCTTTTAGACTGAGGTCCTCCATAGCATCCACATATAACGGATGCTTACTTCTGAGCCCCAATCTTTCACTTCCCAGTTCTTGACATTCGTTTACTGCTGTCTCAGCATCTTCCAGGCACATTCTACAAATATCATCATTCTCGATCCCCATCCTGCTCAGATGATATTTGAACTTTCCATGTGCTGTAATAAACGTAGCTGTCTAGCTCATCGTACTCCGATTAAAGCTGTTAAGCTTTACTGCAACCCAGTCGAGAGGCTTCTTGCCTACCATACACCACTGTCTGCAAGTGGTTTCTTAATCTACCTGTGCAGGTTTTATAATTTGCCCATGGAAAGGCCTCTATCCACACTAACCCATCATCGAGAGCATTTCTGGGTACTGGTCCACAAAACGCAGATGCCCTCATAGTAAATTTTTGTGCACTAATGTCAAATGGTTTGCAAAAGCCTTGTTTTGATAGAACTAAATCTAGTTGTTGGGAGGGAGATAACAGCAAACATCCAGACTTAGATACTTGCTGCCAAACAACCACTATTCACTCTGTCGACAAAAACACCCAGAGATAGTAATATTTGGCCGAAGTTCAATAACAAGACTAAAATCACCAATTTTACGTTTTAGGTTTAAGCCATAACCACACGTGACCTACGGCTTTCTGGTTTTGATCAGCCAGCAGCAGGTTTCTTCAATTTTTAACAACTTGAAGCTAAAGACCTAAGAAACAGCACTCTTCATCTGGAACCAATTATAATTTAGCCCTGAGGCGATCACCAATTGAAGGTTTAAAATTTCTGCAATTTAGAGCAAATGCTTGTAGCAGCGCAGAACTTAGTAAAGTAAGAAATTCATCGGTACCTGTCAGTATTCACTAGGGAGCGAGAGGTAACCAAACCCTTGTTAGCAGTAGCCTGAATTTTTCAAATTATTTTAAATTTATTGTTTTATTAAAAAAAAAAAAATTTAAATAATTTTATTTGATCTTTAAATTTATTTGAAAATCTAGTATGTTAGTCGTCATGAAATTTGTTTTGCAAATTTCGTTTTAAATTTCCTCTTAACCTGTTATATCAGATTATTTTGATTATGGCAACACATAAAATATATTAAAAATTATTTTTGCAAAATAAAATCAGCAGAAAAATAATAAAATCCCTTAAATTATGAACAGCAGCAAAAAGTTCCTCTCTTACAGCATTTTCAAACAAATACTCACCAACAAACTGAAATGATATTTGTTGGTTCTGTAGCTGTTGTGCAAAAATCTGTCGATTGTTGCTGCTGCAGCAACGATGGCTGTGTATAGATATGTACTTAGATGCTGCCAATGTTTGTTGGTGATGCTCTAATCCAATATTTTATTTCGTTAAAATTTTGTTTTTGTTGTTTAAAGTATATATGTATGTATGTATATATAAAACAAAACAAGAGCCCCAAAACTAATGCTAGCAAAGGGATGACATACATTCAAACATACAAATTTACACTAATACAAATTGAGAGATACACAAACACGTACAAACACGTATGTATTTCAATCGAATGTTAGCAAATGTATTTGTTTAAATATTGTTTGATCTGCTGCATTATCACGTTTTGCTTTTATTTCGCTTCTGCTGTTATTTTCTTGGTGATTTGATGATGTTGATGCTGCTTGTTTTACCTTTCGTCGTTGTTGTACTTTACTTAGCTGCTGTTGGTGATATTCTTTCTTTTGAGTTTTCAAGGCCAAGCTCCAAATGATCATCTTTTCTCTTCCTCGTCTTTCTTACACAGCAGAAGATGTAGTTTTGTTATGTAGTTGCAAATATTTAATTTCGCAGTGTTTTTTTTTTTGTTGTTTGTTTTTGTTCTTTTTTAAATGTGTGGGTAATTTGTATGTATGTTAGATGATTCCGTGTTTGTTTTGCTCCATGATAGAATTTTTTTTAAGAAAATAATATTTTTTTTTAACTTTTATGTTTTACATGTGTTGCAACAGCTATTAATGATGAAATCATTCTTGGAATTGTTATAGGGATTTAAATGGAACTCTTAAAACGTTACGAATTGATATCCAGATTTTCAGAAAATGGTTATGTTATTGATTCATGACATAAGCAATTTGGAAAAAAAAATTCCATAAACCTTTATTTAAAATTTTTTTATAATCTTTTAATACCTATATTTAAATAGATATGAATTTAATGTTAGTAACAAATTCGTAACAGAGATTTTAGAAGAAAATCGAAATATAGGTATAATCTAAAAAAATAATTCAATTCAATTGATATTAATTATATAGTTTTTTGACCTTCTTTTATTTAAATATTAACAAAAAATATTTATTTATTTATATATTTATATTTTATTCGAACTTTTTTCTATATATTAAATTTTAATGTGAACCATTTTTTATTTTGGCTTAAGTTCATTTGTTTCTTTATTTAATTTTATAATTCAAATTAAATTAAATTGTAACCATCTTAGGAATATTTTTTCTAAAAATTATTTCCGATATTAGCCGAGTGGAATGCATTTTCGAAATCAGCTACGATTTCATCATCAGCACTCTTTATCGGTATACTACTATATAACTTAAAATTCCTATTTATGTTACAATTGAATGAAATTTGAATTAGTGAACTCGGCTAATATCGGAAATAATTTTTAGAAAAAATATTCCTAAAATGGTTTAAATTTAATTTAATTTGAATTATAAAATTAAATAAAGAAACAAATGAACTTAAGCCAAAATAAAAAAAAAATGGTTCACATTAAAATTTAATTTATTTATTTATTTAATTTTTTTTTTTTTTTTTTGAGAAACCAATAAAATTAAAAGCATTATTTTTATTAATTAATATTATAAATATTATTTATTAATTCAATTGATTATAAAGGCTCTCAGTAGGAATGCAGAAACACTTACTTTTTGAGACAGTTGTGATTTCTTAAATTGAACTATAAAGAAGACATGTTTCGATAAAGTAGAAAATAAAATATCTGTCAAATGCCCTTAAGGCTTTGATGACAGGTCATTATCTTTATCATAAAAATTTCCTTGACTCTTTCACAAATATATGACTGTGTCTCACCAATGACTCATTGAATAAAGAATATGAGCCCAGGAATTATTTTTTACTTAAGCGCATAAATTCGAACTTTAACAAAACCCAATGAAAAAAATCTAACGTCCTTAAATCGCATGTATGTATATATCTACTTGATGGCCAGCTGACATCAAAATTTCTTGAGATTTCTTGTTTTGAAAATCGTTACTGCAATGAGTAGATTGTTTCATGCGCAGTGTGGCAAGAGCCGTCGTCTTTCTGAAACCACATGTCGTTCAAAACCATAACGTTCAGTTAAGGCCACAACAGCTATGTTATCACGATTCGATGGAGTCATACTATTCATAAGTGATCCAGTTTCTTAATTTTTTTTGAACATTTGAATATTTGATTGTATCAGGTGCACTGTCTAGACTGAAAATTCTTTGAAGTTTGCGAGCGTTCTCTGAATAACTTTCTAAGTTTTTGTTTTAAATTCTTTATAATTGTAACGCATTGTTCTTTCGTAAATAAATTTTTAATGATCGAAAAAAATAATTTTGGCAGCTGCCAAATTTCAAAATTGCCACTCGCATAAAAAACGGCACTAACTTTTAAAAGTGCATTTTTATTAATTTTAAACCCTTTAGAGAGTTTTAAACAGATTTGTGTCTAACGACAAAATGAATTTACGTTTTGATTGAATTTTTTTGTTAATTTTTTTACTCTTCACTTGTAATCTATAATTTCGTTCGCAATTTCAACAATTTTCATTTCCGGTCCCATAAAGTTTATATTTTCTGCAAACTTATGACTAGGGCAGTCAATTAAACCATGTTAACGTTTTGGTTGAAATCAACTGTTAGAAGCCCCCACATGTTACTCACTTATGTTTGAGATTAATTTTTTGCAAATATTGGAGAATAAATAAACGATTGTCTTAAATCCTTCGACGGTATGAGCAAATAAATTATAGTCGCGCCTGTGACTATTTATAGATGCCTCTAAAAATATTAGTAAATCATTTTCTACAAATTGGTCACTGACCGGCAAAGCTAATAAAAAAATAACTATTTTTTTAAGTATATACAATTTTTCAAGCCCCTAAATAATTTTAAGACACGTAAAGATACGAAATAAGACGTGGTCTAAAAAATTAGTTGGGAGAAGGTCTAGCAAATTATCTTAAAGTTCACTGAGTTTTTATACCACCAAGAGAGCCAATATGGGTATAAAATAAAGGAGCGTGGCTTTCAAAATACAGTTATGTACAATTAAACATCCAAAATGTCATACTAGATTTTATGGCTATACATGAGCCAATTATAGTAGTTACGCCTATGTTCCCTTAGACCACCACAGTATTGTCATAAAATGAAAGGAGATGACATCTTAAAATATAATTTAAATTAATTTTGGTTTCGTGTCAAAAAAAAATCTTTAAGAAAATTAAAATAATTATAACTAACTTGTTATAAATAATTATAACTTATTTGAGGGGAATATATAATATGCCGTCGTGATCATATCGTGCAGATTTACTTTTAAGATAAAAAATTTTTAATAAATATTCGATAATTCAATGATTTTCTATACAAATCCTTCGTGTCTAAAAAACTAAATTTTTTTTTTTTTATAAAAAGAAAATATTTAATAAAACTTTAGTGTAAAAAACATCAATTATTACTTAGAATGTTTAAGAAGTAGTGGCCATTTATAAAAACCACTAACCGCCATACTCGTAATCAATTTTTAAATTTATTAAAAACTTCTAAGATGATTTTTGTATTAAACTTTTCTAATAAGCTTGTCATGTATCTAAAAATTGTTCATAATGTGTGGCTTTTAAATTTGTAACAACTTTCGTTAGCTTTCTATTTATAGAAATTTTAGAAAAAAAAATCTATTATTGCGAAATTAGCACATTTAAGTTAGTATTAATATTTTTGCACATAAAACATGTGTTTTAAAAATAAAATTATAACTTTTGTTTTATTATTTCCAATAATTAAGACAAAAGTATATAAACATATGTATGTATGTGTATGTCTGTAGCCGCCATAGAACGCTTTAGTTTGATTAATTGCTAATGAAACAAATTTTCGCCAAAGTAATAAATAAAATTTAAAACAATAGATTTTGTTAGGTACATGCATACACACATACATATGTATGTATGTAGTATGTAGCACGTATGTATGTACGTATGTATGTATATTCGTATGCATAAGAAAGAAACCAGCAATTTATTAACAGACAATATAAACCAAAAAGTTTAACCATATACGTTTTAAATATTAAATTAATAACTATTATACAAAACAGAAAATGGAAAAAAATTCAATGCGATTGATGTGAAACAAAACAGTCAAAATTCACACCATCAAAAATTAGACAAACCACGTTTTTACAAATATTAAGTTTTTTTTTATGTGCATGTGTGTGTGCATTTCGTTAGTCATGTATTGAGCAAATATACGAGAGTCGTAGGCATTTTATAACAAATGTATAGGATACCTTGCAGAAACATTTTTTTATACCAAAAATGAAGATATAAAAAATTTTATTTGAAAATTTTTTCTTAACATTTTAAAACCTAATTGATTACATGGACATTAAAAAGTAATGATTAGTACCCTGCAAATAAAGTGAGTAGTTTGTGGTTAGGTATTCACTAGTTCCTTTTAACTTCAGACTAGTTATATATCTGTCCTTATTTCATATATCAAACTATCGCTTTTATTATTGGGTTGTCATAAGGGCCCCAACTAGTTCATTTGTATATAGTTTTATACTAGATATTGTTAGAGAGTGAAAATTGAGTGTACTCACCTCAAACATACTTAAAAAAAATTATTATGAATTTCACATAGCAATTCCTGATGTTTGACGCTATGAAATTATTTCTTATCTCAGCTGGGAGTTGAAGTTCTACGCACCAACACACTACAATATTAAATTGACACTAATAAGATTCATGTTTGAAAAGTAAAGAGCTCTTTAATTATGCAATGGTGAGTTTGTTTAGTTAAAGTCAACTTATAGGATAGTTACAACTAGTTATAAGACTAGTTTTAAACCTTACTAGTTAAATATTTAGCTAGGGGGTACCCTGCAGATAATATTGGACTACGGGTCCATTTTAGCAAAATGGACTACTTCCAACATTGTTCTATGTCATGCAGTCATGGACCATATCATTTTTAAAAAAGAGATTGTAGTTAAACGACAAGTGTTCGTGTTTAAACGATTACATATTTTATTGTAAAGACGTCTTTAATGGGCGTGTAGGTGCTCCATCGAGTTGTGACAAAGAGTAGTTTTGAGACTACCCCGGTGGGTTTTAAGGTTAAATCGACCACGTTTTTTCCATACATTTGTGTGATCTTTGGATTAGTCCTAGTCCATTACAGAGTATACTTTACAGGCGTGTATGGACTAGTCGCGTTATCTGTAGGGTATACACTAACTACTACTATTGTATAGTATATCTGCGGCAAAAAGGAATAACTGCATAAGTTGACATAAGCTTTAGCTAAGATAATAACAATTTTGCAGTTCCGAGATTTAAAACTAACCTCAGTCTTTACTTAAGAAAAAAATTATAAAAACAGACATAAGCAGTTTTCCTTATTGTCACACATAAAATATTGTAAAAAAAAAACTGTAAAACACGAAACATTTTCTTTCAATTTCTATGGTAGTTTATATAGACATCGAACTGGGATTCGAAACACTGCATTTAAGAGGTTCTGTCAGTTTGTCTTTTCGAACTCGACTTGCAAAAGATACAAATATAAAGATTTTTATAAAACTTACCTTTTTATCGACAAATAGCATCTCGTTTTTAACAAAAGTTAAAAAATAGCAAATAAAATAGTATTTTATATTGTACTAAATGGGGAGGTAAGAAATAAATTTATATATGTACAGGATTGAAAGAGAAATATAAAAGAGATTGCACTAGCAATAATCCATTAACAACGATATCAGAATTTTACCTAAATTTATCACATTATTGGAGCCAGAAATGCGCTTCAAGTCCAACTTGTACTATAAAGGTCTATCGGGTAGAACAAGAAAAAGACAAATATGCCAGAAAACTCATCTCTCGAAATACATACAATAACTACGTATACATTAAGTATGTTTAAACAAATGGAATTAATAAAATTAAAAAAAAAACAAGTAAGAGCACTATATTCGGCTGTGTCGAATCTTTCATACCCACCACCAATTTTGTGTACATTTAAAGCACAATATTTATTATTTTGTTAATCGCTATAGAATAATCTCTTTATAATAAAATATGTACCACTTTCTTTGTAGGAGGTGGTTAAGTTTTAAGGGCCCATGTTTAAGGTGAACCACATCTAAACTTCAACTTTTTTCTTGTATTTTATTTGACATTTCTCAATCTCAGACTAACTCAATTTGAACCGTGGAAAGATACGCAATCGAGAAACGCTTTTAAATATTAAAGATTTTTGTAAAAATGGGCGTTCAAATCAAAATGCATTTTGTGCACTTCGTGATTGTTTTGGTCAACATAATCGTTCGAATTCGTCCACAATCGTGAGAATTGTAAAAAATATTTAAATGTCTGCAAAGCAGGTCTGTATGAAATGTGAAAACATCTGTGAATTCCATCTTAGTTCGTTGAATGGGAAACATTGCTGTTTTTCACGATAAAGTGGCAAAAGAGCAAGCGACCTCGACTCATCATCGTGCCCAACAATCGAGCATCAACAGTGTCATTGAGAATTTGGACTATCGGATCGTGGTGTGCCGCCTAGGTTGGGGGGCCATTTGGCCGATATTTGTTACATACATAATTGAAGCATACAAATATTATCATTATAAAAATAAATGATAATAATTTCATAATAATTTTATTCAAAATCAACATAAATAGTCCCTTAAAATAAAACCACCCATTATAACTTCGGTATGCTAGTAAACTGTTTTCGTAAATTTAGTCTTTCAATGAAAGTGGCCGTTAAAATACGCGTGTCAATAAAGTTTCTGCTAATAAACATAACTTAGATATTTCAATATAGTCCTTTAGTATTCCAAAATCTTTATTCATAGAGAATTTACATGATTAAGAGGAAGAAAGTGAATTTAAGGTTAAATTTTAAGGGCCACAGGGTGATTTAAAATATACATTCTCTGCATTTTTCTAAAACGGGAAATTTATTAGTAAGATTTTGATTTTTTAACTTTTATAACATTTTGCTTTTAAAAGATTTTCAAACGAAATAAGTTTTGTATAATTTTAAAATTTGTTAGCCATTAGTAAATGAAAATAAATTGTTTATAATGTTTAGAGATAATTTTTTTTTACTTAGGTCAAAATTTTCCTAAATTCCCATTTTTAATAGAGCATAACTTCAGGAGAACATAAGCATAAGTTGTTAGCATACCATCTAGTAGTTGCTAGTAGAGTCATCTATCTTATCATCTTTATCTTATATTTAGCTACAGTACAATAAATGGCACAGTGTAAGATGAATAAATGCTAATATATATGATTAATATGTTTTTATAAAAATTTAAGGAAAAAAGTGTGCGTGGCACATCTGTTTTCCGTTATAACGAAGACTTTGACCAAAAAGCCATGTTTGCAAAATTTCAGAATCGTACATATATACACTGTGCGGTATAAATTTTCGTACATTTTTATCTATAACTCTTTTCCTAATTCATAGATTTAAGCGATTTTCAGGGGAAAATATTCTTTTGACTCGATAAATATATATTCGAAGTTTCATGACTACGTTTATGCGTCTGGACACAATTCAAAAGTGAAAGTGGGCGTTATAGAAGGCGTGTCAAAGTTGCTTTTGCTAATGAGTACAACTTAGGTGTTTCAATATAGTCCTTTATTATTCCAAAATCTTTGTTAATAGAGAAATTATATGAATTTTAGTTAAAGCGTTATATGGGGGTGGGCGTAAAAGTGGGCGTGGCACACTTATTTGCCGTTACAAGAAAGCGTGTCACCAAAAAGCAAAGTGTGCAAAATTTCAGAGTCGTACATCCAATTTTGTTGCTTTTATGACGTTTTTGTTTTTAAATATACCAAAAAATACACTGTGCGGTATAAATTTTCGTACATTTTGATCGATAACTCCTCTCTTAATGCATAGATTGAGATAATTTTCGGGGGAAAATATTGTCTTTACCCAGGAAATATATATCCGAAGTTTCATGAGTCTACGTTAAGGCGTTTGGACACAATTCCATTTTATTCGATGTTCGAAGGACACGGTTTTTTCGACCTACTCTTGCTTTTCGAGCTATAACTCTCTTCCTAATATTCCGGTTTAGCCCATTTTCAATACCAAACAAACCTTGTCTATAAGAAAGATTCTGGCAAAATTTGAGCCCCCTAGCTTTTTCGGTGCGACCTCTATCGTGCTTTCAACAGACGGACAGACGGACAGACGGACGGACATAGCTAGATCGTCATAAAATCAAACCCCGATTCAGAATATATATACTTTATGGGGTCTAAAATGGATATTTCGATGTGTTACAAACGGAATGACAAAATGAATATACCCCCACCATTTTTTTGGTGGCGGGTATAATTATTACAAACAAGTCAAGTGATCATAAAAAAGAAAAAACAAAAACAACAGAAAAGGGCGTTAGTAGTAAATTTCGTTATGATTCACCTATGGTAGGAATTTACAAATTCTGTTTCCTTAAAAATTATTAGTTAAATAAATGACATCTAAAACTACCGCTTAACTACCTATTGAGGAGTGCTGATGATAAACCGCAGCTGGTTTTCAAAATGCACTCCACTAAGATAGTGTAGGTAAGAGCTTATTTTTCACTCTATATAATTTATTTATTTACTTATTCATTCATTTGAACAGATTACAAGCACATAAGGCCCAATCTAGTGACAATATGGCTTAAACATTCTGAACTAAAAAACTAAGCCCCCACAAGATATTGAAAAAGAAAACAAATATTCAGCATATACTACAGTATATTTAATATTTTGGTAACAGCAATTACATATATATATATATATACACACATACATGTATACATAAATCTCACAAATATTGCTTACATATGTTCTTAAATTCTTGAATGGACTTGTAAAAATTACGTTCCTCATTAGAAAGATGGTTATTCCATAATCGAGATATTCTAACTAAAAATGATGTAGTCATATTAAAGGGATAAATGGATTGGGAAAACTATCGTATTAATCCTGAAAGACCTACCAATATTAACTTTCTCTGATAGATAAGGATTCTTACCACATTTATTCATCTTAAAAAATAGTAGCACTAATCGCTGCTTAATAAAACTGTTAAAATCTGACCCTAATATATTAATTGCATGAACAGTAATATGATCCATCAATTTAAGATTGACAATGTACCTCACAACTTTATTAAAACATAATTTCAGCCTTGATAAATTCTGTTCAGACGTACCAGAATATAGTTCCATTCCATAAAGGAATAAAGGCAGGCAGAGTGACAAAGCCACTCTTTTCCTACCACTCATTGGTAAATACATATATTCCAAGGCAGAACAGCTTCCTTAAAGTTAAAGAAATTCTTGATATAATAAAGTTAATATGAAAATCAAAATTCAATTTTGTATGTTAGGATTTTCTTAACTTATTGAAATAGTTTCAAAATTTTGTAAAACATAAAATCTATACATATATAGTTATTTATAGTAGTATATGTACATGATATTCATATGTATATACAAGTAAATACATACGTATATAAACAAAGACGTATATGTACGTTATCTATTAACTCAAGAACTACTACGATTTTTAAAAAAAAATTATATACAAATATGTACATATATGTATATGTCATCGATGGAACTTAAAAGTAGATTGTGCCACGCACAAAAAAAGTAATTTTTGTCGACCACATACTAGTAAATATATCACCAAAACTATTGCATTTCTCGCATCTATAAAAATCGTCCATCGTTTTAATTACATAGATCATAAGTAGTGCCCACGCCCTTCAAAAGTAAATATGATTTTTGAATTACGCTAATTGAACTAATTTATATAAAACTTTACGCAAAAAATAAACTTGTGTTAATCTACAATCTACATCGTATAAAATGGTTAGGGATTAGTATATCCACGCCCATACAAACTGAATATTTTTTATATATTAATTCTGCTTAAACGATTTTAGTAAAACTTCACGCACACATTGAGAATACAATAATATAATTTTTTATATTAGAATAAACAAGTTAGCGATTAATTTTTTCTGTGTCACCCTGTCTTTACACTTAATCACGAATGTGAGTTTTTTTTCTTCTAGACATTCATTTTCATGGTATATTTGTAACAATAAAAAAAATTTAAGTGACAACTATATAAAATAGATTGTGGAAATAATTGCTGTGAAATTGAAACCTAAATTTAATAGTCGTTCAGCAAAGTAGCTAAGAGCACATTCTTAATATTGCATGATTCTTTTAGAATGCCTTTGAGAATCCTTGCATATTTAGATCATTCCTTTCATTCCTTGTTGCAAAAGTTAGAGGACTCGTTAATTTTTATAGAAATACATTTTACTGCACTTAAACCTGCAATCAATCAAAAATTTATGGAACAGTTTACAGTATACTTAAATAAATTATAAATGTTAACATTGATATTAAGATTAATAACAGAATTAATAACCATACAAACCTTATATATGTTTCTTAAAACAAATTGTTTTTATCTCTCTCACTCTTGTTGCTCATTCGAAGTATGTTCTATGAAAGCTCCAAAAGATTTCAAATATAAATGGGGTTTGGGATTTTCCGATCTTTTTATTTTCCCGGGAAACGGGAATTAAAAAATCGTCTTCCCGGGAACTTCCGGGATTCCCGAAAATAATATTTCTTTTAAAATAAATAATATTTGTTTTATTAAAAAAGGTTGTTTATATTATTAATAACAAATAAAAAAAGAACTAAAAAACAATTAATACAAAGAAGAAGAAAAACTGAAACTAAAGATAAACAAGTAAGAGCACTATATTCGGCTGTGCCGAATCTTTTATACCCACCACCAATTTTGTGTACATTTAAAGCACAATATTTATTATTTTGTTAATCGCTACGGAATAATCTCTTTATAATAAAATATGTATCACTTTCTTTGTAGAGGGTGGTTAAATTTTAAGGGCCCATGTTGAAGGTGAACTACACCTAGACTTTAAATTTGTTTTCTGCATTTCACTTGACATTTCTCAATCTCAAACTTACTCAATTTAATCCGTAGAAAGATACGCAAATGAGCAACGCTTTAAAGTTATTCAGGTTTTTATAAAAATGGGTGTTCAAATCAAAATGCGTTTTGTGCACTTCGTAATTCTTTTGATCAACATAATCGTTCAAATTCGTTCACAATCGGGAGAATCGGGAAATAATTGCTGTGAAATTGAAACCTAAATTTAATAGTCGTTCAGCAAAGTAGCTAAGAGCACATTCTTAATATTGCATGATTCTTTTAGAATGCCTTTGAGAATCCTTGCATATTTAGATCATTCCTTTCATTCCTTGTTGCAAAAGTTAGAGGACTCGTTAATTTTTATAGAAATACATTTTACTGCACTTAAACCTGCAATCAATCAAAAATTTATGGAACAGTTTACAGTATACTTAAATAAATTATAAATGTTAACATTGATATTAAGATTAATAACAGAATTAATAACCATACAAACCTTATATATGTTTCTTAAAACAAATTGTTTTTATCTCTCTCACTCTTGTTGCTCATTCGAAGTATGTTCTATGAAAGCTCCAAAAGATTTCAAATATAAATGGGGTTTGGGATTTTCCGATCTTTTTATTTTCCCGGGAAACGGGAATTAAAAAATCGTCTTCCCGGGAACTTCCGGGATTCCCGAAAATAATATTTCTTTTAAAATAAATAATATTTGTTTTATTAAAAAAGGTTGTTTATATTATTAATAACAAATAAAAAAAGAACTAAAAAACAATTAATACAAAGAAGAAGAAAAACTGAAACTAAAGATAAACAAGTAAGAGCACTATATTCGGCTGTGCCGAATCTTTTATACCCACCACCAATTTTGTGTACATTTAAAGCACAATATTTATTATTTTGTTAATCGCTACGGAATAATCTCTTTATAATAAAATATGTATCACTTTCTTTGTAGAGGGTGGTTAAATTTTAAGGGCCCATGTTGAAGGTGAACTACACCTAGACTTTAAATTTGTTTTCTGCATTTCACTTGACATTTCTCAATCTCAAACTTACTCAATTTAATCCGTAGAAAGATACGCAAATGAGCAACGCTTTAAAGTTATTCAGGTTTTTATAAAAATGGGTGTTCAAATCAAAATGCGTTTTGTGCACTTCGTAATTCTTTTGATCAACATAATCGTTCAAATTCGTTCACAATCGGGAGAATCGGGAGAAAATATTAAAATTTCTGCAAAACAGGTCTGTATAAAATGTTAGAAAATCTGTGAATGCCTTCTTAGTGCGTTGAATGGGAACTACTGGTGGTTTTTGCGATAGTGTGGCAAAAGAGCAGTCAACCACGACTCATCATTATGCCCAACAATTGAGCATTGTCATTGAAAATTTGGACCATCTGATAGTGGAGTGGCGCCAAGGATGGGGGGGGGGGGCATTTGGCCGATATTTTGTTAAATACATAATTGAACCGTACAAATATTATAATTACAAAAAGAAATAATAATAATATCCTAAATAATTTGTGTTTTATTTAAAATCAACATCGGTCCTTAAAATTTAACCACCCTTTATAACTTCGATATGCTACTAAAATGCTTTTGTAAATGTAGTCTTTCAATGAAAGTGGGCATTAAAGTAGGCGTGTTAATAAAGTTTGTGCTAATAAATACAGCTTAGATCTTTCAATATATTCCTTTATTTTCCCAAAAACTTTGTCAATAGAGAAATTACATGAATTTAAGATAAACCGTTATATAGGAGGTAGGCGTTAAAGTCGGCGTGACACCTAAACTTTTTGGCACAACAATTACATTGAGTAGAAGGATATACGTAGCAAATATACCTCTAATTTTGGCGGTTTTATGAGCTTTTAAATTTCATTAACGGTAGATAACGTGAAAAGTGGGCGATGTAGTAGGCGTGTCAAAGTTGTTTTTGCGAATGAGTACAACTTAGGTGTTTCAAGATAGCCCTTTTTTATTCCAAAATTTTTATTAATAGAGAAATTATATGAATTTTATGTAAAACGTTACATGGGAGGAGGGCGTAAAAATGGGCGTGGCACCTTAATTTTCTGACACAGTATTGATATTGCCTAGGGGGATGTACGTAGAAAATTTTGTCATCATACCTCTATTTTTGTCGGTTTTATGAGCTTTTAAATTTCATTAACGGTAGATAACGTGAAAAGCACTACCTAGGGAGATATACGTAGCAAATTTTATCATCATTCCTCTAATTTTGGCGGTTTTATGAGCTTTTACATTTCATTAACGGTAGATAACGTGAAAAGTGGGCGATATAGTAGGCGTGTCAAAGTTGTTTTTGCGAATGAGTACAACTTAGGTGTTTCAATATAGCCCTTTATTATTCCAAAATCTTTATTTATAGAGAAATTATATGAATTTTAGGTAAAACGTTATATGGGAGGTGGGCGTAAAAGTGGGCGTGGCACATTAATTTTCTGGTACAGTAATGATATTGCCTAGGGGGATGTACGTAGAAAATTTTGTCATCATACCTCTATTTTTGTCGGTTTTATGAGCTTTTAAATTTCATTAACGGTAGATAACGTGAAAAGTGGGCGTTATAGTAGGCGTGTCAAAGTTATTTTTGCGAATGAGTACAACTTAGGTGTTTCAATATAGCCCTTTATTATTCCAAAATCTTTATTTATAGAGAAATTATATGAATTTTAGGTAAAACGTTATATGGGAGGTGGGCGTAAAAGTGGGCGTGGCACATTAATTTTCCGTCACAAAAAAGCGTCTCGCCAAAAAGCAAAGTGTGCAAAATTTCAGAGTCGTACATTGAATTTTGTTGCTTTTATGACGTTTTTGTTTTTAAATATACCGAAAAATACACTGTGCGGTATAAATTTTCGTACATTTTGATGGATAACTCTTTTCCTAATTCATAGATTTAAGCGATTTTCAGGGAAAAACATTCTTTTGACTCGATGACTATTCGAAGTTTCATGACTCTACGTTTATGCGTCTGGACATAATTCCATTTTATTCGATGTGCGAAGGACACCATTTTTTCGACCTACTCTTGCTTTCCGAGCTATAACTCTCTTCCTAATATTCCGATATAGCCCATTTTCGATACCAAACAAACCTTGTCTATAAGAAAGATTCTGGCAAAATTTGAGCCCCCTAGCTTTTTCGGTGCGACCTCTATCGTGCTTTTAGCAGATGGACAGACGGACAGACGGACGGACATAGCTAGATCGTCATCAAATCAAACACTGATTCAGAATATATATACTTTATGGGGTCTAAAATGGATATTTCGATGTGTTACAAACGGAATGACAAATTGAATATACCCCCACCATTTTTTTGGTGGCGGGTATAAAAATACACAGCAGGTTAATTCAATTAAAATGCATATAGAATTAAAATAAACATGTATATCATTTGAAATGCTTATGTGTTTAAATTACAAAATATGCCGGGATCAATAAATTTGTTTTTAATTTATTTGCTTAAAAAATAAGTTTATAAAACCGTTAAAGCATTTAGCAATTCATTTGACATTCGGTTTCTGGTTTTTTTGTTGTTAAGCTTCCAGCAATTGAAAAAACCCCTTAACTTTCTACCGATGTGGGTTTAATTGTCAATTAGGCGTTCATAAGATTTTCTAGATTTTTTGTTCTAGTATTACTGGTGTCAAATAACTCAAATACTTTTTAATATATCTTTAGTCATCGGTTTTGTCTATTAAGATTTTTCTTTAACGTTATTTATTGCCTTATTTAATTTATCTTTAAAAGTTTGCTGTATTATTACTTCCGCCACGTCATTGCTAACAGATGATAGTAAAATTTCATCATTTTGTACAAATAAACGGCTGAATAATTGCTCTGCATACATTATAAGGAAGTGCTTTCATATATTTGAAGTCTGACCATTTTTTAAATAATTTAGTAGCGCTAAAATTTTCTCATCCCGGCGATCATTTATTCTCTTTTCTGTCGTTTTAAGCATTTTTTTTGAGAGTGGTGTATTAATATCACAAAGTTGCTTACTTACTTTTAATTCAAATATTCTTTAAATTTACTGAAACAGATAAGAAATTAAAAATAAAATTAAATATATTACCTAATATACTACATATCTTTTATTTCCCGTTTTCCCGGGAATAAGAGCAAAATTTTCCCGGGATCACTAAGTGGTTCATTCCCGAGAATTCCCGATTCCCAAACCCTAAATATAATGTAAACATTAATACTAATTTTAGTTTTATTGGTTGTTGTGTTTAAGCTGGTCTATATGCATTTCACTGGTGCTTATGCCAGATCATCAGTAGACCTTTAAACTATAAAATTTATTAAAAAGTTTAAAATTATTACAAGATTTATTTAAAATTTTTCATAAACAATATGAGAATTTTAAATAAATCAAGAAACAAAAATAAAAACTTCCTCATAAACACAACCAACAATTTTATTCAATTTTCACTATTTTATTATTCTAATCCCTTATATATTTGGCTAACACATTGGTTAACACAAAATATATATTAAGGGCAACCGAATAATAAAATTTCATTTTTTAACATAAAAAACACAGCTTAAACACAACAACCAATAAAACTAAAATTTTGAAAATCATTGGGAGAATATCCTGAATAATTAGTAAATTTTTTACATTAATACTAATTTTATATTATTTTAAAACTATTCCAATTAAGTAGTGATTATTTGATATAAATCAAGAATTCTATAAATGTTTAACTTTTAAACATTTAACATTCTCCTACTACCCTCGTAACATAAAAAAATAATTGTATGTGTATACATATGTGCAACCATAATTGAATATTGATCAGCCTGTAGTATGATTTAAGCAATTCATTTACATATTACATAATATATTTTTTAATAATTTTTTAGTTGCTGAATTTTTTTGGCAAAAATTTAAGACTAAAAAAACAATCAAATTAAAAAAAACAAAAACAAGATACAAATTCACAAATTTGTGTTATTGTTAAAATTATTTCCTCATACATGGATGGACAGATTGGCAGTCGAACTCACTCGCTTTCTGACTAACTAAACGGCACGTTAAGCAATTGACCATGAAATTTTGCAAGAGTGCTGGTGTGCTGGAACATATACGTTTTTTTTTTGTTTGTTTCTAATTTTTAATAAGTTTTTTGTTATTCGCAAAAATATAAATATTTTGAGAGCGTTCTGTTTGTTAGTTTGTTTGTAAATACATTATGCACATTAGGCTATACCTTCTAACAAGCAAACAAAAAAGTGTGCCATACAACTGTGAGCATAAAGTATTTTTGTAAGTACCTACTACCATTAGAAACGAATATTGAAGTTCGCAAAAAACCATTAAACTTTTGATAAGGAAGTAGTGCGACAAGTGTAATAACTTTTTTTTTCTTTTTTGTTGTCGAAGGCAGGCAACAACATTTTACGATATTTTCTATAGACAATTTTATGGTATAATCTATAAAAAGATATTTTCTATAGAAAATTTTTACGATATTTTCTGTAGAACATTTTTACGATATTTTCTGTAGAAAATTTTTACGATATTTTGTATAGAAAATTTTTACGATATTTTCTGTAGAAAATTTTTACGATATTTTCTGTAGAAATTTTTTACGATATTTTCTGTAGAAAATTTTTACGGTATTTTGTATAGAAAATTTTTACGATTTTTTTTATAGACAATTTTTACAATATTTTGTATAGAAAATTTTTACGATATTTTCTATAAAAAATTTTTACGATATTTTCTATAAAAAATTTTTACGATATTTTCTATAAAAATTTTTTACGATATTTTCTGTTGAAAATTTTTACGATATTTTCTGTAAAAAATTTTTACGATATTTTCTATGGAAAATTTTTATGATTTCTTTTATATACAGTTTTTACAATATTTTCTATCAAACCTTTTTACGATATTTTCTATCAAACTTTTTACGATATTTTCTTTAGAAAAGTTCTAAGTATTATCAATAGAACATTTGAACGACATTTCATCCTTTTAACGATATTTTCCTTAGAAATTTTTTGCTTTATTTTCTATAAAAAATTTTTACGATATTTTTTAAAAACAAATTTTTACGATATTTTCAATTAAAAATGTTTACGATATTTTCTATAGAAAATTTTTATGGTATATTCTGTAGAAAAATTCTGAGATTTTAAGTAAAAAATATTCTTTAGAAAATGTTTAAGATATTTCTTACAGGACATTTTTATAATATTTTATATAGGGAATTTAAGCGATAGCTTTATACTGTAAGAGTATGTTTTTACTACATTTGATACATAAAATTTTTACGATCTTTGACTTAAATGTTATTTTAGTATTTGCTATAGAAAACTTTTAAGATATTTGTTAAAATTGTTGTTTGTTGGTTGTTGGGTTTAAGCTAGTCTATATGCATTGCACTGGTGCTTATGCCAGATCATCAGTAGACCTTCAAACCACAAAATATATGAAAAAGTTTAAAATTATTAAAAGCTTTATTTAAAATTTTCATTAACAATATGAGAATTTTAAATAAATCATAAACCCAACCGACAATTTTTATTCATTCTTATTTATTTTATTTTTCTATATTTGGCTAACATATGGTTAACACTAAATATAATTGAGGGCAACCGTAAAATAAACATTCTTTTATCAACATAAAATATTTACTAATTATCTGGGATATTCTCCCATTAATTTGCAAAATTTTTGTTTGGTGGTTGTTGGGTTTAAGCTGGTCCATATGCATTTCACTGGTGCTTATGCCAGATCAACAGTAGAACTTTAAACCAGAAAATTTAGGAAAAAGTTTAGAATTATTACAAGCTTTATTTAAAATTTTCATAAACAATATGAGAATTTTAAATAAATCAACAAATAAAATTTAAAAATTCTTCAAAAACCCAACCAACAATTTTTATTCAATTCAATTTTTTATTTTTTTATTGTCAATAACGATTTTAAGAGTTATAGACTACATTAAATACATATATATTTTAGGAATTTATATTTTTAATCTCCATAAGTATATTATACTTAAAAAAGTAAATTTCTGTATAAATTTCTATATGTAGATAGAAGATATTTAATTGTTCTTTTACTTTACAATTGAAAAGAGTGCCCCTGTGGACTAGTCAGTAAAGGACAAGTCAGTTTTTTGGGGGTTGCGGGTTCGATTCCCGCCGGAGACTCTGGAATTGTCTGTTTCTCTTTCTCTTCTTTCCTAAATATTTCTATTTTTATTCTATTCTTCTCTCTATTAAGGCGTCACAATCGACCGTAATGGTCTCCGAGTGAAGGTGTGACGGTGACTTTGCACCAGCCTTACCTACCTACCTTACAATTGAAACCTTTGTGATTTATCTTGACGTTATGACTTGGTCTAGAGTTTCTGCGTAACACTCTCCTCTCTGTGTATAAAGTATAACAGTAATAAAAAATATGTATAATGCAAATTGATAAACGTGCATATATGTTAGCTAGACAACTAGTTACAAAACTGTTATACAAACTCTTTGGTATACGTACTCGCTACTTGTCTATCAAAACTATCTCTCCATGTTTGTTTATATTTAGATTTTTACAAACTAATTTCAAATAAAATATATATTTTATATGATTCTTAAAAATTCTTCCCTTGTTTTTACCTCTTGCAATTGTTGGAATTACCATGTGAGAGAGTAAGCGGCCGCTACATTTGAAAAAAAGAAATCGGAATTGCCTGGCAAAAATATTAATTATATATCGAACGGGTTCGGCAAACAATTTTTCCCGGTACGGTTTAATGTACATGTTTATGCATATATTGATTAGATTTCCATTTTCATTGGCTATTTATCGTTGTTTAATATTTTCATACAATATTCGCATTTTGTAAAAAACAAACAACCAACAAACCATATTTTTGTGTAAAGCATTTGAGGATCGGTTTTAAAATATTGGATGGATACATCCATGCTTATAGTTGGTTGTTACTCATATAAAGAGTTTGAAATAACATAGAACCGAATATTAGATACTTGAACAGGAAGATGATGATGATAGAGTTGGAACTTTTGTATTCTTATAAATGCAAAACTTGAAAAATTTAATATTGTTTTTCATATGTATGTAAGGCATTGCAATAAATATTAAACTTTATCGTTATTGTTTCCATACAAAGGTTATGGCACTCTTAACATTTTGTTCACAACTTGAGATATTAATATTATTAACTATTGCACATGTACATACATACATATATGTATATGTGTGTACATAAAGTACATAAATATATATCTGTAGTATGTTTGATCACGCATTTAATCAATTGAATTTTAATTAGTAGTATTAACGAAAAAATACAAACATAAACTGTCGTTGTTACTATCAACGACTGCAATTTGATAATGTTGAATTTATAAAAACAATTATTAAAATTCATATATTAATTAAAGAAATTAAGTGTGTGTTTTTAATGCTCACTAAAACCAAAACTGAAAATTATGATAATGACCATTATAACAACATTATGAATAATAAGGGAATCTTTAAACTTGCTTTAATTGATTTAGATTTCGTTGATATTGTACTCGTTTTTATGAGTGTTTGGCGACTACTTAAATACGTGCATTACTAACAGTGCTGGTATGTTAGTGGTTTTTTGTATTTTATTATTAAAGCTTTAATTACCTGTATATATGTATATTGACAGATTTTATTCTTTGTCTTTTATCAGAAATATTTTAGGTATACTTCTTAAAACTAGTGGGCCCAGACCGCTAAGCAGGTCTTAAGAAAATGTATTAATCGTTTTTATTCGAGTGTATATTTTAATATTGTAAATTTTTTTGCATTTCTCTTTCCACATGCTCGATTTTTTTGCAGCATTTTAATATTATTAAAATTGATAATATCGCACTCTTTTGTTTTTAATTTTTATTTTCTTTAATAATAAGTTATCTCGTAATAAACAACAAAAAATTTATTTTTATTAGACTACATTTAGTTGTTTTTGAGCCTATTAAGTTTAGGATTACAAACAGAAAGACCGACAGACCGACAGGCAAAAAGTCTTCTTGTGGTATTTTTATTCTATATCATATACTACCTAATACCCGGTGTGCTTCGCCACCCCAAATTTTAGTATTTAATTCATATGGCAGGTGCCATGCCCACTATTGTTAATGCACCCATTTTTTCCATAAATGTTTATTTGAATATCAAAGTTGCTTTTGTAAAATTTTAGTACTCTATTCGATATCGTTTTCCAGATATACGAATTTTAGTATTTAATTCATATGGTAGGTGCCACGCCCACTGTTAGTCAGTTGAAATTGCTTTTTTTTATTTTTAATTGAAAACAAAACAAGTAGAAGGCTGATAATACCCTTCACCGTCATGTACAAAGATATGAATACCACAGCGGAGCTAAGCCTAGATTTTAAATTTCCCTTTATTATTACCGACGACATCTTCGATTTTAAATTTTTACATAGTTAAATGTATTATACTTGCCCTTTCTTTTGATATTCATATTATTAGGTTTGAAAAAAATTTGTTCCGCCATTTTGTTTCAGATGCTGTTATGGATTTTAAACTTTTTTAATAGTTTATTGGTTTATTAGTACTGGTCAGGCCCTTTTATTTGATACCAATATTGTGGGGGTTAAAGGGACCAAAGTCGTAACTGCTATATTTGACTCCTATATTCGCCATTTAATCTAGGCCACCAACTCGGAATTTTTGCTTTATATAGCTTACTTTATTTTAATACTCAAGCCTTTTTCACATTATCCCCATACTTGCTCTCTCGATTTTTAAAAAACTTAAAAATATCGATTTCCTTTTGTAGATTTTAGGAAAAATACCAAAGCAGTTGTATTCTGGTGCTTATATCTCAGTTGATTTCAAAACAAATTTTAAGTTTTTCTTAAAAATAATTTCTATGATTACGGATTAAAATTTGGTGTCTTGTGGAGTAATTTCCTAATAAATAAAACGCAGTTTATATTAGAACAACTTAGAACTATATAAACTTTATTTATTTTATTTAGTTTCCTATGCAAGAAGCGTAATGCTGACTTCCCTTAGGTAGATAATAATTTGATAACGACTTTCTTCTTTGTATTTGCCTCTGTACGCGTCATCTAGGGTTGCCAGAGTATTGACTCTTATTGTGCAACGTAGGTGTGTATGTTAGGGAACGTACGACACAGTCTTAAGCGTGTTTAAAAATTATCAAGGAGTTTAAATAAATTTGATGTATTTAAAAAAATATATATTTTTTAAATAATTTTTGCTTATAACTTCGCCGATTAGTGACCAATTAGTCCAACATTTTTCACAAATACTTCCAGATGCATATTTAATCTATAACTAGTAACAATCGTGTCTTTAAATTATTTTAGGTGTGGAAAAATTTAATTGTTGTGGTAAAAATAATTGAAAAGACAGAGGCAGTCGTGCTTATTTGCTCATATCGCCGAAATTTTTGTGCGATTTTGCTGATACCTTACACGGGTCTTGGGTCAGACAGACGGATAACTCTTAATCCCCAATTCATAAGCTTTAAGAAAATATATACTTTATGGGGTCGAAAATGAATATTGTAGAAATTTAACGAGGAATGACAAACCTATATACAACCCTTTTACACCGTCGTGTACGAAATATTTATCAGCAAGGTCAAAAACAATCGTGAGTGCTATGAGAGGTGTTTGTTGTTGGTCTACCTCTCTGTTGTTGTTCATCACATTTTCCGCCATACATGGAGCTAGTATAAGTAAATCCACTGGGATCACAAAGCTTGTAAACTTTTACTCCATATTTGTGTGACTTTCCAGGGTTATACTGACGAAACTGTAGCCTACCTCGCCAAGGAATCATGCTTTCGTCAACAGCTAAATTTTCGCCAGAAACTCGAGCATTAACGTAGTTTTTCTCAAGAATTTGAAGCAAATGGCTTACCTTACCAAGGCGATTGCTACCGATTTCAGAGTTGTCAGCAAAATGGATACATTTTAAAAGTAGCTGAAATCGATTTCGCGACATTACTTGCGGGACAAAATTGTTTCTATTAAATTTATTATTGCTCCAGTACAGCGAAATAGATGGATACTTTACTAAACCCATATACATTAGAATTCCAAAAAAACTTTTTTATCTCCGCGATATTTGTATCACTCCATCTCTTAATGCGGGATCCACGAGTAATAATGGATTTGGCTACGAACTGTTGGGCGTTTAAATTTGTTTGGAGTACTACCCAGTCAACAAAATTATTCGATATCCTTTAAATATTTTACAGAAACGTCTAGAAGAAATTAATAATATTAAATGAAGTCTGTCCGATTTCTAAACCAAAAATATATAAAGTCATTTTGTGATGTTTCAATTCAATTTCATTCAAATATCTAAAGGAATGTTGAATATATTTTTAATCATGCAGTTGTTTAGATTTTTTTACAGACATTTTCAAGTCTTAATATATTAAATGTTTTTTTAGAGATAAAAAACAAAAACAAATTCAATGACCAAACTTTACTAAAACCTCATCATCATATTAATAAATATCTTTTATTTAGGTGATTTTGCCTCAAAAAAGTTTCGCACCAAATGCAATTTAACTGTGTGAGTTTTTGAATAACTAATTAATAGATTTTGCCTTTAATTTTTTTCCTATGATGTCAGATTGTCAGTCTGACGGTCTCTGGATCCGTTTAGTGGAAAATTTACTTAGATTAGTCTAGTTCAGTGCGCTTCAGTTGCATATAGAACTTTTGTGCGAAACCAGTCTGAAATTTAAGTTAAGTTAGTTAAGTGTTTTTAATAAAAATAATATAAAGCCTATAGTACACGAAATGTAAAAAGCCACATGCACATGTGGGTCTGACGTCAATAAAATGTTTAGCACTTTGGTTACATTTTTTTAAATAGTCGTAGTGGCAGCATGCGGTAAGAATTCCATATTACACGAAATGTATTTTAGTCCAAAAATGCAACTGAAACACATGTGGCCGAAGTGGATACATTTATGCTTTATAATGACGTCAAAATTACGTCACAGCCACATGCGTGTGTGGCTTTTTACATTTCGTGTACTAAATGCATTGTAGATGCTATTAAAAATTAGTGCAAAATTATTAAAAATAGTTTTCACATTTTATGTAAAAAAAAAAAAATTTGAAACAAATGTTTCTTTCTGTTTAGTATACATGTGTTTAATGCACCTATTAAAACATTCATTCATATATTCATGCAAATACATGATCCCTAATGACATGCTTCTATTAAAATCATAAGTGATTTCACCAGTTCTTTGTTATTAGTTAAAACCTTTAATCACTTCTTCGTCATATTTCTTTTTTGCTGGGAAGTAGTTCCGGGTCAAGGCTTTATGTGGGAACAAAAAAAAAATTATAGATGTATACGGGGTCTTTTGTTACTATCTCTGCCACTACTAGGTTGAAACTGCTGATTTTTAATTGCAAAATTGCTGAAAGCATTTCCGATAAATTAATATCACAAACGATTCTGTGGAATATGTAGGGGCTTCAAAAAGTTGTGTTCAACGCACACACGAACGGATGGCCAGACGGATGGACAAAGCTTAATCGAACATTTGGTTTTCTTTAGATACAAAATTGACATGATATTTCATCATTGTACGACCTTGCATGCAAGGTTAAACATGTCAGTGGTATAACATATCTTGTCATAAATTGATTATTTTCGATCTGAAGTGATTTCAACAGACAGACAAATATCAATAGATCTTCTCAGACGATATAAGAATTGATATGATTGTACAACCATTTTAACAAAACGAATAGATTTTTCACAATTTGTTCTCTTTTTGTGCTTACAACAAAATTTAATATCAATGATTAATATTGCTTAGCATTGAAGGTGCTAGCCACCGAACATTTATTAAATCTATGGCTACAAAAGAAAAATTTTATTGCAAGAAGTGAATAACTCGATCAACAGAAATTCTTGATTGCCACAATAAACCCGTTTTCTCTGTGTTCTAATCAAAATTCGTTAATAAGTTGTGTTATTTTTAATAAGACTGTCAGCCTGGCCTCGTTGTTTGTATAGTTTGTTATTGTTGTATGGTCAAGAGTAAACCGTCCCAATATTTTTATTTCTGTATCTGTTTTTGGCCATCTAAACACCTCTCATGTACTATTTAGCTTGTAGCTAAACAACAGTAACAACATTATAAGCAACAATCTTTCAAACAGTAACAACAGCAACAACAAACTAATCTATTCAACCATCCATCCGTCCATCTATCCATTTATAATCGTGCTATTTTGAATACAATTTTTAAATGTTTCAGTTTTTATATCATATATTTTCACGTATATTTTTTTAAATTTTTGCGTGTTTTTTTTTTTTTTTTTTTTTTTTTTTGCTGTAAGTATGTTTGCATGAAGTATGTGTAAATGTGTTTGATATTTCTTTGTATGTTTATTTATTGACCTTGATTTTGGTTTATATGAATGTTTTCTATAATTTGGTTGTGGCGTTTTTTTTTCGCTGATTTCATTTTGCTAAAAAAGCTAAACTAACTTAGTAACTAACAACATATGATGTGTTTGTTAGACGTTTGCTTTTAAAACCTCCAAAAATGAATCGCAAAACACACAATGTATTTTAGATTTAAACACACATATACTGTGTTACAAACATACATACCTACGTGAAACATGGCTAAATGGTCAAATTGAAGAGAAGAGTTTTTTTTTTTTGTATTTTTGTTTAAACAAAATACATACATTCTTACAAATGTATTAATAACGTTTTCTTTTTCGATTTGGCAAAACTATAAAACAATCTTATAACAAGCTTCACATAATCTGATTTTCACAACCAGATTCATCTAAAATCACCTTTAAAAATTAATGCAGGAAATAAACTATAAAACTGTGACTTTTGCAATTTCCTCATAAGAACTGTCTTGTATTATCATTTTTGCAAAATTTTAATTGTTGATAATACTGCAATTTTGTGTAGCTCTAAATGTTTTATTACTAAAGAGTGATGTGTTGTTGCTATAAATCTTTAAAAAGTTAATTACTTTATTTGCAAAAAATCTGGCAGCTTTTGTTTGATCAAAAAAGAACAAACTAATTAACCAAAACATCTTTTAAACCGAAAGTCATTAGATTTGAAAACAAATTTCAAATGATAATAATCATTTGAAATAAAACTTGTGATAAACAGCGATCATATTTACGTGCTTTATATGATGGTATAGATCAAAGAGTTTTGGTTGCGAAAATTATATTCGCACAATAGTCTTCGAGAATGATTTGCTCTTCTTAAGTTCTGTTTAATTATTGCAAGTAAATTTTATTATTAATAGTGACTCAGTAAAAATTCACTTGCATATCTTTAAATAAAAAAACGAATTTTTTGGGATAGTTGTCATTTTTGTATTGAATTGCAAGAAAGTCATACTCCGATTTAGAAAGGCATACAATATATATAAAACGGCCTTCACAACTCTTACCGCAGCCCATTACTCTTTGCGTGACTTCTTCACAGATATAATTGCTGTAATAAATGGATTGTTGAGGCGCCGTTTCGGTGAATCTAAATATCGACCAGATTTATGATATTCAATTGAGGCCACAAAAGCTCTGTTATTATATTACCGTAATAAATGCCGTTTAAAGTCGCCTCCCATACAAAATCCGAACCAAATCGTTGCTCCTTGTGGGTGCATTTGTTTCTCATGGATAGCATTAGGATATTTTGAGTACCAAAGTCGATGATTTTGTGTATTCACTAAATGATTCGAAAGGAAATGTTCACTTTGCTTTAATACCAATTAAACGAGTTGCCGGCTTCTTCCATTGCCTGCTTAACTATTTGAGTTTCTGAATATTTGAACTTTGAACTCATAGAAGTGTAGCTCTTTTGACAAAATTTGCTGTGCTTCGTGAAATTTAAAGTTTAATGTGTTTTCCGACACTTTCGCTTACAACAGCAATGTCTTCCAGAAACCGTCCAATAAGTTGACGCACAAGAGTCTTACTGTCCCTAACCGAACAAATATCTTTTAATTTTTTGGCAACTTTTCAAAAATTTGTCCCATTAGGTACACTTTCTCGACTGAAATTTCTTTGAAGCTTGCGAACGGTCAACACAACTCTTCAAATTTTTTAAATATTTTTTTAATATTTTTTTTTAATAATTTTGTTATGTTCATTCGTAAAGCACAGTTGCCAAATTTTAGAGTTGCCACTTGCTCAAGCAAAAATTAAACTAAATTTAAGAAGTGCATTTTTCAGACAAACCCTTTAGATAAGAAAATATAAAAACGAAAATAAATTTAGCAAATGGCCTAAAGATTATACAAATAAAATACAGAATTAAATTAGAATAAGTAGATTAGAGCAATGAGCGTACAGCTTATAAAAAACCAAATCAAAATAAAGAAATATTTAAAATACATATAGACATACACATATAAGTATAAATGTAATTTAATTATTATTGTCGTGCTTCTGTTTTAAGCTAAAATCTAAAATTTATTTAGACATGAGCTAGTGTCTAAAATTAAAGAAACTGAATTGTGATAATGAAGGAATAATCGCAAAAGTCTATTTTTGGCGACAATAGCCAGACAGAGTACACTTTTAATAGCAGCCACAATTTCATCATCAACACTGTTTAAATGGTTATTAAGTATTAGATGTAAATGTGATATTTTTAACTCCCAGGTTTTCAGTTAATTGATTACGCCTTTTTCATATTTCAATATCGAATTAAAATGAAATTAACCAACAGCAACCGTTTTTCTCTGTGAATATCTTTAATCTTGTCTATCTAATTTAATCACTAGGTTTGATCTATTTTAGTCACCAGTTAGACAGTGATAACAACTGATAACTATTTCATAACCTTTGTTTCCAATCACATGAAAACTACAATTTTTAACTTTCTGGTAATCCAGCCTTAAAGACTTAAACTTTATTTCCATCAAAATAAAACAAGCTATTAATTTGCCAGTTGTATTTGATAACGAATCATCTGAGCTTGTAAGCATATTATGTAGCACATCTCGGTGTGTCCTTCGAATTTATCGTTTTAAGCAACTTTAACGAGTGTATCTATATATTGGGTTACCGAGATGATACCCTACTTCTGTGTGAGTTGATTGCGTTTCAAAAAAATCTTAATTCCATTGCGATAATACCAACTTAGCAATAATGAAATGAATTTTGTTTTATTGTTTTGTTGGGTGCATAATCGTGATCTTACAAATGGCAAGAATAAAACATTTTACAGTGCCCATGCGGATATAACCTAAAGAAAATGAGGTTTAAAAACTTCAATGCGGGATTAAAAGCTTTTGCACATGACTTTGTTTTAAAATTTCTCATATTTATTCCATAGCACCTGATTGGATCATGACGGTTTGGGTATTTTATCCAGATTGCCGGCTAATCAGAGTGTCCTTTACATTAATGAAACCTGTATGGTAGAGAGGCTCCTACCTTACATACATAGTCATGAAGCTCTCTGTAAATTCTCGCCTGGTTAGAAACTATGAAAACTCTTGGTAGAATTCTAGCCTTCTTCAACTTTAGATTGTGTTGGGTAGCTGTCACTGTGGAGTTGTCCTCACCGAAATTGCACGAGGTAGATCGACACTAGAGTCAGAGTATAAACAGGGCAGAGCAAGACCACCGATGGGCCAGTATCTTGGGGAATATATGGCATTAAAAAAGAAAGTTCAGGCTCTATGTTCAAAGGTAAACTCTGCAGATACTACGGTTCTCCTAAGATATAAGGAGATAATGCTTGCTAATAGTTAGGATCAGTAAATTCGATCACTATACTCCGGATTACATTTGAATATATTTAAGGAAGAGAAAGAAATAAAAAATGTGAAGCCTGTGAGGTCAGTGGTATCTCAGAGTACAAACTAGAGAATATCCTTTGATTCATCTTGGGGTAAGATGGTTAGAAGATAAACAATTTGTTCTTTATAGGACTGTTATTTTGTCGGTCTTTTATATAAATTATTTTACATTAGTAATAACTTTATGCTATTTCTAATACATGTTTCATTTCGTTTTTTGTTTTACAAACACATGGGTCTCCGAGTGTGGGTGTTGGAGGGTCTTTTTACTTCCGTAATCCCCTTTCCTACCTACGTTCCTAGAGTAACTTTTCTCGAAACAACGCCATTAATGGAAAAAATATTACATACAGTGGTGGCCACGAATTTAAGACACGATATTTCACTTATATATTTTTGATAATTTTTACATCTTAGCGAAAAGTCTAAGATTCATGTTATTTTTCAAAGATCCTAGTATTGTTATGTAAAAAAATTAACAATAGTTTGTCGCCTATATTTTGTTAGAAATTTTATTTTCATATTATACAGATTAATACAAGTTTTAGCCAGAGGCCGAATTACGGAATTCGAACGTGATCGAAATTTGAAAATTCTTATTAGAATCTCTATATCTAAAGCACAGCGTACTCGATCGTTCGAGTAAAATTTCTATCGATATCGAATGCCGTAATTCGGCCCCAGGTCATGAATTTAGGACATAAGCAAAATAAAAGTTAATTCACTAAAGTAAAGCTCAGCTTCATAGAACAAAATTAGTATTTGATAGGAAATCCTTTATTTTTGATCACAGCAGCGCACCTCCTGGGTAAACTTTTAACTAAAGCCATACAACGTTCGTTTGTAATGGCTACCAAGCTTTCTGGATCTTTTCCCATAAATTGCTCAAATTTTTTGGCTCTACTGCTCGTACATGTTCCTCAACATCATTCCACAAGTTCTCAATTGGATTGAGATCCGGGGATTGAGCTGGCCACATTAGAACTGTAACTTTTTACTAGGCGCGAAGTGTGCTTAGGATCATTATCATGCATACATTTCCATATTAGAGGCATGTTGTCTTCAGCAAATGGTATCATAATGCTTGTCAGTATGTTTTTGTAAATATGCTGGTCCATTTTAGTGGTAATCTTGTAAATGTGACCTACACCATGCCAGGAAAATGATTCCCACACCATGACATTGCCACCACCGTGCTTAGCTGTTTTAAGAGTGTACTTTGGAAGATGCTCCAGGTTTGGAGGACGCCATTCGTATATTTTTCCAAAATGTCATCGGTCTGGTGAGATGTTCTCTTAAAATAGCTAGTCTAGATTTAATATTTTTTTGACACAAGTGGTTTACGTTGTGCAATACACCCACTTAAGTTTTTCTCATTCAAATGTCTTCTTATTGTCCTGGACGATATATTAATACCAAAATTAGATGAAATCCCATTTTTAATTTAACTTGATCCTTTAAAAGGATCTTTAACATCTGCTTTATAAATGAAGCTATCCTCCCTGGGTGTAGTTTTTTGGGCTCTGTTTTACATTTTGGTGCTACCATGTTGCTTGATGTATTCCAGGGCGTTGTAAATCTTGGATCTGGAACATTGAATAAGTTTGAAAATGTCCATTACTGTTTTTCCATCAGTTTTCAATTGTAGGATCAGTTTTCGCTCGGCATCCGAACTCCAAGTGCCTCTGGCCATTTTAAACTAAATATTTTGATGTATCCCAACAAAAAATGGAATAAAGCATTCATTACTTACCCATTAACTTCAAACAACACTAAAAAATCACTTAATAACCAAATATTTTTAATATGTTTTACACGTTTTTACAATAATGTAATAAAAATAGCAACAAAATGTAAAAACAAAAAAAACAAAATAACGGTAATTTTTCTTATTAAAAAATTAACTAGATCCAATTTGATATTGCAGTGTTGAAAAAATTATCATAACTAAGCCCGTTACATGTCGTGTCTTAAATTCGTGGCCACCACTGTATTTAGTAAACTAAAATCTCTGACTCCCCAAGCAAAATACAGCTGGTAAATAAAAGCCTTTCCAGAATTAGAATGTTACAAATAATTACTAAATAGTAAAAACAAAGATAGACAAAATAAAATTAAACAATAGATGCAGTTTATTCGGGTTATTTTGTTTTACACCTCTTTTTCTTTTAATCTTTAGCTACAATTATGAAATTAAACTCTAATTAGTTTCCCTGATATAGCCGGTGACTAAAACTGCATATTTTGCCAAAAAATCCCAAAAATTTCCCATTCCTTGTGTACACAATTTTTAAGAAAAAAACTAGCAGTTTCTATAACAGTTTTCTATAGCCTTTGTTTGAACTTTATTTGATATTCATACAATCGACAAAAAAAAACAGCATAAATAAATTTTACTCACACTTATATGTAATTAAGTATAATTGTTTTTTCATATTATTGTTAAATAAATAATTTATAAATGAGGTTAAATCAATGGAAAGAACTAAAACAATTTTCGTTTAACCAAGTGCAGATGTGTGTTTAGCTGAAGTTAAGAAAAGACAATATAGAAAATCTTAAATATCCCTGCAGATAAAGTAACTAGTATATGTCTAGAAAAATACTAGCTCCTTTTAACTTCATGAGCAACCGCGTATGTTAATTTTATACGATTTTTAGTTAATAATGCCATATTGCTTGGTTGTAGACGGCCTTTACTTTGTTTTAAGAATTTCTCAAATAAGATGGACCCATTCCGATTATTTTAATGGTATAACAACGTAATTTCTTTATGTATTCAAAAATCGTTCAGCACTAACACGGCTTTGTAGCTCTCCTGAAAAATTGGATTTTAAGACATACCGTGGTTGCCCATGAGAACCACAGATTTATCATTTATCAAACTATCGATTTTAATATTAGGTTTTCATAGTACTTCAACTACTTCATTTGTATATAGTTTTATACTAGTTTAAATGCTAGAGTTGTTAGAGTGTGGTGAGTGAGTGTTCTTAGCTCACATATATTCAAAAAAATGTTAATATGCATTTCACACCGCAATTTAAGCATCAAGGGCTATGAAATCTCAATTTGTCTCAGACAAGATTTGAAACAGGCTTTCACGCTCTAGCCACTACACCAGTACACTATTCAGATTATGTTGGATAGCTGGCACGGTGGAGTTGTCTGCACCGAAATTGCATACGAATTTGCACGAGGTGGATCGGCACTGGGGTCAAGGTATAAACAGGGTAGAACAAGACCACCGATGGCCCAGTATTTTGGGCAATATTGGCATGTGTAATGGACACAATACGAAATCTTGCTCTACGTGAAAATCACGGTACACTACATCTAAAGTTCATACACTTTCTGCTACAATGTTTATACACTTGTTTAGATTCAACATACGCTCAACACATTAACCGGGTACATTTTTCTCTCATCAACAAGTTTCATAGACTTAAAGTAAACATCTTTCATTACACATGGAAAAAGAAACTTCAGGCTCTATGGCCAATGCTAATTTCTACAGATAATACGGTAATCCTTAGCTATAATGAGTCTTGTTTTAAAAACAATGCAATCTTCAATTTTAAAATAAGCGAATGGTGAGTTTGTTTTTTTTTTTTTCAATTAATGCATGTGAGGTCGTCTATCACAGTCTTGTTACAGGTAGTTATATAACTACACAAAACCGCCACAACAATTTAACAATGAAACAATTTAAATACAGCGATATTTTGATTTTTTTTTTACAAACACATACATTTCAAATAGAAAATGCTTTTGGTTGTCCTATAATAACAGTAAAATCGAAATTAAAAAAACTATTTTACATAATCCCAGCAAAAATTCTAATTACAAAATAATGAGTTGAAAAAACACTTGTTCACTATTTACTGAGTGCCCCTGTAGACTAGTCAGTAAAGGACAAGTCAGTTATTTGGGGGTTGCGGGTTCGATTCCCGCCGAAAACTCTGGAATTGTCTGCTTCTCTTTATCTTTTATCCTAGATATTTCTATTCTTATTCTATTCTTCTCTCTATTAAGGCGTCACAATGGACCGTAATGGTCTCCGAGTGAAGGTGTGAGGGTAACTTTGCACCAGCCTTACCTTCCTACCTACCTACCTACATTTTGGCATCTTAACTTATTTTTTTTACACGAAGATGTCATTCGAGGCAAGTACTCACCACGCTTGCTTACAAATATTAACTCAAATAAGTACTTTCCTCCATCGCTTACAAATATGGACTCGAGTAATTTTACTTTTATAGCAACAGATAAGTACTTGATTTTAATAACCTTAATAACCTTTTAATATTTATTATGAACTTATAGAAGTCATTCGATTCTTCGAAGGACATAAATTTGGTTTGATTATTTTACAATAAGTTAATTTAAAATTCAGTTAAAATTCATAAGTTATAAACTTGTTAATGAATTGCTTTGCCGCTTTTTGCAAAAACATTATTACTTATACTCTAGGTGTGTTCAACTAAATGAGAATTACAAAAACTAATGTATTTAATTTGCTTCTGACTAATATCCCAATAACAAATTGTATTGAGTGTGTATCTAGGAAAAAGCTTAAATAATAATTACTTATGTATCATATTACAAATCAAGTCATTAGTAAAACACTCCTGAGTAAGACAGACGGTATATAGTAGGTATTGAAAAGTATCTATTTTTTGCTGGGATTCTAGCAATTTACCCGCTAATCCACTAGCGAATGGCCAAAGAGCCCTTGGTTATTTGGGTTATTGACAATAAAATGCTATAGTCTTACAAAATGGCGCTAATTATGGGATTACCACAAAATGATATAATCAGTCATGTTATTGTTGTTGGAACCTACAAGAAAGCCGAAGAAGGGGTACGATATAAATTCGTTGAGGCCTTGTGTATAACATTTAAATTATTCGACCGATATTATCTCAATTCATCCATTCGAAGTTTAAGCAATTGACAGCTATTTCCTACTGGATGATTTGTAGTATTTTAGAGTTTGAAACTTTTATAAATAGAATAAATATTTCAAAGGTTTATATATTTTTAAAAAGGTTTAATTAACATACAAATTTTGTTTTTTAACTTTTTTTAACTCTCTAAAACTAGGCAAAATTTCACCACCCTCAATGAGAATTTCACACTCAAGTTATAGGTTTGGCTGTTTTTGTCAGTCACATGACAGCTTTGTGCCAGTTCTATTCAAGTTTGAAATTTTACAAAAGCAAACAAATTTTTAACTTTCAACAGATATTTCTAAACTAGAGCTACTTTTTCAATAAAATGTTGCAAATATTTGCTTTTATATTTGATCTTTATTTGATAAAATATTGAATAAAACACACGAGTGTTTATTTTCTTTTTATCTAAGACACGCCAGAACATATATATTATTATATTCTGTTGTTATATTTGCAAATACAAAATATAATGAAATAAAATCGAAAGTGTTACTACAAACACCAGACCCAGACTGCAGTATACCTATTTAGTTTGTGTTAATATAGCATTAACAACAATAGTATTTTATTAAATAAATTGCCACTTAAATAATAAGTTGTGTGTATGAGTGTGTGTAAAAATTTATTTTTCACAGCTGAAAATATATTTTTTTTATTTTAACAATAAATTGTTACTGTGTCTTGGTATGGATTTTCCCTTTTCCAAAAAACAAGACATAACAAAAAAAAATATATATTCTAAAAAGAACTATTTAATTTTGTTTTTTAAAACAAATGTTTGCAATTGTTTTGAAATGTCTGCTTAACAACATATATTTTACTATTTATTGTACAGGAAAAGCAAACAGTTTCAGTAGAGTTAATCTTTTGTATATTTTTCTTTTTACCTTTTTTTATTGCAATTGCGATTAAAAATTACTTAAGTATAATAACTAGTATTGCAGGTACTTATAGAAAATTTTCAGAGCAAAAAAATTGTTAATTGAACATTAAAATTACGTAAAAATTTCATATTGAAGGTATTTTATAGTAAAAACTTTTTTTCTTTTTGGTTTATTGTAATGGTAAAGCCCAATAGTGAAAATTTCTAGAACAAAAAAGTCCGGCTAAGCTTTTTCATATCTAATACCATAGACAGACGACAGCGCTAATTTGCATTAAAATCTCACTAATGCAAATTAAAATTTTGCTATGACAGACGACTGTTTCTGCATTTAGTAAAAATTGTAAAAATTGTAAATGCACTAGCAATCACAAATCTGAACATGTTCCTACAAGTTGGGATGGCAGAAGGACCCTCTGAAATAAGGGAAAGGGAATTGTGGAAATTCGTAGGTTTAACGGTATCTTTTCATGGAGGTTATAATTCATACATACATACACATGTATGTGTAAGACTTTTAATGCAAATTAAAACTGTCGTCTTTCTATGGCATAACACTTGATTTTGAGCTATGCAAAAATACCAAAAGAAAGAAAACTGTCAATTCAAAGATTGTCCAATTTGGCACAGCTAAATCTTTTACCAAGGCGCAGTGCAATAAGTTGAAATTTATGCACTTCGTTCAGTAACCTTAAAGTTATCGATGATAATATTAATAAATAATAAAAAAAATTGTTTACAACCCGATTTTAATAATTTGAAAATAATTTAAGAGACGTAGTTTTCTTAGCATTACTCTGAAATGCCTTTCAATGTACAAATTGTAATGTAAAGATTTCAGTTCGTGGTTGTGTCTTCACAGAAGTTTTGCATTTTCTAAATAAATCATATTAAGGAAATACATATTTATAATTATAACGAAATGTGGTTTTGTATTTAAACAAAAAAAAAGAGCTTAAATATTGAACAAAATGTAAAAATTCGCTAGTGGAGTAGCGGGTATATTGCTAGTATCCCAGCAAAAACTAGACACTTTTCAATGACTATTACATATTGTCTGTCTTACTAAGGACTGTTTTAGTAATGACTTGATTAATAATGTGATACATAAGTAATTATTTTTTAGGCTTTTTCCTAGATACACACACAATACAATTTGTTATTGGGAAATTAGTTAGAAGCTATTCAAACACATTACTTTTTGTGATTCTCATTTAGTTAAGCACACCTAGAGTATAAGTTATAATGTTTTTGAAGAAAGCGGCTATCCAGTTTGTATATCGGGGAAAACAGTATAATTAATTAATTAAAATTAATTACCATCATTTTATTAAAGTCCCGATTTAAATGTGATAATACTTTAAAATTACTTTAACAACAGAGAATCTTAGGATTATACTGTCTAATATCAAATCAAGTCAAGATCGCATTAATCACAGAGTATCAATTGCCCCGCTCACATTGCAACGCCGAGTAAAATTGATTGTTCATCTATTATATATATAAAAATAAGTTGCATTGTGTTAGTAATTGATGTTCTCTGGAATGCGTGAAGCGATTTTGTTTCTGCGAAGTTCATATGAAAGGTGATGTCAGTACCAAGATTTTTTATATAAACGGTCTCTGTGAACACTGCATTAATTTCCAATATTTGCTTACGACATAGCATTACAATAAAAGCAATTTATCACTGATTTAAATGAATTGGAATTGATTTTTTGTTCTTTTTTTTGCACTACGAAGTCTGCAGGGGGGTTGCTAGTCTTTATTTAAAGTTATAAAATCAAAGCTAGTCCCTACTAAGGTTTTCCTCTAGTAGGTCGTTTAGTGGCCATTTTCTAAGTATTGCGTGAACAAATTTTTTTTTTTCTTTTTTGCACTACGAAGTGTGCGGGGGGTTGCTAGTCTTTATTAAAATTTATGAAACCAAAACTAGTCACTACTAAGTTTTTCTTCAGGTGGATTGTTTTTTGGCCATTTCCTAATTAAGTATTTTATTTTAAACTTTGGTGAATTTCACAAAGCTGAAGGTGAAAATAATCAGATCCACGCATATGAAATGATAATCCTGAAAATATGTCACAACCTTCGTTGTTGAAACTTTTTGAGAGCTCCTAAGTTTTGGTATTTTATCAGTTTTTATAAAATTCAAAATACCAAGTATATATACAAAGAATAATTTTTCAAAATACTTTTAACTCCCTATTGGGATCGACAAAGTATAGGGATACCTTTATATTTTTGTATTAAAAATTATTAGCCACGAGCTTTTTATTTATTTTATTATAAATAATATTGGCAAAAAGTAACAAGAACTTTAAGACAATTATCTAATTTACAAGGGTTTCCTAAGTGTCTCATTATCATAAAATTAAAATTTCCCAAAAAATATAAAATAAATAGTTGAAAAGTTTTGTGTTGGTAATTGAAAAATTTTCAGACCTTTTAAAATTTTTGAAAATTATGACAGTGACAATAGGAAACTTAGGACATTTTGTAAATAAGACAAATATGTACCTATTAATCGATTGATCGAATATGAGTTACAAATTGATATGAAAATATTTTACGTTTTTTCTTTTGCATCATAAAGAGTTCCGAACAGAACTCACATGCTTCTGCTACAGTTATGGGACCATTTTTATCTCTGTCTACATTGGGGTATCTAGCTTTACACTAGTTTCAGACTCTTTTCTAAGTATAATCCCAATTGCTGTTCCGTTGTTAGCTGTTGGCAACATCTTTTTATCATACTGTTTTGTGGTCCCAATAGACAATTGTAAACTTAGATATTTAAAAAATTATCTACGTCGGTCAGTGGAAGTGAATGGTCGACACCTCCCTTAGTTTTATTATAATAAATTCTGGCTTAGCTGTCAAAGTGTTTTATACAGTTTTTTTAATTTTTTGGCACTTTGTGCATATACAAAGTTGCCTCATTGCAATATTTGCAGAACATGTTTGTCCTAAATATAATTTAGAATATGGAGTTGAATGAGTTCTATCAATAAAGACTTTGTTAAATAAATATTTAATAATACACCAACCTGGTTTTATATGCTTCCTGGTGTGAAACGTTTATTTTTCTTACTGCCTTAATGAGGGTAAGATTTTACAAACTTTATATTTTTACTAGTTCAAGGAAAAATTATAGGTTGTTATATTCCCTCTTGAATCCTCAAACCTTAGTTTTTCGCAAATATTCTGTTAGTTTTTCCATGTACAACTGGTCGTGCAATGAGTATATTTTATACCATACTTTTTAGCCTTTGATGGCATACACTGTGTAAACTGACTTTCTCCACGACAACCGATATATTTTTTTTTCTGTAAGGTGTTAATCTTTCATAAGATACCCGTTGGGTTAGCGGGTTATGTCGGATTCTTACCGACTAAAACCACCTCCAACATCATACGCCCTGCAGGACTGTCCTTTCGGATATTGCATCACAGGGCAGGATAGGCCTAACCAGCCTTTATTGTACTCGTATGCGAAAGTCTTCTGTCTTCCTCTTCCTTTCTTAGTTCCAAATGAATATGTTTGACCATGTTGCATACCATCATATTTTATACACTCAGTTGATGCCCGATTAACTCATTTGTTCTTCGCCGTGATTCATTAAAACATTACGTGCTCAGGATCTTCTATTACGTTTGGATAACGGGGACACATGGGAGATTTGTCAAGTCCAAACCTATAAAGTAATTTCTAAAACCACCATGCCCAGATACGAATTGTGTTAGGTAGTAGTTTATCTCTCCGTGTTTTCTATTTATCCATACCTCAACATTTAGTATAAGTTTGTATGTCCATCTTCCTTTTTTGGTTCTTTCCCATCGTGACTGCCATAATCTCAGTGATGCATCTCTCTCTAGTTTACGAACTGCATTTGCAATCTGTTCTCCTCTCAGCTAGGATGTCTATAGGAATCATTCCCGCGATAACAAACGCTGCTTCATCAGAAACCGTTCGGAAAGCGCTACTTATGCGTAGTGTACACAGCCTATATAAAGATAGGAATTTCCTTGCTGCAGTTTTCGCCTTCAGAGCTTCAGCCCATATAGGTGCTGTATATATCATCAGCGAACTTACTACAGTGTTAACAATTTTTCTCTTAGATTGCCTAGGACCTGCAATGTTTGGCATCATTCTCTCAATAGCAGCTCTTACATTTGACGCTTTTTGGCAGATAGAGTCGAAATGCGTCCTAAAGTTTAACCTCGCATCTATCGTGACACCCAGATACTTAAGCCATAGTTCGAATGTAAGTTCGTGCCTTCCAGCTTTTATTTAAACGCTTTCTATTTTTCGGCGACTAGAAATAAGGACAACTTCCGTTTTATGTTCCGCCAATCCCAGTCCAGCACTCGTCATCCATGATCCAATGGTATGAATTACTTCATTAGCGAGAAGCTCTATTTCGTCGATATATCTTGCGGTTATTACCACAGCGATATCGTCAGCAAATCCTATTATAGTATCTTCTTTTGGTACTTCCAATATAAGGACATCATATCCTATTGTAGTAACTTCTTCTGGTACTTCCCAAGTAAGTACATCATTATACATGAGATTCCACAACAGTCGTCCTAACACCGACCCTTGAGGAACACCCACCGAGATGTTGTACGTTCTCCTTCCCTCATCTGTAGAGTATATAAGTTTTCTATTGTAAAAGTAATTGCTTATAATCCTCGTCAAATAGCGAGGTACTCTAAGGCTTAGTAGTGTTTAAATTATAAGGCTCCAGCTAGCCGAATTGAATGCATTTTTCACATCTAAGGTGATTACTGCACAGTACTTCCTTTTTTCTCCTTTGCCATCTATTGCCATTCGCGCTATTTCATTGACCATGTGAATTGCAACCGATATCAAAGCATATTTATACAACACGTAGTCTTCATTAGTCAGCTGATTATAATTTTCCTCACTTATTTTAAATTTCAGCTTTCAAAGTTCATAGATAAAAAAATATTTTTCTCTTTTTTCTCATTTATTTCAAATATCAAACTTTATATATAAAAAATATAAATAAAAAAACTTTCCGAACTGCGATTACCTAATGAATAAAGATGCCTTGTCCAATATCATCAATATTTATACACTCACCAGGGCTGTATCTCTTTTGTAAATAAGCATTTTACATAACACAAATATTTTAAAATCCTTATTATTGTTATTATTATTTTGTTTGGACCTAATTACATAAATTTTGTGGTTTCTTAATATGACAGTTCTCCAGATATACTATAAATAATACAAAATTAGAAATTATTGGTATAAGTTTGAGCAAAGTAGCATCGAAGCAGTTTACAGAGCATTTGCAAATATTAAAGCAGAGATTATAAAGATAAGAGATTGAGTAAAACAAAGTTAAGCGATTGATAAAAATCTTAATTCTGTAAGTATTTGTCCTTGAAAATAATAAGAAAATATTATTCAAATTCTTCGTTGGGTTTTTACTGTCCATTTGTTGTTCCATTTGAATATTCAAACATCAACCTCTAAGCACCTAAACCCAAGATCTCTAACGCAAAAAAATTGTTTTTAATTTTTCTGGTGTTTCTTTTTCATCATTTACCATAAACAAAACAACCCATAAACCTTTATTACAAATTTCAATTGAATAGATTTCTTTAGAACTATTCAAACACACTTTCTTATCTGTCAGCTGACAGCATGTCATATCAATTTCTATTTCAACACACACACAAATGTGTGTGTTACCAACCCCTTACAAAAGCGATACCTGCAACTTGATAAATACGATAGTTTTATGTGTATTTTTTCAAAATATTTATTTATGAAAGTAACATCTTTTACTAGTTACTTTTTTGCCAACCTCTAGTATATTCCATATTTGTATGTGTGTTCTTTATGGCAAAACAAATACAAATAAAACCCATAACCTGAAAAATAAAAGTTGCAACAAACAAATCATGTGTCAAATAAAAATAATCGATCATTTGATTTGCACAATATAAACTTTTAATTTTTTTTAAAGGCAAAATTTGTCTATAGTCATTTACTTTTTATTAAATAAACAACATTCTTATCGAGCTTTTTCTTATTAAATATTATTTATTTATTTTTTTCATTAATATTTTTAATTATTTTTTAAATCGCAATTGGTGCTATTTTGTCTAGTGCTTTCGTGTTGTTTTCTTTTCCAGAACTTTTGTTCGAAATATGCTACGTGTGTCAGAGAGTTTGTAGTTATGAATGTATGTAGTCAAAAGAAATTGTGATTTTTTCTTATCACATTTTTTTTACTATGTTAGAGTTTGTTTGAGGTACTTTTTTTCTGATTTAATCAAATATAAAATTTTTATTAAACAAAATTGTCCAGCAGTCAGTTTTACTTAGGTTTAAATAAACTAGAATTTACATATTTTATAAACAGACAAGGAGACGACAGATAAGTGCCTTTGCTTTTAGACCCCATAAAGTATATATATTCTGAATCAGGGTTTGATTTTATGACGATCTAGCTATGTCCGTCCGTCTGTCCGTCTGTCCGTCTGTCCGTCTGTCCGTCTGTCCGTCTGTCCGTCTGTCCGTCTGTTGAAAGCACGATAGAGGTCGCACCGAAAAAGCTAGGGGGCTCAAATTTTGCCAGAATCTTTCTTATAGACAAGGTTTGTTTGGTATTGAAAATGGGCTAAATCGGAATATTAGGAAGAGAGTTATAGATCGAAAAGCAAGAGTAGGTCGAAAAAACCGTGTCCTTCAAACATCGAATAAAATGGAATTGTGTCCAAACGCATTAACGTAGACTCATGAAACTTCGAATATATATTTCCTGAAAAAAAGCACTATTTTTCCCCGAAAATTGTCTAAATCTATGCATTAGGAGAGGAGTTATCGATCAAAATGTACGAAAATTTATACCGCACAGTGTATTTTTCGGTATATTTAAAAACAAAAACGTCATAAAAGCAACAAAATTGGATGTACCACTCTGAAATTTTGCACACTTTATTTATTGGTGAGACGCTTTTTTGTAACGGAAAATCAATGTGCCACGCCCACTTTTACGCCCACTTTTACGCCCACCTCCCATATTACGTTTTACCCAAAATTCATATAATTTCTCAATTTATGTAGATTTTGGAATAATAAAGGGCTATATTGAAACATCTCAGTTGTACTCATTCGAAAATACAACTTTGACACGCCCACTATAACGCCCACTTTTCACGTTATATACCGTTAATGAAATTTAAAAGCTCATAAAACCGCCAAAATTAGAGGTATGATGATCAAACTCGCTGCGTATATCCTTTTAGGCAATGTCATTACTGCGCCGGAAAATTAGGGCGCCACGCCCACTTTTACGCCCACCTCCCATATAACGTTTTACTTAAAATTCATATAATTCCTCTATTAATAAAGATTTTGGAATAATAAAGGACTATATTGAAACACCTAAGTTGTACTCATTCGCAAAAATAGCTTTGACACGCCTACTATAACGCCCACTTTTCACGTTATATACCGTTAATGAAATTTAAAAGCTCATAAAACCACCAAAATAAGAGGTATTATGATAAAATTTGCTGCGTATATCCCCCTAGGCAATGTCATTACTGTGCTAGAAAATTGAGTTGCCACGCCCACTTTTACGCCCACCTCCCATATAACGTTTTACTCAAAATTCCTCTAATTTCTCTATTAATAATGATTTTGGATTAATAAAGGGCTATATTGAAACACCTAAGTTGTACTCATTCGCCAAAACAACTTTGACACGCCTACTATAACGCCCACTTTTCACGTAATCTACCGTTAATGAAATTTAAAAGCTCATAAAACCGCCAGAATTAGAGGTATGATGATCAAATTTGCTGTGTATATCCTTCTAATCAATATTATTGTTGTGCCAAAAAGTTTAGGTGACACGGCCACTTTAACGCCTACCTCCCATACAACGGCTTACCTTAAATTCATGTAATTTCTCTATTGACAAAGTTTTTGGGAAAATAAAGGGCTATATTGAAATATTTAAGTTGTATTTATTAGTAGAAACTTTATTGACACAGCTACTTTAACACACTTTCATTGAATTTTATTTCATTTAAGGACCGATGTTGTATTTAAATAAAACACAAATTATTTAAGATATTATTATTTCTTTTTATAATGATAATATTTGTATGGTTCAATTATGTATTTAACAAAATATCGGCCAAATGGCCCCCCCATCCTTGGCGCCACTCCTCTATCTGATGGTCGAAATTTTCAATGACAATGTTGATGCTCAATTATTGGGCATGATGATGAGTCGAGGTTGACTGCTCTTTTGCCACACTATCGCAAAAAACAGCAATAGTTCCCATTCAACGAACTAAGAAGGCATTCACAGATTTTCTAACATTTTATACAGACCTGTTTTGCAGAAATTTAAATATCTTTTACAATTCTCCCGATTGTGGACGAATTTGAACGATTATGTTGATCAAAAGAATTACGAAGTGCACAAAATGCATTTTGATTTGAACGCCCATTTTTATAAAAAACCTGAATAACTTTAAAGCGTTGCTCATTTGCGTATCTTTCCACGGATCAAAATGAGTAAGTTTGAGATTGAGAAATGTCAAGTAAAATGCAGAAAACAAACTTAAAGACTAGGTGTAGTTCACCTTCAACTTGGGCCCTTAAAATTTAACCACCCTCTACAAAGAAAGTGATACATATTTTATTATAAAGAGATTATTCCATAATGATTAACAAAATAATAAATATTGTGCTTTAAATGTACACAAAATTGGTGGTGGGTATAAAAGATTCGGCACAGCCGAATATAGTGCTCTTACTTGTTTTTTAATAGAAAAGCCGCTACAATAATACCCCGATTAGTACCGTTGTTATAAGTTTGTTGGTGTCTAGGTGTAAAGTGTTTCAGGTTCTCAGGGTTACCTGAATATGCATATCCTGCTTGGAATAAAATGTCCATTGCTTCCTCTATGTCTAATGGATTTCAACAGAAAAGAATTGTCGTCATTGGTTCGGGTATTTTGCTTTAAAATATATTCAATGCTGATTGCATGTTATTTTTTGCACTCTGTCTAGCAGCTTCTGTTTCTCCTAGTATGATCACAATTTTCTTATTGGGCCTATGCAATTTATCTTTTACTTCATTATAAAATTCTACAGTATTGGTATGGAAAGTTGTTGCTCTTAGTTCATCAAAGAGTTCGTCACACAAGTACGCCTATCTCCAAAATTTTATTGAAGGACATTTTGCATTTGTGCCCAAGAGGTGGCATGGCAATTAATTTCTATAGCCTGTCTCGCTTTTCCCTTCAATTTCGATTTTATTATTTCCGCAAATAGTTGTTTTGCCCAATCGTCATATGTCTCTAAGTGTGGATTTATTCTATCAATTAGTGTTGTGAAGTTTTGTAAAGCTTCACTTTCTCCACAGAAGTCCGGTAAATTATTCAAATATTTTAATGGGTCAATAACTAGTCTATTTGATCGGTCTCGCACTTCGTCTACCATTTTTATCAATATCAAAATAGCAGCAAGAAAAATTTGTACAAAAAATTTGGTTTTAACTTAGACTCTAATACACTTTTGTATATAGTATATAGTATAATCCTATCTATTTCTGATTCTATGTTTATTCTTTCAATTGTATGCATTTATTTATATATTTTTATATAATAATAATAAAAAAAAATTTGTTAAAAATTTAGTTTAATTGTTCCTTCTAGGTGATGTTTACAGGTCTTTACGTTTTATATACGTTCTCAAAATATTCACTTTCAATATATTTTTTCTTTGTCACGATATTCACCAACCAGAATTCACTTCTAAAAATTTTTTCTTTACAAAAATTTTATGCAAGTCCTTTGATCTTTCAAAGAATTTTTCAGGAGATGTTACTATTTTTTTTTTAACAAAAACTTTCCACGTCCTTTGATCTTTCAAAGAGTTTTTTAGGAAAGGATACCTTTAATCTTTTATAAGTTTTTTTCTTTTTTCACGTCCCTTGATCTTTTAAAGGATTTTTCACAAAAGCATTCTTTTAATCTTTTAAAAATGGTTTTTGGCGTTCTTTAATCTTTCAAAGGATTAGCGTACCGCGTAAATTCATTAAAATGAAATAAATATTTTTTCCACAAAGGATAATACTTCGCGGTATCTTACCAACTGCGCCAAATAGAGGTTCGATAGAAAAACCTTTAAGAAAAAAAAAACAACTCAAGGGCCAGAGTTGGTGTTGTTGGGACTGCTGTTGGTGTGTATATAACTCCTTCCTGCCCAGATTGAAGCAAAAGGCACGAAGGGACAGTAGCTTCATCAAGGATTGCTTGTTTAATTTTAGTTGCATACATCTTTTTTAGGATGGAAATCACTGTTGCTGTAATAATTACCCATATAAGTGATTCGATGCCGTTTCATTCTGCCAGTTGAAATTGTAATCTGATAGCTTTCTTAGTGTAATTGTTTTAATCTCCGACGAGGCGTGAATTTCGGAGATGGGTACTGGAACAATATGTCTATCCAAAAAGTGTTTATATCATCACTATATGTAATGTTATTTTACGCATACTACGCAATTCTTGTAATGTACCACGCATGTACCATTTAATGAATATTTGTTGATATTGCAAGTCGTCCCTATTTGTGTTTTTGGTATATTATAGAATAAAATTAAGTTAGGTTCCGGCTGCCAAATGGATTGTGAGTCACCGATGTCATTTACAACGCACTTTGCACCTTGGTTTTTAAATAGATGGCCAATATAGCTAGAGTTCACGGCAACTTCTTCTTTTTTAATCTTAGAATAAAAGAAAATATTTTTAATTTTTGGACATTTTTCCGAAGTTTACATAATCTTAAATTCATTTAATATTACATAAGGTTCTGTAACAATAATTTTCTGCTTATTAATAGGTAAGGGAATAATATGATAAAATTGATAGAAATTGGGATTTAAGTTGGGAATCTGAACGTTAAAAATAATATTGGATTCATTATAGTAAGCTTGAAGTCCAAGTAATTCATATATGTTTTCTACAAATTTCATCTTAATGTTCAAATTTTCTAAATGTCTTGTAATATGTTCAATTTCCTCTGGATGTAAAATTAGTTTAGTAATTATATTTAGTTTTGCCAGAATAATGGCTTCTGAAATGTCATTTATGTGACTAGTAAGTTTGTCAATCTTGTAGTTCACCTGATTAAGGTATTGCATTTCCCTAATAGTAGTTTCTGTGCTTTTTACAAGGTAGTTGGTTTGATTTATTTTTCGGCTTTAAAAAAGTTCTACAGTTCCTTGTACTTCATTAATGTGGTTTGTTATATTAGAGAATCTAGCAACCATATTCATATTAAATTTATGATATTTTTCCATGATATTTTTAATTATTTTATTATTAGATTGTAGTTCACTAATTTGACGATTTATTTCCTGGGCATAATTAGCGTCCATATTTCCTGTGATAAATTTTATTGCATGTCCCATTCCATCAATAAGGCCGCGTTTAGTGCGTTTAGTCATCAAAGTATTTAATTTTAGTTTCAATTCTTTTAGTTTTATTCCTGTTGTGTCCGTATAAGTTTTTGTTGCACTATTTATCTCGAAGGCTTTAACTGTTTTGTTGATTTTGTCAATATTTTCCTTATACTTTTCTAGGTTAACAATATGAATAAGATTGCTATAGCTTGTGGCATGCCTTGCTGGTCCTAGATTTATTGGTAGAATGCCCTTATTATTAGATAAGTTGCGAATCTCAATATATTGTGCCGTGCTTAACCTGGCCCTAAAAATATAAAATTTTTTGTTTCCTTTTAATGCGGGATTTATGAATTTTTTGATTTTTAGTTGTAGTTATTGTATGAAGGTTATCGTCCTTGACTTTATGTTTGGAAAATCTTTAGGTGATTCCTTCTGCAATTTTCCCTGTATACAGTGTCATTAATTTGTCTAATTTCAGGGGCTTGTCTGGAGGTATTCAATTTGTCTATGCATTTTAAAGAGGAGGATTTTAATTTTCTCTTAATTTCTGGAAATAATGTTTCCTGGAAATCGTTAAGCTTCCTAAGATAATCATGTTCATTATTGAATGTTACGTTTTTGTCGAACCTGTACGTTCGCCCATGGAAAAGTTCAAAGGGTGTTAATTTAGCTGTAGAATGTACTGAGTTGTTATAAGTTATTACTACCTCTGTAAGCCTTTTCTCGTGGTCGATTTCCGACCTATTAGCCTTTTTGCCTTCCAAAATTATTCTGTAAATTTCTGTTGAAAAGATGTATAATGAAGTTCGATATCATATTGTCTGCAAAATTCCTTAAAGATGTTGTTCGTAAACTCTGAGCCTTGATCGCAAGCGATTTTCTTGGGAATACCATATGAGAATATACAAATTTTAAGTGATTTAAGTACTGTTATACTATTTCTATTTTCAAGAACATAGGCTGCCGCGAATTTGAAGAATTTATCGATAATTGTTCCTGATATATAGTTTCTAGCGTCATTGGACTTCAGTTTTCTCTAAAATCAATTGTATGTTATATTCATTAAGAGGTTTTTCTGATATAAAGATCCCATCATCATTCATTATGGTACCTTGGGTGCCTTGAGTAGAATCATTTTCGTTAATATCGACATTCATGTGGTTTACATCAATTCTAACTCTGCTTAAAGCGTCGGCATTAGTATTTTGTGTCCCTTTCCTGTAATATATCTCGTAGTCGAATTCTTCCAGTTTCAGCCTCCATCGTACTAGTTTTGAATTTGGATCTTTCAGGCTCATTATCCATGTTAATGGACGATGGTCAGTGACGATTTTAAACTTTCGACCGTATAGGTATGGGCGAAAATATTTGGTTGCCCATACAATTGCCAATAGCTCTTTTTCTATAGTGGAGTAGTTGACTTCGGAATCGCATAGTGTACGGCTAGCGTAGCATATTGGTCTATCACTGCCAATTGGCAGTCCATTAATCCACTAGCATCGGTTGTAAGAACGAATGGTTTAGAAAAACCTGGATACTGAAGAAGAGGATCATTGGATAATATAGTTTTACATGTTTCGAATGCATTTTTATAATTTTGGTTGAAGTCGATTTTGCTGTTTTTCTTCAGACACATTGTCAAAGGCTTAACAATTTTCGCGAAATCTTTTATAAATTTCCGGTAATATTCCACTAGTCCCAAAAAGGATTTGATTTCTTTTGGTGTTTTAGGGATTGGAAAATTTTTAGTTGCCTCTAATTTCGCAGGGTTAGGTTTAATGCCCTCCGTAGAAACAATTTTTCCAGGAATGAAATTTCCTTCCTTAAAAACTCAGATTTGTCCAACTGTATTTTAAAATTGGCTGTTTAATCTTTCAAAAACTTGTCTCAAATTTGGAATATGTTCCTCCAGAGAAGTGGAAAATATAATAATATCGTAGAAATAAACTAGACATATTTTTCCTATAAAATCCTACCCTCTCAAATGTGGAAGGGGTATTTTTAAGTCCAAATGGCATCCCTATGTACCCATAATGCCCGCCTTCAACTGTGAAAGCAGTTTTTGGATATCCCTCGGATCCATTTTGATCTGATGGAATCCGCTGGCGAGATCTAGTGTCGAAAAATGCATACATTTCCCAATTTATGCAGAATATCTGTGATATTCGGTAAAGGGTATCTTTCCGAAACTGTTCCCTCATTTAGTTTGCAGTAGTCAATAACAAGGCGCCATTTTTGTTTCCCGCTTGCATCTTTTTTCTTTGGGACTACCCATACGGGGGAGCTCCAGGGTGAGTAAGATGGTTTAGTTATGCCCTGTTCCAGCATGTTACTTATTTGCCTCCTTACTTCATCCTTATGGATGTAAGGGTAACGATCTGATTTAGTGTATACTGGTATTTCGTCTATTGTTTGTATAGTGTGTTTAATTTGTTTTGTAAATGAAAGGCTTCGATTCTCCTTGTAAAACACCGAGTTGAATTGACGATAGAGTTTATGGAGAAGTTTTCTTTCTTCTACGTTTAAATGCTGTAGTCGTAGTGAGAATTTTATGTCTTCCTCATTATCGTTTTCAAAATATTCTGGATTAATGCAATTGAGCTCCACGTAGTTTGAGGAGATAAAGGGACCTGCCTTTATTGGTTGCTCAAGGTGTAGAATTTTTTCGTAGTTTGATTTATTTATAACTTCCATGTTACTATGCCAATTATCCGAAATGTAAATGCCTTCGGAAATTTTAAGATTTGTTGAAATCTTTGTTTAATTAACGAGGATTTCACCATTTTCGATATCACGAGAAAGTTTTATAATGTTCTTCGAATTAGCTGGTTCTAAATATTTATGTGAAGTTGTGTTTGGTTTCATTTGTAACAGAATAGTGCAGTTTGGTGTTATCAAGAAATTATTTTGTAAGTCAATGTTTGCCTTGAGTTTTTGTAACATATCGATTCCTAAAAGCCCGTCGAAGTAATTATGGAATTTGCAAATTAGTAATTCTAGTTGACCATTTTCATTAAATTATCTGAATATTGGTATGTAAGTTTTCGAATTTAATGTAAATATATTTATTAGATATAGTAGTGGTAGTTACGGGTTGACACAAAGGACAATTTTATTAAAATAAAATATTAAATTCAAATTTTGCAACGTTTCGTCTAGTGCATTACAAAAATTGCTTAAAAAAAATTATTAATAAAAATAAATGGTTTCTAAAACTTCATTTTCAAAATTCTTTGTCATTAATTTTAAATTTTTCAAAAATTTGCTTTAAGTAAAGACCTGTGTATATCAAAATGTTTGTAAATAATAACTAAAAAAAATTTTAAAAACCTGTTAGAATTTGTAAGGCTTATACCTAAATGTTCTCTGTTTCATATTTATTACTTTTTGAAAAAACTATATCCTTGTAATAGTTCCTTCTGCACCACAGGGTGCAAGTTAAAAAAATACAAACAAAAATAAAATTCTTAAAATTATTTTAAGTTGAAATGATGACACATATTTAGATATGTAAAACAGAACCATATGACAAAATTACAAGCTTCCCAGCAAAAACTTTACTTACAAAATAAGTATAAAAGTAATTCAAATTTATTGAAAGATTTCTTTATGATAAAATTACTCATCAAAAAATTTAGTTACAAAAAAGAAACAAAATAAATGGCTTCAAAATTGCTTGTTATAAAGAATCTTTAATAAATTTTAAGTTTTAATAAAATTTCTTAATTTGTATAAAGTATTTTATGTAACTAGTAGCTGACCAGCAATGTGGTCAGGGACATTGCTGGTCCCAACATAAATATTAATTAAAGAAATTAAATTAGTAAAATTTTTATACATACACACACAGATGTATGTACGTGAAAAAATTAGACTACAGTACCACCTATAGGGGAAAAATTTTAAGGTTTTCTTCTTTGATATCAAAGCTACCTATGTTGTAAATATAAGTCGTTTTGTTTCATGAATTTATAAATTTTTTAATAATTCGGCTATAGCGCCATCTTTTTTGAAGTTCCTTTTTCTACCCTTTTTTCGTTTTGGGGGAATTTCGTTACAAATATTGTGACACAAGAATTGTATATATTAGATTTATAATATTCTCTTTATACTTAAATTAATTATGTATAATTATGTATTTTATATTTTAAATTAATCAGTTACAAAACAAATTAGGAATGAGTTATAATTTAATAGATAATAAGTAATGCAAATATTAGACAATTGTTTAAATTGTAAGTAAAGTTTTTGCTGGGTTGTACATACAAACGCACATTTAGCCATTTCAAACTAAGTGTTTGTTATTATTATTTTTAATGTGTTACACAATTTTGGAACGATCTTTTTGTATGAGAGTGGCACGAACTTATAATAGGTTATCGGATACTTTAAGGACGTTTGATGTTAATATTGATTCTTTTAGGAAAAAACTTTTTCGCGAGTTGTCTGATAATAGTACTTAATTGAATGACCATTCTCTATCCATTTACATATTTCAATCTTGGTCTCAAGTTTGGTTAGTTTGGCTTATATTTTCTGTGCAATTTTCTTGTCATTATATTTTTAATTCCTTTATATTTACTTATATTTAAATTATTACATTATATTTTTATAGTTTAAGTAAAAAGCATTGTAAATTTTTATTTTTTTTGGTAGAAGTTTGTAGCCAATTATGGCCTAGAGGCTTGGTTGCCGAAATTTAAATAAATAAATATATAAATAAATAAATAAAAGAATAGTAATTTATGGTGACAAGTGTTTTATATAAAAACCATACAAGATCACATAGATTTATAAAATATATAACAACAAATGTTTTAAATGTTTATAAGATGATAATTTCAGGCAGATAATATTGTTATGCAGTCATGGACTATATTATTTTCAAATAAAAGTCTCAGTCGACTTTCTTTAGAGTTTCATCGAATGCATCGATTGTATGTCTTCCATCTGGTAGTTACATAGAGACTACTTCAATGTAGTCCATGGCTGGATTATATAGTCCAACCCTGGGTTATTGTACTTAATAAATCCACCATGTTTTCTTTATATATTTAGCTTACATTTACTCTAGTTCTAGTGTTTTACGGTGTATAATTTACATTCGTTCATGGCCTAGTAACATTATCTGCAGGATAATTTTAAATGCCTGTGTGTTCGATATATAAAATTTTAAATGTGAATTTATATTGATAATTGCAATAACATAGTTTGTCTGACAAATATATAGTTGTATGGCACAACTTCCGGTGATAAAAACAAATTTGTATTAAATACAAAAATTAAGCATAAAAAAATCTACACACATATATTAAT